>BTPG01000004.1:82395452-82397952 GCA_036245525.1 Semisulcospira habei | reverse complement strand
TCAACTATGTAGGGCAGGGCTATTTTAAGAATTTCGCAACTGATGCCATCTGAACCACATGACCTCTTTTTTATATTAGATATATATTTACCCACGTCAAAAACAGTCATTGGGGGGAGTGAGAAAACACAACCAGCAGTATTGTTACTGTGAAATCGTAGTTGCTCAGAACATTGGTATTTCGCAGGATCATTTGTATTAGTGCGTGCTAAAGTCTCAGCTATGCTATGAAAGTGGGTATTGAAGGTATCTGCAGTGAGCTCAGGTGCAATGTTCATGTCTCTGTGATTGTGACCTTTAGTAAAGGTGTTGATAACTTGCCAAACAGAGCGCAGGTCCTTGCCGTCTGCAATGATCTGTTCAGCATGTTGTCTTTGAGCTTTTCGGACCAAAGATTTGACAAAATTTCTTTGCTTCTTATAATCAACAAATTTCTTTTCTTTCTTAAGTGTATCTCTGAGTTGCATGGCTGCTTTTATTTCTCCAGTTAGCCATTCAGGAATTGTGGGATGTTTGACACGTTTTGTTCGCACTGGGGCATGTTTATCTAGAACACCGAGGAACAGTTCATACCAGCGGGTGAGGGCTTCATTTGGGTCATTGTAATTTAACACATCATTAAATGGGGTATTGGATAAGTCATAGAGAAAGGCATTCTGGTTAAATTTTTTGAAAGACCTGTAAATAATAGTAGTATGCCCTGTGCAAGATTTCTTAGCTAATTTGGCAGACAGTGAGAAAGATACTGGGAAGTGATCACTGATAGAAAAATTGAGAACATGGACATTATTAACAGCATTTACATTTGTAGTATAGATATGGTCTATCATTGTCGCAGAAGATAAAGTAACTCGTGTGGGCGACTGAATAACTTGTGTTAAACCAAGAAAAGAGATCATTGAATTCCATGAAGAGTAACAGTCTTTTAACAAATCAACATTAAAATCACCTAGGATATGTATATCACCCCTGCATTTCTGTACTGTGTCAATCATTGATTCAAAGTCATCAAGCCATGCCACTGTGGCCGCTGGATTTCTATAAATAAACCCTACAAGAACGGGTGATGACTTCGATGTTTTTATTTCCAACCACATGCATTCAATTTGCTTTGATTCTAGGTCAAGTCTTCTAGTCACATATTGAATTATAGAGTCATGTATGTATATTACTATGCCAGTTTGGCCTAGAACAGTGGCATCACGACGTAGAATAGCAAAATTAGGTATGGAGATTGCCTGATCACTGATATTGTCTGTCAGGCGGGATTCAGTGAAGCCAAAGATATGAAATTGTGATGGCTGATTTAAGAGAATAGTGATGTCAGGTATTTTGCGGCAGAGATGATACACATTAAGGTGGCCAATGTTCAAGAGACGATCTGGGTTGTTGGTATTTGGTGACATCTGTCTTTCTGACTACAGGATAATGGGAGAAAAAAGAAACTGGTTGCACTTGTGAAATAACAAGAGAATGAGAAAGTAAAGTTAAATAACCGAAGCTAAATACCCGATAACAGGTTTAACACGAACGATCTAATGTATGCAATAAGTAATGACACGCAATAAGATTTCCAAACACGATACGTGTCACAAATGAGAGTTCAATGTTCCTATAACTCAATGCTGCCTTACAAGATACCCTAAAATTATTATTATTTAAATCGCAGAAGCGTCTAGCAATTTCTTATGTCCGGACAAATCCCAAGAAAAGCACAAGCAGATACAAATATGCTTGTGATGAGAGAGAGAGAGAGAGAGAGAGAGAGAGAGAGAGAGAGAGAGAGAGAGAGAGAGAGAGAGAGAGAGAGAGAGAGAGAGAGAGAGAGAGAGAGAGAGAGAGAGATGATGATGATGATGATGAAACTTTATTTATCAACGGTAAAAAGTTTTGACAGAAACAAATCGCCATTTTACAAACTTGCCGTTGCTAACATCTACAACATAAAATAAATTAAAAGATAATAATAATAAAAAAATTTAAAAAAAAATTATATTTACACATATTATTTCAAGCAACAATAAATTTTTTTTTTAAAATGACACAAAATAATAATAACACTTAACATTCATCTTATACCATACACACACACACACACACACACACACACACACACACACACACACACACACACACACACACACACACACACACACACACACACACACACACCAACAATATAGATAAATGCATAATTATATTACATAAAAGCATTAACCATCAGGGTTTGTTTAAATGCCCAGTGTTGTTATGTTTGGCTCATCAGGTAATCGAAAAGTTTCGTTTTAAACATTCCAAGTGAGGCTATAGAGAGAGAGAGAGAGAGAGAGAGAGAGAGAGAGAGAGAGAGAGAGAGAGAGAGAGAGAGAGAGAGAGAGAGAGAGAGAGAGAGAGAGAGAGAGAGAGAGAGAGAGAGAGAGAGAGAGAGAGAGAGAGAGAGCATTTATTCTGATTGGTTTCGAGTCAATCTTGTCAACTGTATTAATCAATGATACATGTG
>BTPG01000004.1:82360452-82390452 GCA_036245525.1 Semisulcospira habei | reverse complement strand
TCACATTTGCATTTTAATGTAGATTTCAGTTTATAGATACTGAGTTCAAAATAGTTTCGTATTACACTTTGTTGTTTCATATGTTGCAAGTTAAATTGAATCCTATTTTTGTTGTCCAAAATGGACATTTGTTACGATTTTTATTTATTGATTCAACTGTTGAGCTGGAGTTATTGTGTACTATTTACGGCGAAAATAAATGCGTCGCTCCTGTTCAAGTTAAATTGAATCCTATTTTGGTTGTGCAAAATGGATATTTGTTACGAATTTTATTTGTTGATTCAACTGTTGAGCTGGAGTTTATGTGTACTATTTACAGCGAAAATAAATGCGTCGCTCCTGTTCAAAAGATGGCTTCGACCTGCATCGCTATTCTGCGGTTGTGAAATGTTCTATAAAACAGAAGTGGAGTATTCGTATACTATCATTTCTAGACAGACCTCGCGGCTGACACTTCTGCAACTGTTGATCCATAGTCACCTGGCGCGTTCCGCGCTCCGACGGTGACTATGGATCAAACAGTTGCAGAAATGTCAGCCGCGAGGTCTGTCTAGAAATGATAGTATAGGAACACTCCACTTCTATGCTATAATACCATTCGCATGGCATTTTCTGTGTTGGTTTACCAAAGTTAGATCTACCTAGCAACCTGCGATTTAACAACTAGCAGCCAAAAATGGACCGACGACCGAACATGAGCAGGAGCGTAAGTGGTAGCCGGTGTGATTTCTTTGGTCACTAGTAATAAAAAGCAGTGGGCGGCGTCGGGGCCTGTCGATGGTGCTTTGACTAAACGCAAATCCGCTGCGCCACAGCGTGCGCGCTATTGCATCTAGCTCAATTCAGAATACCTTGTATTCCGAATTGAGCTAGTTGCGGTAGCGCGCACGCGGTAGCGCATCGGATTTGCATTTAGTCAAATTACCATTGTCAGGCACCTATGGTAGGCGGCTAATTGCGAAAACACTGGCGTTTTGTACAGTGATTTGAAGGAAATATGTGGCAGAAACAGGTTAGAGGATTTGTTTTCGTGAGTTTTCGGATTGGTATGAGAGATAATTATCGGGTTTGCAGTCATCTGAAGCACGTTTGGCAATTGCACTTTTTGAGGCGTCAGACATAAACATGCCGCGGAGTGAGTCCACTTTGAAGGCTGTTTCGGTCCCATTTCAGCCCACACAAATAGTAAGGAGACACGTGATGTCAACTGCTTAGGCAATAGGGTTGTCGGTCGTCGATTACAGAAAATGTGTTCACCTCGTATGTTATTTGTTGGAGCCGGAATACGAGGTTCACCGAGGTTTCCGGCTCCATCAAATAACATACAAGGTGAACCATTTTTCGAAATCTATTGTCTAAGCACTATAAGGTATTTTACGTGGTCACAACCCAAGCTTGGTCTTCAAGATTTTTTTTTTTCTTCTCTGACGAACAAAAGGTCTTCAGGTCGACAACGGCCGCAGATGGCCCTCGTTGCCAGTGGGCGCAGAATGTGTTTCTGTAATCTATGTTCATTCAACGCCAAAAGAACCCCAGGCGTCCAAGGAACATAGATACAAAGTGGCAACAGCAAAGAGGAACAGATCCTCATGAGCCCCCGCAACTGCGGGGGCTCATGAGGATCTATGCCTCTTGCAGTTGGATTGTGTTCAGTTTCATCCGCAGCGATAGGGTTTAAGGTACTAAAATAGCGTCTGGCTACGAAAGTTTTATGAGCGATCTGTACATTCCAGGTCAGAAAAACTAAACTAACCCAGACGCAGAAGAGCTGTTGTTTTGCTCTTAGCTATTTCCGACTAATACTCCATACAGAGGTCATTATATATGTCTTAATGTCTTATATATCTATACATATATGTTATAGCTGGCCCACCAATCATGAAATCATGACGGAAGTTACTTCCTGTCCTGTGATACTGAAGTAAAAAAAATAATTTGTTTGTATTGGTGCCATAAACAGATTGCGAATAACGCTGACAACGACGTCGAATGATGACATCGATAATGATGACGACAACAGCCACGTGCCGGTTAATTGTTCTGTATCCGTGTAGAACTTGAACGTAAGAGTGCTTATCTATACAGTAATACTAATAGACATGTGCAGACTTATACAACTGAAACGACGCAATAAGTGCATGTGTCTTTACAATTCTTACAGCTGCATGTTCGTTTCAAGGACGAGATGAGACGAGACGAAACAAGATTGCATTCATCCATCCTTCCTCCTCCTCTCAGTCGTAACAGGTCCGATTTTGCTGAAACAGATGCGTTGAATATATAGTTGTAGAATACTGACAGAGCACACAGCTGTACCCGCTCAGTTATTTCTAAAGATTTTAACGGCACTACAGTCTTGTACACAATTAATCAACCCCTTCTCTGCCACTGTACGTACTCTTCTGAACGTATTTCTGAAATCTTAGATCATTCAGTGACCAAAAGGCACAACCGTCCCGGCCAAGGAACATGGATACAAACTGGTCTCAGCAAGAGGCATAGATCCTCATGAGCCCCCGCAGTCGCGGGGGCTCATGAGGATCTATGTCTGTTGCAGTTGGATAGCGTTCAATGTTTTTTTCTCGTTAGTGAAGGGGTTAATAAATTTCCTCAACAGGCAAGACTGCGTTTCAACCTTTCCCGCATCACCAACACAACAGGACCGCCAGATCTAAATACCGTCCTCAAGTTTGCATATACACATGAGGTCGATTTTTATCAGCCGATGTGGCATAGATTCTCATGAGCCCCTGTGGATGGAAGCATAGATTCCCGGCCATGGGACTATGCGGCTTTACGCAGATGGAGGGGTAAGGGAGGAGAGGGGGGCGAGAGGGGGTGGTGGTGGTTGGGAGTGTGGGGCGGGTCTGCAGAGAGAACCAGACTGACAGTAACCCACAAGGGAGAGAGGGCTTGGGTTACCGCGAGCGTTTTTAAAGACATATGGGGCTGCTGCTTGTATCATTCAATACGGGGATTTTTTGTGTTGAATTATGGGGACAGGCATGGCGGCGACACGACTATCAATTTTAGGATTAGTTCCCTTTTCTTCAGGGAAAAGAGGATTTTTACTTGCTCGAGTAATCTTCTTCTTCGCTTTGTTTTGGGCCAATGAGCAGGAAAATGCATGTTTTGGAAAATAAGGCGCATGAACGCTGACTCAGTTACAGAGACGTTAGACGCGGAACATTATAAACCGTGCCACTACTAGTGCAAACTGTGGGAGTAATGATGATGATGATGATGATGTTGATGGTGATGCTGATAATAATAATGATAATGATAATGATAATGATAATAATAATAATAACAATCAATAATCATTAATAATTTAGATTAATAAATAATAATAAATTAGTAATAATTTAGAAAAATAATAATAATAATGATAGCAATGATATGATGACATGATGATGATGATGATAATAATAATAATAATAATAATAATAATAATAATAATAATAATAATAATAATAATAATGTTGTTGTGTTTTTGTTTTTGTCATTCAACATTATAAATAATATATTTATTATTATTATTATTATTATTATTATTATTATTATTATTATTAGAGGTGCCAATTTATGCTACAACGATTCTTCCTTTTAACCACCTACCACAGAACTTCTGATCCCGATAGGCTACATGCGCACATACACGTCAGCCTCAGTGTACACGCATCAGAATATCGCGAAATCGGATATAACGCGGTCAGGTCAGTAGCTCCCATGTAGACACTCAATGACCATACAGTCCTTTGGCCGATTACAGCCTGAGTTGGCCCGCGCACGGACCAGCTAAGGCTGGAGTCGGCCAGAGAACGTTTTGCCTCCTGTGTGTTTTTTTTCTTCAGAAACCATGGTAAATGTAACACTTCATTAACCCATTTAACCCCGAGGCTGCATTTCCCAACTTTTGAAGGTGTCACCTAACAGCAATGTACCAGCTGCAGGAGATGGTTCGACCATGATAATTCAAGGGTAGTGCCCTTGAATTATCATGGTCGATCCATCTCCTGCCTTAGTGCGTCGGGGGTAAATGGGTTAACGAAAACGCCAATGATGCGGCCACCCAGGCATGGCGACCCTGTACTGGTCTCTTTGGTCCCTGATCACCTCGGTGCAGAGGGACCAAAAAAAAAAAAAAAAAAATGGATAAAACGAACGAACGAACAAACTGGTCTCTTTTCGAGGCGAAAAATTTGACTCCACGCTTCCCCGCCGTCTCTCGTCATAGCTCTCCAGCCTAATATTTTGATTGTGGATGTCAGTTTAATTCAGGTCAACGGAAATTTGAAGTTAAAAATCATGTCTTTCTAAGCAGATCTAAAATAAATCCAAACTAATCATACAATTTGGTTATATATTTTAGACACCAAAGACAAACTATAAAGATCTATAATGTAATATGAAGGTGGCCCCCGGGCAATCGACCAGTCGACCAAAATACAAAATAGATCTTAATACCGTGGAAGTGGTTTTAAGATCTATACAAGTCTTTTAGTTAATGAGATTGTCTCTTTGCAGCGCTGGAGTGCGATCTAAGTCTCGCAAAAGGAAAAAAACTTTAACCCTCTCGTGCATAAATCCACCGGTACTGTTCACAGTACCGGTGGCTGCATGCACAAGAGGGTTAACATAAATCTTTAAACAAGATTGGTGGTGTCCAACTTAAGGGGATTCCCAGCTTAATTTTCCTACCTTACTTCCTGAGGTCTCCTCTGTCTGCGCGCGGAAGACATAAGGAAATTGGGCCATTCTTCTCAAAACGATTGCCAGCAAGAGGTTTAAATACTCATGTAACTGCACAGCTCGTAAGGGGCTTATGAGAGTATATGTATCATGCAGACTTAAAAGCGTTTGTTACTGGATTGAGTGTTCTTAATTTTTCTTGATAAAGGTTGTTGAAAAAAAATGAATAGGGCCCTATGGAATATATAAGGTGCCGGAGTTTTTTTCCCCCATGGCGGTAATATTATTGCAGGTTGGACTCAGGACGTTCACATTCCGTCTGAGCAACGCAGAAGAAAATTGGGTGTTGTAAGCAAGAGATATAGATCCTCATGAGTCCCCGCGTCCCGCGGGTGCTCATGAAGATATATGCATCTTGCAGAAGGATGGCGTTCGCTGATGAAAGTCTCATTAAAGCAGATTAATTTGTCTCTGATGTGTGTGTGTGTGTGTGTGTGTGTGTGTTTGTGTATGCGTGCGTGCGTGCGTGCGTGCGTGTGTGTGTGTGTGTGTGTGTGTGTGTGTGTGTGTATGTGTGTGTCTCTCTCTCTCTCTCTCTCTCTCTCTCTCTCTCTCTCTCTCTCTCTGTACCTACACCATTTACCCTTGGAAAATAAAGTGTCGTTATCTTTATCGTTATCCTTATCTCTCTCTCCCTATCAAATTGTGCTCATGTATAACATTTTTCGTAGTAGTTGTATCTAGGACATGATTTTAAAAAAAAAAGGACTATGTGACTAAATTTATCCTTGGAAAATGTATCGTTATCTCTCTCTCTCTCTCTCTCTCTCTCTCTCTCTCTCTCTCTCTCTCTCTCTCTCTCTCTCTCTCTCTCTCTCTCTCTCTCTCTCTCTCTCTCGCTTTCTAGCACACCGAAAATAAAACTAATCGCTGCGATGTTAGTGTAGCCGCTGATCAATATCCAATCAGATGGACGCAGTTTTGCCGGGACAGGTCGGGGCACTCGTGTTCTTTTGTTCTGGGAGCGGTCTAGTCACGCGACTCTTTTGTCGCATCGCGTGGACAGAAAATACAACCAGCAAAGACTTAACCCCTTCACTGCTAGTGGTCTCAGTGTTTAACTACATTATCTATATTAAAAACCTGAAAATTCACCTCTTTACGCACAGACTTGACTGACTGGTCGGGGACCGTATTTCTGAAATCTGTGTTAACCCCTTACCTGCCGGGGCAAGACAGAAGCTACTATTCAGTCGCTCGGTGCAAGAGACATAAACCCTCATGGGTTTTTGTCTCTTGTCAGTCCTAGGTCCTTTTGTGTCTGCGTTTTGTCCCAAGAAATCTGTGTTCTTCACGCGAATAAATGGCGATCACGGACTGCAAAGGGGGCAATACAACGCCATGGAATCAGTTCGAGGTGCACATAGTTTGCACTTGGATCGTGCGGTTGCATCGCGGTTACTTTGTTTTGAGTGAAGGGGTTAACCCTTCGGCCTTCTTTAGCGAGTTTGGTCGAGGTGATTCCTGTAGGTGATTCCTGTAGGAATCACGTCGACCAAACACGCTACCAAAACAGCCGAAGGGTTCATACAGGGATCACGCTGGTTACATGATGGAGGGACTTCCGCAAGCTCTTAGAGCGATAGTTTCCTGAACCTATTTCATTTGAGCCCCACTGCCGAGCGCCCCATTTTGCGACACCGTCTGCGAGACTAAACAGTTGCAGGAGACGGATCGACGACGATTGCTCAAGGGTAGTGCTTGGTCCGTTTGGCGCCTGTCCAGGCGCCAAGCGTATCAGGCACTACTCTTGAGATATCGCCGTCGATCCGTCTCCTGCAACTGGATGTGGAGGGGAACCGAGATAAGAAGATTGGTGCCGCCAGGTTTCTGAGAGAGCCCCAGGCGCAATATGATTGGTTTGAGATTCATTCCTACTTCTGCCCGAGGGAGGGGGAGGGACTGGGGGACGGGAGATGGAGCAGGGAGGGGTGTGGAGAGTTGAGGGAGGAGGAAGGGCTTGGCATCAATAAGAATTTAGCACCTTAGCCACTCAGTTCCAAGTGGTCTTAACAAAATGTCTCTCATCAAGAAGAGAAAATATCCCTGGGATAGGATAATGCCTTTGATTGGTAGCGAAATTTGTTGCTGTCTGCCTCGAGTAGAACTCCCACCCCTCACCCCTTCCTGAACTCTTTCCCGTTCTTTAAAAACTTTACCAAACCAAAATATCCCCCCACCCGTCTTCAAAAAGAAAAAAAAAAAAAAAAAAAAAAAAAAAGATAAACCAACCAACACACAAAACAAAAGAAACCAAACCAGACCAAAACAAAATAAGCAAGTCAAAGGAAACGAAATGAAGCCACACTTCACAAACAATAACACACGCGCACGCAAACGAACCAAACAACATTCTTTACTCATTCAGCCCCGACCGACATGGATCGAGCATAATAGTTCAAGGGTGGTGCCAGAATAGCTGGCACCACCCTTGAACTATCATGCTCGATCTGTCTCTAGAACTGTAATGCAGCCCTTCAGAGGGCAACTTCAAACTTTGGGGATTTCGGTCCTGGGATAGAATGTGTTAAACAGCTGACGATATTTTTGTTTGTCCTCTTTCAACAACTGTATGAAGACCGACGTTTTTTTTTTTTTTTTTTTTTTTCATCCGACACTTCTGTTTGTCATGTCCGTAGCACCATCCCTACCATCATTCTCTTGCCTCCTCCTTCCCCTTCCTCACTCCACCCTCCCCAAAAATTCTTTATGCAATATCGATCAACTGTATAGCTACCAGCGACTGTACCCTCTAAAAGCCATCAACCTAATCAACTCAAATCCGCACCTATGTCTATGATCGAAATGCATCACCCATATCTCACGTGCAGGCTACATTTTACTGGCTATTCCGCGCTTTGTTCACAGTCCTAGCAACCTTTACCTCAACCTTCTCTCTCAATAATACATTTCGCTTTTTGCGTTTCACTTGACCCCTTGACATATCTACGTGGCAAGGATTCCCATGAGCCCGGGCTCATGAGAATCCGTGCCTCTTTCGCGCAGAAATCGCCAGGGACTCACGGCAGTTTTTGGTACGCAGAAGTTGTTCTCATTTCCATCCTTCAACGGAGGGAGACACCCGGTGGTTAAGTGTGCGCGTGTTAAGCACACAGAAGACAAAATCAAAGCTCATTTGTCTAATGAAGCTTGCGTCTCGGAACGGAGGGGTCGGGGGAGCCACAAAAGAAGCAGCCAGCGAGAAGGAATAACCTTTACGACAGCGGACCTGGCCTTGTCTTGGAGAAAACCGTGGCGAGCAGGGTCAAAGCAGAGGCGGATTCTCTTTGGGTTTCGTGAAGATGAGTCTTCGGTATTTTAGTAATTTATTTATTTTAAATTCATTTAATCGGTTATTATTTATTTATTTATTCATTTCTTGCTTTATTATTATTATTATTATTATTATTATTATTATTAGTAGTAGTAGTAGTAGTAGTAGTATTAAAGTATTAGTATTATTATTAGTTTGTTATTGTTATTATTATTATTATTATTATTATTGTTAGTAGTAGTAGTAGTAGTAGTAGTAGTAGTAGTATTTTACTATTATTATTATTATTATTATCATTAAATGTATTATTAGTATTAAACGTATTATTATTATTATTGTTATTATTATTATTATTACTATTTCTTCAATTTTTTTAAAATTTTTTATTTATTTTTTTATTTTTTTTTTTTTTACAGATTTGAGCTATTTTATGACTTACCATTCAAAAACAGGGTTTTGACATTTTGTGTTTGTTCGTGTGTTTGTACACAGACACAAACCATTTTGTGACATGCAAGACAAAACATGTGACGGGAAACTATGATTAAAAACAACACTGAGCACCGAGCTGGAAATTCTAGATTTTTGGAGTTGTCCTTTGAAGAATGCATTACAGTTTCAGGAGACAGATCAACCATGACAGTTCAAGGGTGGTGCCAGAATAGCTAGGCGCCTACAGGCGCCAAGCTATTTTGGCACCATCCTTGAACTGTCATGGTCGATCCGTACGTTGTCGTCGCTGTGTCAGGGACTGGGTGCAATTGCACGTCATTTTCAATAGTCAGTACCAGCTTGTCGTAGTCCTAGCGGCTTTGTTTGAACTTATTTTAGCCCCACGCAAAAACTTCGCTAACACCATCACAAGGACTGGCTGTCGGCACAGACCTTGAAGAAGATAGAAGTGAGGAAGCAGAAGAAAGCAGTTGTCAACAACAGTCGCACGAGAGCAGCCAAAGTAAGGGCACAGGGGGAATACTGGGAAGCCAACCGCGAGGTGAAGAGGAGTATCAAGGCAGACAAGAGGGCCTACACAGACAGCCTGGCAGCAGAGGCAGAAAAGGCAACAGGCAGCGGCAACATGAAACAGCTCTACGACATTACCAAAAGATTGTCCGGCAAGTATGGCCATACAAAAAGACCAGTAAAAGACAAAGAAGGCAAGCCTATTGCAGACAGAGCAGACCAACTCGACAGATGGACCGAGTATTTTGAAGAGTTACTGAACAGACCTAGCCCACCCGACCCCCCAGACATCCAGCCGGCAGAGACCGACCTACCCATCAGCTGTGACAGACCCAGCCGGGAAGAGATCAGAAGAGCAGTGGCATTTTTGAAGAACGGCAAAGCAGCAGGCCCAGATGGCATCCCAGCGGAGTCTCTGAAAGCAGACCTAGAGACAACAGTGGAGATGCTGTACCCACTGTTTGGAAAGATCTGGGAAGAGGAGGTGATGCCGGCTGACTGGAAGGAGGGGTACCTAATCAAGCTTCCCAAAGGCGACCTCAGGAAGTGTTCCAACTACAGAGGAATCACCTTGCTGTCAGTACCAGGAAAGGTCTTCAACAGGATCATCCTGGAGAGAATGAAGAGCTCCGTTGACCCCCAGCTGAGAGACCAGCAAGCAGGATTCAGGAAGAACCGATCATGCACAGACCAGATCGCCACTCTCCGCATCATCGTGGAACAGTCTCTGGAGTGGAGCTCCCCGCTGTACGTCAACTTTGTGGATTATGAGAAAGCATTTGACAGTGTGGACCGAGAGACTCTGTGGAAACTCCTACGACACTACGGTGTACCCACAAAGCTCGTCCGCCTGATCAAGAGCAGCTACGATGGCATGACATGTCGCGTGATCCACGAAGGGCAGTTCACCAGGGAGCTCCAGGTCAGAACCGGTGTCAGGCAGGGGTGTCTGCTGTCTCCGTTCCTCTTCCTACTGGCCATAGACTGGGTCATGAAGATGACCACAGAGCACAGACGAAGTGGAATACAGTGGACACTGTGGACACAGCTTGACGACCTCGATTTTGCAGACGACTTGGCATTACTGTCCCACACTCATCAACAAATGCAGGACAAGACCACGAGGCTTGCTGACATCTCGTCCCAAGTGGGCCTCACCATTCACAAACAGAAAACAGACAATGAGGCTGAACGCATCCAGGGAAGAACCAGTCTTGCTTGCTGGCACCCCGTTGGAGGAGGTGGAGTCCTTCACCTATCTCGGGAGCATCATAGACAAAAAAGGCGGCACTGACGCAGATGTCAGAGCACGAATCGGTAAAGCCAGAGCAGCCTTTCTCCAGTTGAAAAAAGTGTGGAGTTCCAGAGAGCTGTCACAACACACCAAAGTCCGGATTTTCAACTCCAATGTAAAAGCAGTTCTCTTATATGGAGCAGAGACTTGGAGATTGACAAAAACCACAGTCAACAGAGTACAGACCTTCATGAACAGTTGCCTTAGAAGAATTTTGAAAATCCACTGGCCAGAGAAGATCAGCAACGTCAGACTCTGGGAGAGAACAGAGCAGATAACAGCAGAGAATGAAATTGGGCGAAGAAGATGGGGATGGATCGGTCACAGTCTGAGAAAGCCAGCTTCCAGTATCACTAGGCAGGCATTGTCATGGAACCCCCAGGGAAAGAGGAAAAGAGGTAGGCCGAGAAACTCCTGGCGTCGAGACCTCCAAGCAGACATCAAGAGACTGGGAACCACGTGGGAGTAGAATCGAAGGAGAAGCACAGGACAGGAGTTGCTGGAGGTCTCTCGTCAACGGCCTATACCCGGGTAGGGGTGACAGGCGTAAGTAAGTAACTAAGTAAAAACTTCGCTGCAAAGCAGAGGGACAGCTCAGGGGCCAGTTGCATGAGCGAGCTTAGTCCTGCACCAGCCGCTAAGCAAGGTGCGCCGCTATTGCATGAGCGAGCTTAGTCCTGCACCAGCCACTATGCGAGGTGCGCCGCTGTAGCCGCGAACCTTGCTTAGTGGCTGGTGCAGGACTAAGCTCGCTCATGCAACTGACCCCTGGGGCGGATTTGGGGGCGGGGGGTTCCAGGGGTTCCAGACCCCCCCCCTCCCCCAACCCACAATTCGTTTAAAATGCTAGATCAAAGCCCCCTTTGGGGTGTTTGGAACCCCCCCCCCCCTCCCCCGTTGTTTGATATTTGGGCCATTGGTGAGAGTCTTCACACACACACACACACACACACACACACACACACACACACACACACACACACACACACACACACACACACACACACACACACACACACACACACACACACACACACACACACACACACACACACACACACACCTTATTCCTCTAACACCCCGCCTCCTCTTCCCCCTCCACCCCAGCCTTGTTTGATTTTTCGGCCACTAGCGTCGGGAGGCTTTTTTTATGGTCAGGTTGAAGGTCCCAAACAAATTGTTGGACACCCCCTCCGCCCTCCGAGGTAACTGATTCGCCCCTGCAGCTGGATGGCAGTTACTGGCTTGGAAAGTTTCCTGCAACTGGCTGCTGGATCCGGTGCCGTTGATATAACCGGTTCCAGTGACACAGCAAAAGAGTCGGTCCCCACCAAAAATCGATCGAAACACCTCATGCTCCGCTCACCTTCTTCTAAGCATCACACACTACACTCGGAAACTCGCGTCGCCAAGTTTAAGGAGGCATACTGAGATTCTCGCGATCATCTCCTGTGGAATATGGGGGGGACGGGCTTATGAGGAGCTATGCCTCTATGCAGACGGACGGGCTTCGTTTCCTTGACGACTACAAGCGCAGAAGGTAGGACCCTGTTCGCAGGTGCGGAGAATGACTGAGACCGCATCAACTTGATTGCGCGCCATAGAAGTCAGGGACGTGCTATCCCCCAAATAACGCCGTCAGTTTAAGGAACATCCGCAGCCGATCTCATCCAGCAAGAGGCATGGATTCTTAGGAGCCCCTGCAGATGCAGGGTCTCGTGTGAATCTATGCCTCTTACAGATGGAGGGAGCTGTAGGTGTGGACCCAATTGTCTTTAAAAGTATTATTAGCCCAGTGATCTGCGCGCACATGCCACATGAACGCCCAGAAAACGAAAAATGTGATCTTGCGGAAATTGACCGTGTGCATGGTGACCCGGATGTCAAAGCAAAACATTACTCGTGAGTAAAGTTATTAAGATTAAATGTCTTTAATGTGGGATTACTTTATTTCAGTAATATATATATATATATATATATATATATATATATATATATATATATATAGATCATATAAAATGTTGATACAGTTTATATATATATATATATATATATATATATATATATATATATATATATATTATATATATATATATATATATATATATATATATATATATATATATATATATATATATATATATATATATATATAAACTGTATCAACATTTTATATGATCTAATTACATCCTGAGATATCCTTTGAGGTCTACGTCACAGTTCTGGAGACAAGCAGATCATGATAGTTCAAGGGTGGTGTCGGAATAGCTTGGTGCCTACAGGCTATTCTGACATCACCCTTGCGCTATCATGGTCGATCCAAATCCTGTCGTTTTATTCAGGGATGTATGGGTTATACAACTCACACCCGTTCCCTGCCTATCTGATGCAAGGTTATTTCAGTTCACATGTGGTGATAAAACCTGTGTTGTCTCCTACGCACAACTCCCTACTTTGCTGCACTGCGACATAATAATAATAATAATAAAGGTAATTTGTATAGCGCCTAATCACCAAGGTGCTCTAGGCGCTTTACAATCACAGTAATGAAACAGTGAAGCAGAATACACAAACAAGCACATACAACAAAAAAAAAAAATACATTAATTTACAAGGGCGAAAACTCACACCACACACTCTCTCTCTCTCTCACACACACACACACACACACACACACACACACACACACACACACACACACACACACACACACACACACACACACACACACACACACACACCCACACACACACACACACACACACACACACATGATGAGCCGGCAGACAAAATGGTCTTTACGTATATGCAACAGAGAAAAGGTGTGTTTTAAGCTTGGATTTGAAAATGGAAAGAGATGATGAGTGACGCACATCAGCTGGGAGAGCGTTCCATGTAATGGGACCAAAATACGAAAATGCACGATGACCTTGAGTGACCTTATTACGTCTAGGGATACGGAAAACACGAGTGTCTGAAGCAGAGCGTAGTGAGCGGGACGGTGTATACAGCTGGACAAGATCAGATAAGTAAGGAGGGGCAGAACCAGAGATGATGTTGAAACAAATAACACAGACTTTATACTGAATTCTGTATGAAACTGGCAGCCAGTGCAAATTAGCTAGTAGAGGCATAATGTGTTCACGTTTCGGTACACGAAAAATCAGACGTGCAGCACAGTTCATGACTCTCTGGATTTGGTCAAGAAGATTTTGCGGAACACCGGACAAAAGAGAATTGCAATAGTCTATTCGGGACAGCACAAGGGAGGTAACAAGTGTTTTGGTAACTTCAACAGTCAGCAGATGTCGAACAGTGCTGATCCTTCTGAGTTCAATGAAGGCAAGCTGGCAAACTTTCTTCACTTGTTCCTTCATTGTCAGCCTGTTGTCAAAAATGACACCCAAGTTACGGGCCGAGCTAGAAAAGGAGATGGCCCTCTCGCCCACCATCATTGACTCAGGGATATCAGCACTGCACGTAGAGGAGCACATCATTCGGAGGGACTCAGTTTTGTCACTGTTCAGCTGGAGCTTGTTCTGAGTGGTCCACTTTTGAACATCACAAATACAAGCCTCCAAAGACTGCACCATTTGATCGACATGTCCACGAAGGGAGTGTTTGTACAATTCTGTATCATCTGCATATAAATGATAAGAAACTAAGTGACGCTCAATGACATGCGACAGGGGCTGTATATACAAAGTAAAGAGAACAGGCCCCAAGACCGACCCCTGTGGAACGCCACAAAGCAGCTCAACAGGGTGGGACTCAAATCCTGCCACTGAAACCATCTGCAAGCGACCAACAAAGTAGGATTGGAAAAATTTCAGTGCTGTGCTTTGAATGCCAAACACATCACGAAGGCGAGCAAGTAAAATGTCATGGTCAATGGTATCAAACGCTGCGCTGAGATCGAGCAGAGTCAGAACAGAGATTAGATCTTCATCGCTAGCACCAAGTAGGTCATTCACAACATGCAGCAATGCTGTCTCCGTGCTATGACCAGACCTATATGCTGACTGGAACACATGCCACAGACCATTATTCTTGATATGGTCTAGCAGCTGCGTGAGCACTATCTTTTCCAGAAGCTTTGAAAGAAAAGGTAGGTTGGATACGGGTCTGTAGTTGTTCAAACTGTTGGGATCAAGTGAAGCTTTCTTTAAGAGCGACTTAACAATTGCAGTTTTGAAACAGGTAGGTACAGTGCCGTGCAAGAGACATAACGATCAGCCCTGTGGTGGACAAAAGTAAGCAACAGCACAGTCACGTGCAGGGCACCACACCGTTTCAAAGATCATAGAAATATGTCGATTCAAGGTAAAAACACTTTTAAAAAATCGTTGTATAAATAAATTAAATTATGTCTGACATACGGATGCTCAACATAAATCACTCGTGCTCAGTTTGACCGATAAAATGCTCGCTAAAGCTCGCCTTGCATCGGTGGAACTGAGAATTCCTGAATTATTTTGCATGCCAGGAGGTCAGGCATATTTTTTTCTATTAGCAAAATGTCTTCGGACCAACGACGGCCCCATTTAAATGCGGCCGGCGTCGATCCGAAGACCAGCTTATTCTGTTAATCTCTATCTCTACGTGTTTCGCTCTTTTTTCCCGCACTACCCAAGGGCGGTGACTTAGTTTTTATTGTGTAAGAAGAAAAAAAAAAAGCACGGGGAAACCCTCTAGCATTCTGGCCAATCGAGATATGATGCTATTTGGTTACATGATTCTCCGTTGCGCATACCCGAAGGTGCGTAGGATCTGCGATAGAGATTACACAAGTATTGGGCCTTTATCTTGTCTGCCGATTTTCATTACGGGAATAGGGCTCACCCGCTGTGCAGTTGTCTGGTAAACGGGGAGAAACGCAGCGTGAGTCTGATACAAGTGACGAAGAAAAATGGGGGTTTGAGGCGGGTATGTGGGTGTGATGACAAAGATAGGGTTGAGGGTAAGGGATGGGGCAGCGGTGGGGAGGGGTGTGGGGAGGTGGGAATGAAGAAGGAAAATGTCGCCGAGATAGGATAATGTTGTTGATTTCAATCCTGTCCGGATCGTGTTGGAACTCATCACACAGTTCCTCCTCGCTCTTGAACAAAAACAAAACACAAAACAAAACAAAACAAAACAAAACAAAACAAAACCAAAACCAAACCCCCACAAAGCAATAAAGCAAATAAAAAGCAAACGGTGACACAATGATCTGTCTTAGTCAATTCAGCTCCAGCAGTAGGGCGTCTAAAAATATTTAAGGTATGTATAGCTGCATTTGCAGTCTGTCTTTTTCTTTTAATTTGTTGTTACAAATACTACTTAAAATAAGCCAAGAACCACCCTGAAGATGGTTACGATTTCAAATAATCACAACTATGTCATATTTCAAGATTTGGTCTCGGAAGTCTTGAACAAAACTGTAGACGTGGTTAACCCTTTGCATGTCGGTAGCTGTTTTAGTCGCGATGATTCCTGCAGGAATCATCGCGACTAAAACCACTACCAACACACAAATGGTTAGAACATCCAACAACAATATCTTGAAATTTGACAAAGTTGTGCTCATCTGAGAAAAGTGGTTCGTAACGTATCGTGAGTAGTAGATATGCAATGAAACCTGGGCATTTCTTTAACAAAAATGGCGAGGCCAATTAGGAAATAGCCCTGAACAATTACAGTCCATTGATCATCGGACTGAAAGAGTGAAACGAAACTAGCGGCAGGTACCCCATGCCTCCACCTCAGTTTCCAATCATATGCTCCACTTGATTTCATTTGTCTAATTAGCTGAAAGCCGGCAGACAAACCACCGAAGAGCAATTTCCCAAAGGCAGACGGCCCTGGTGAAACAAGTCCCGTAAAGCTTAAGAAATACGGCGAGCGTCGCCGGCCAGACACTTCAATATTGTTGTAAATGCCTTGCTTGAGGAAGGTTGTTCCTTGTGCAAGAGGCATAGATTCTCATGAGCCCATGCAGCTGCATGAGAATATATGCATCTTGCTGGCAAATGTTTTCATTTACGTCTCAAACAGGAGGTAATCGGAAGTTTAAGTATGGCGTGTCTTGGGCAAATAATTCGACCCATCGCAGATACGCTTGAAAGAATTCTATAAAATCGCGTCTAAGTGATCTCCAGAAGTTCCATCATATAAACAAACTACTTTTACTTAGTCAAAGCATGAAAGCCCAGCGTCGTTCTCGGTCTGTAGTACACAGATAAAAAGGGGCCAGTTCTTTTCAGGGAGAGACAATAAGTGGTAATGCGTCACATATAGTGACCGTGTGTGAGGAAGGTTCAATTCTCCATGCTAACATCAGGGGAAAAAAATCGCTGTGGGATTTTTCATTACAAATGAACTCTTGCCGGCTGTTCACGAAACAGGCCCTTGCCTCCGGTTCGCTGTGATGTCTCCTAGCAAACTAAACTCTTCCCTGTGAAACATACACAGATTCTCTCTGTGAAAAAGTCACAGATTCTCACGAGCATTGCTAGAGGCCTATTTTCTGATGAGACTCTACTGGGTCTGTGAATGTTGTCATCAAATGCCTTTTCAGTATGTCAAACGCTTTACGTGATATGTATACTACAGGCATCAGATGATCGTTGCCAGGTCGGCTACCTCTATTATACGGGTAGTAGGACAATAACACCTTTAGTGCTATTTCCTAATACTCGTGTCATAGACCCCGGTAGCAATACGTCTACGGGCCCACGACGGCCGCAGTGGGCCCGCGCACAGCCGTGTGCGGGCCCACTGCGGCCGTCGTGGGCCCCAGGGTCTTTGCTTATTGGGGAGGTGGCCGGTTTCGCACCGATCATCCCATGCCTGTGATATAGTCCTAATATATACAAAGATTTTCTGCACAGAAACTGCCAAAGCTTACACCACTCGTACGCTATTTAATGTTCAGAGGCGGATTAACAACGTGCGATTTACCTAGCAAACTGCAACAAAATGGACCGACGACCCTAATCTTGCAGCAACCCACAAACATGAGCACATGCTGAAGTGAAAGTGTGACGTAACAAGATTTGTGCATATTGAAATGAAACATGTATGGACCTGGGAAGTTCGTTGTTTCAACTTTAAACTTAGAGTTTGGCGACAGTTTATTGTGTTTTTTGTCACTATCAATAGAAAGCAGTGTCGGCATCTTGCGAAGGCACGGGAGTTTTGTGCAAGGGTCTACAGTGATTTGAAGGAAATTCGTTCCAGAAACAGGGTACCAGAGGCGATGCGTTTCTAGTGAATTATCGGATTATTGTCATGAGAAATAATTATCGGGTTTGCTGCCATTTGAAGCACATTTGTAGTTTTAGAGGCGTCAGACATAAACATGCCGTAGAGTCTACTTTGAATGCTGTTTCAGCCCACAAAAATAGTAAGAAGGAGGCACGTGGTGTAAACTGCTCTCGTGGAGTACAGAAAAATTGTTCCCCTCGATTGTTATTTTCTGGAGCCGGAATGCTCAGGAAACATCTCATTCCAGACTCCACCAACTACCAATTGCACAAAATGCCATCGGGCCGACGGCGGCCGCCGTACGGCGACCAACGTCGGCCCGACGGCCTTTTCCGCGTTGGGTAACATACTCGGTCGGAACAAATTTACTGTCATCCTCTCTCACCCAATTGTCACGGTGCAAATACTCTATTGCAGATGGGTCAGAAATTGATTTGTACAGAGGTCTGTGTAAAATCTGTATCAATAAAGCAGTCAAATCGATGGGGAGGGGGATTGGTGACGCAGTCCAATGCGGAAACGTTTGTCAACAAATGGAGAGTCCATTGACACAGAGCAGACAGCAACTCTTTTATGACCCGGATGATTGCACGTGATTCTAAGCGTGCCGCGTGTTACGCAGATGGTTACTTTCAACTAGCGGTAAACAGACGGACGACTTCGCCGAAGTTGTGGTGAATAGACAATCGGTGTCCGCGCATAATTATGAACCCGATCAATTTTAGCAGACCGTTGATGAAAAAACTTGGTTCATTAAAATTGATCAAATTCACAGACTGATCAGATTCACGGACTGATCACACTTACAGATTAATCGGTAGTTAATGATCACTGAGAAATTAAAGACACAACAATGATAATATATTAGTACTCCAAATCACGTTTTGGATTGTGATATTTAATGAGATTAACCCAGTCACGGCAGAGAAAGGTGAACACAATCCAACTGCAAGAGACATAGGCATTCATGACTTTGGCTTGTGAGGATCTATGCCAGGCTCTTGCATCAGCACCACTTTGTACTCATGTTCCCTGGACGGCTGAGGCTGTTTGGCGATAAATTAACCCATATCATACTGAGGCTAAATTTTCAAATTTGCACACTGCCATATGCAAGCTACATTATAGTACTTATAGACCAATGGCTTTAGTTCAAGGGTGGTGCCATAATAGCTTGGCTCCTAGAGGCACCAAGCTATTCTGGCATTACCCTTGAACTATTTTAGTCAAACTTATTTCACCCACTGATGTATTCAGAATGATAAGGGTTAACAAAGTTTTCAGAAACACATTCGGCGTCCACCGGCAGTGAAGGGGTTGAATGTCAATTTAGCATTCATTTCCAATTTGCCGTATTGAGATATACTTCCTATTATAAACATCCAAGCAATTAGTTAAGCTGAAAATTAAATTCTAGATTAACCGTTTGGGTGTCGGCAGCGGTTTTAGTCGCGATGATTCCCTCAGGAAACCCCCCCCCCCCCCTCCACACGCCCCTTATAATTTAACGCATAAGCCGCGTATCCGGAGGCGGTACGTCTCGAATGCGTTAAACACTTGTGAAGTATACTAGTACATCGAAACCGTGTCACCGGCCATATTACGGTCGCTGGAGCCATATGTCATGCGAATCGAATTCTGTACATGCCGCAGATAGATGGATGTCTGAAAGAGGTCCAGATCGAGGGAGGTAACCAGTGCACGCGAGTGTAGCGGATAGAGGGGTGGTGGTGTAACCAATGTGAGTGCAGAGCCTCACGGGCTGAGCGTGTGCGGTGCTTGCAGCCAAACACTCGCAGACGGCCGTCGTCGTCCCCAACCCCTAATAACACACTCTGATGTACTCGTACAGCTAAATCCGCCAATCACCCACTGAAGTTCAGCGAGAGGCCGCATAGCGCTCTGTTTAACCCGTTCAGTGCCAGCAGACGCAGACTGTATATCGGCAATCCGTGTTAACCCTTTTAGCCCCAAGGTCCCATTTTTCACATTTTGGAGGTGTTGCATAACGACTATGTACCAGTTGCATGGATCCGGAGCAAAAAGGGTTGATTCAAGACAAATAGAACTAAGCTGTCCCGGCAAAATGGATTCAAAATGGTGTCAGCAAGAGCCATAGCTTCTCACGAGCTCCCGCAACCGCGGGAGCTCATGAGAATCTATACCTCTTGCACTAGGGTGATGTTCAAAGTTTCTCAGCACTGAACGGGTTAAAGCCTTTTAACCCCAACGCCGCATTTCTTACATTTTGGAGGTGTCACCTAACGACTCTGTACCAGGGGAGCTGGGTGGCTCGGTGGTAACAGCGTTTGCCTCCAGACCAAAAGGTCCCGGGATCGAATCCAGCTTGGGTCAAAATTTGCTCAGACCCTTTTTCGTTGTCCCCGTCTTTGAAATCACCCTCGTGGTGGACAAAAGACGTTAAGCCCTAAACATTTAACATTTTTTGACTCTGTACCAATTGCAGGAGATGGGTCCAACCATGATAATTCAATTTTAATGTCAGATTAGCTTGGCGCCTACTTGCCGCACTACTCTTGAATTATCATGGTCGTTCGACCTCCTTCTTTAGGGCGTCGGGGCTAAAATGGGTGAATGAGCCGCTGCGCCGCCGAGCTGCAAGGATTCCATCATTCCAAATTTTTGTTTCTCGCTGAAAATGTGAACCTACCTCTCCTGCTGTAGAGACAGCCGGAGGGTTTTGAATGAGAGACTTGTAAACGGCGCGTCGCACGTGCACGCGGAGTGCGCATGCGCGTGTCGGGGGCGCCTGAGGTGTCAACGCCGTCACGCCATCTGACGGTGCGAGCTGCTCAGAGTCGTCGCCCCTCCTTCCCAATCTGGCCACCAGTCGACGCCACTGGTGTTGTACGTAGAGTCAGCAATGGCGCCAGCAACCCAGAATGACAGAATTACTGACTGAAACGTGTTATTTGATGGGATAGAATATAGGGAAAATGTGCTTATGTTGTCCTTACAATTAACCCGTTGAAGGCGCCCCGCCCCGCATCGATAGCTGCGAAAGTGTCGAATAGCGTTGCCGACGGCAACGCTATACGACACTTCCGCAGCTATTGATGCGGTACGATTTGAGTGACGATGAGTTTATTACGCAAGGATAAATAGATATTTAAATGAGATGAAAAGAGCGAACCAAGTAGAATTC
The DNA here is from genome assembly GCA_036245525.1 of Semisulcospira habei. Classification (NCBI taxonomy): domain Eukaryota; kingdom Metazoa; phylum Mollusca; class Gastropoda; family Semisulcospiridae; genus Semisulcospira; species Semisulcospira habei. Next base: position 82,369,755 of record BTPG01000004.1, on the reverse strand, counting down.
TTCGGCCGGCATTCTGAAATAAGAGCGACAGACAATCCGCATCCAGTGGACAGGAAATGGGTTACAGGTTTAAAGAGATCGTTAAGTTAAGTTGCCAGTGAAAGAGAAAAAAAAATGCCATAAAAGCCCCTGTTCTTCAAGAAGGAAAAAACTGTCGCGGACACACTAGATTTTTTTTCTTTGTTTTATATTTTTCTCTCTCCCGGCATGGCTGCGATCGGACCTACTCAGTTTTCAATGCACGAGTTCTGTGTTAAGTTCAAGGATTTGAACAGGAAATGACATACTTTTTCATGATCATTTTGATCATATACGATGGCAAATCAGACGTTGTCGTAGACCTGAGATTTTAAAAAAACAACAAACAACAAACAAAAAAAAAAACCCCACAAAACAACAACGCAATAAAAACAAATTCAAGGTAGCCTACAGAGCCAAGAGCACTGTTGTAACGAGGTTTGTTGTCAGCGCACAAGCCACTGACAGCTGCTGCGATGTGAAAGATTTTAGAGCTCCTGCCATTTCGCCCACAAGGTTTTTGGATAAATAGATTCGACACCATTAGTACATATACGTCGCTTGGCAGCAAGATGACGTCACATTCTTGTAATAATTCTCTGAACACGATTTGACTAGAGTATCTTTCAGTCATACATCCGCCTTTCTAGTTTTTCCTTAAGGCCATTTTACTGCGACTGAAAATTTAAGTTTGAAAAGACGATCAAAGGAAGGCCAAAAAGCTTCAAGGACAGTTCAAGGGCAGCGCCAGTATGGCTTGGCGATTATAGAGCTCGTAGGTACAGCATCCGACGTCCTTCCTATGTTAAAAACGCGTATGGGTCGTGGCGTGGCGCTACTGAAAAGACAAAAGTATTAAACGAGATGGCATGAGCCATAACCCATGAAATCTCAACATGAGAGCCATAACCCACACAGTCCCATCTATAAGCCAGCTGCCATCGCTGTCAAGGGTCTCTACCTCTTGTCTTTGATCTGATTTTGATGTAGAAATAGATCTCCTATTGAAAAAAAAAAACTTTACAATCATTGTAAATTCAACGTCAAAGGTCCCCAGCCCTCAAAGGAACATGAATACAAGGCAAGAAGTATAGATTATCATGAGCGCCCGCAATAGATCCTCGTGAGCCTCCACTGTTGCGGGGACTCATGAGGATCTATGCTTCTTGCTGACACCACTTTGAATCCATGTTCCTGGTACAGCTATGGGATTTTGGTGTTGAATGAACACAGACTGCATTTGCATCAACTGGTACTGAACGGATTAAGCTCAACTCAACTCAACTCAGCTTAATTTACGCCTACAGCAGGTGAAATTCAAGGCCTAGGGGTGGGGGTGGGGGGGGGGGGGGGAAGGAGAGACGCAGGGACTAATGCAGAACTAACTGAAAATGTAACCGAAGTCATCAGAACAAAAACAGGATGGGCTAGTACTGTTGAAAGTTAGATGGCGCCTCTGTCCGAAGCGCGTGCCTATCTAAGGTGGCTCACGTGCGACGCGCGTGCACGGTCACTACTGCACGCGCGGACAAAATTCCACCCTCACCCCAATGTTCCACCCTCAACCCCCTCGATCCCCCCTTTCCACAGCCTCCACCTCCCCCGGCGTCTCACCTCTCCTACCTTTTCTCTGCACCACTCGTGACTGACGGGGAGGAAAAGCGAAGGGGAACGTCTGAATCACAGTGGCAGAGCTAGTCATGCAAAACACAAAGCGAAAGTAGACGTGTGGCACGTTTGAAGTCAGAACGGTTTTAGTCCAGAACAGCCTCTCGCTCTCAGCAGTTTCTTTCCACCTGCAAAGGACCTAGATTCTCATGAGCTACCGCAGCGCCATTTGTTCATCTGTGGTAACCTTGTTTTCAGCTGATCGGCCCTGGGGCCAGTTGCATGAGTGAACTTAATCCTGCGCCGGCTGAGCAACTGAGCCCTGTTTCTTTTCACATCCTCCGATTCAAGGTGTCTCCCCGGTTTGCTTTTAGTAGACCACTGCAAAGTAGCGTGAATCGTGTGAGTCTCCACACTCATATAGTCCATAAGTTAGCACGATCTACCGTCCTCCCCCCCCCCCCACCCCACCCCAGTACTCAATAAGATGGGTTTCAAAGTGTACCTTAGTATGTTCTGAGAAGTTTATGCCATGTTCCCATAAAATCCTTAGGAAGACACCAGAGATATAGCCAATGGCGCAAGGGTACCCCCATTCACGCTCTTCACGGATGCTACAATGACGTTGAGAAACATTTTCCTCTAAACAAATCAGAATTCATTCAAGAAGCCCAAATCAGGCAATATTATGTTAAGGCACACCTTCTGCATCCTCTGCCCCCCCCCAAAAAAAAAAAAAAAAAAAAAAAACAGAATGAAAAAATATTGAATCTCTGGCTCACAGTGAAGGTATCTGCGCACGCAGTAAACGGTCATTTCCGCGAAATCGCAAAAAAAGACAAAAATAATGTGTCAGATGCCTTCAGACATTTTCTATAGCACTGGCAGTATATTTTCAGGCTTACATCATTACAACATCATGTCACAATTATTCATAAACCTGACTAGGTGATGCTGTGATCACTGTGAGTGCCACAGTGGTTGATTTTGTATCCCTACCCCCAAGTTGTAAAAATACACAAAAGTAATTAGAAAAAATTACTAAAGTTATTCCACTTCATTTTGACCTCTCTTTACCTATTAAGTTTCAATAAGGTGAGCATAAAGTGCAAGAAAATAAGGAAAGTCGGCATTCTTTACGGTACGTTCGTGGTGAATGATAGCTTTTTCCCATTTAAAATTGCCGAATAAATTGGGAAACGTAGGCCTACGTTGTTTCCGATGCTCTCAGAAATTTTGTATACACCTTTTTTAGGTTTTATTGGTTAGAGTAGAGTACCACAGTTACTCCCAACCTGATTTTATGATGCTGTGATGCATTTAGGGGCCACAGTGGCTAAATCTGCTGCGGGCGGGCCTACCCCCATTTTACCAGTAGGAAAAGGAACGCAAAATGATCATAATAATTGCTTATGTCATGCATACTCCTCTGTTTAAATATTTTTGTTGCCAGTTTTCTTAACAGAGTATGCATATTAAGCATAAAATTTCATTAATTTCAATGTGACCCATCATTTTAATTGTAACTATACTGACTTAAAAACGCGAAAAGTGTCTGTAAGTGAACCCGCAAACAAAGAGCCACCCTGACAGCAAAACAAGAACAGTTTATTTGTTGCTTACTTCACATGTTCAGCCTACTGTCTGAGCTACCTTCACACACAAAAATTGCATGAGTTATCGCCCATGGCTACCTTGGAGGACACTGGGTTTCATTAGTGGTGAACCATACGCAAAACTGGACATACTCTGTGAAGCAAGTTTCCTGTGATATGTGTTAACACACAAGTTGTGTGGATTGCTTATAAAGTTATTAACTGCCTCAAACGAAATTTGACTCGAAAAATTCATTAGAGAACCAGAACTTTCGGTGCACATCATTTTCTTAATAAATCTTATTTGATTTAATGTGAATTATTTTCAAACCATTTTTTATGCTCCAGTGACTGACACAGATAAAGAACACAACCATATCCATTGGATCAGGTAATTATGGCCGCTAACCTAAAAACAAAGAACTTTTTGATTTTCATGTTTGTAGGTTTGTAGAAACATCACGCTCTGCTTCAAGATCAGACTGATGCGCTCCTCAGTCATCTCACTGTTCTTGCATGCATGTGAGTCATGGACCCTCACAGCAGACCTTGAAAGGAGGATACAAGCCACTGAAATAAGATGTTTTCGAAGGCTGCTTGGCATTTCATACAGAGATCACATCACGAACGAGGAAGTGGGAAGCAGAATCAGGCAAGCCATCGGGCCCTATGAAGACCTATTAGCCATTATGAATAAACGCAAACTGAAGTGGTATGGGCATGTCACGCGTTCAGCAGGGCTTGCCAAAACAATCCTGCAAGGCACTGTGCAAGGAGGACGAAGGAGAGGAAGACAGAGGAAAAGATGGGAGGACAATATCTCAGACTGGACAGGACTGAGGCTGGGCGATACGCTAAGAATGGCAGAAAACAGAGAGGAATGGAGGGAGCTGGTTGCCAAGTCATCAGTGGTTCCCCAACGGTCGGCAAGACTACGGGAGATAGATAGATAGATAGATAGATAGATAGATAGATAGATAGATAGATAGATAGATAGATAGATAGATAGATAGATAGATAGATAGATAGATAGATAGATAGATAGATAGATAGATAGATAGATAGATAGATAGATAGATAGATAGATAGGTCATGTTGATTATTTAGGTCAGTAGATCAAGACCAAACAGGCCTGATTTTCATGCACACGAACCCTAGTGACACTGCACATTGGTTGACTTTCAGCTGTGCCTTCTGCAGATGCTCCCCATTTCACTTTCAATATCCTGTGATGGTAGTGTCACTGGTTGACGTCATAAGTCATCGATGTGCAAATTTTAAGACTAAACATTTTATTTGCACACGACATAACACACTCTTCATAACATTTTCTAATAAATGACGTCAAAATAACCCGGATTAAAGCATATTTACGAAGAAAATCGCTATGGTGAAAAATTTGCGTTTCTTTTGTTGATCAGTATATTTTTAACTGGCTGGTCTTTTATGTGATATTTTACCTAGCGTAAGGCGGGTCTAGTAAAGTCTCCCCTTTCCTTTTCATTTATTTCCATCTAGAAATGTATAAATATGAATATGCGTAATACAGTTTCATGGTTCCTAACAGCCAAAACAATGTTATCAAAATACTTAGTTTCCACATGTCCACCACGAAATCACCACTTCCACCCCCATTTTTTGGCCTCTTCTTCTGCAAGGTTCAATTCCTTGATGGCCGTCTCTAAATCTTATATTGTTCTGGCTGCCAATAAGTGAGCTGTCAAGAGCTCGGCAGCATGTTTCCAGAATTTGGTGTACAGAGGCGTGTCTTCTGGTCAGAACTGCCAGCGGACCGCTTCTCTGTATGGACAGGTCTGGAGAATGTGCTAAGGAGACTGATTTTCTACGCCACGTTCGCATAGGGCTGTTTCCGCATGACCCAGTTTCACGAGGTGAGTCCAGAGTGATCAGTGCGTAGATGAAAAATGGTGGCCTGACTCTCCCTGTTCAGCTTGTTGATGTCTGCCCACGGGCTGCAGCCGCCGTTGTGCTGTTGCCAATCACTTTGTTGCTGTAGTGTCTTGGTTTCTTTACAGGAGGTTGTGATCTTGCGGTAATCTAGCGCCTGCTTTGGCCAGGCTGTCAGCCTCTCCACTCCCAGCTACTCCAGAATGCACTGGAATCCACTGCAGCACTATTTTGTGGAAAGGGCATCCAGTCTATCTTGAAGCTTCCTGGTGAGGAGATCAATGGATCAAGCTGCTGCCTTACCGCCCTAGCTAGTGCTCTGCTGCTGTGTTGAGCACCTGCAGATCTGTACGATAGTTGGAGCTGCTGTCGCCAGCTGGTAAGGACAGGGAGGTAGTGCGGTCTGAACAACAGATGTACACGCCACTTCCTTCATTCCGCATGGCGTCTTGTGTAGATGTGAGCACAACTGCTGTGTGGGTAGCGCTTGTGCATAATCTCCAGCGAGATGGCTTTGTGCAGTGCCACGACCTTTGGCAAAGAGTTCTAGAACATCGTTTATGTTGTCTAGAAGGCTCTTTCGAGATGTCCAGGTATCTGAAGGGAGCTCTTCACACATCTTTGAGCTTGGTTCCAGGACGTCAGTTTTAGCCCTTTGCAGGACCTTCAGTTGGCGGTTTAGACTTGGGCAAATTTATGACGGTTCTTGATCAGCTCTTGTAGTCTCCAGTGCTGTCGGTGTTTAGTAAGTCTCTTCATTGTGTGTGCTGTTCTGCGTTCCAGTGGCTCCAATGTCCTCCATTTCCTAAATCGGGGTGCTCCAGATGGCTCTAAGAATGTCAAGGCATCATGAGAATGGCCCATGTTCTGCATCTTGTCAAGCCTGGCTTTTTTGGTTTTGCAGGCAGTGTTTCATGTTGTCGATGTATTTTGGTACCGCACTACTGGTCTGACCGAGCTGGTGTTTGCTTGCGCCAGGATGCTGTAATTTGCGCCAATGTGGTCCCCACCAGTTTCTTTATCAGAGACTTTTTTTCGCAGCTCTAGCTTCAATGGCTTCGATGTGAGTTCTCCACGTGAATCCAGTAATTTATTTATTGCCAGTAAAGTTGGCCTGTTTGTCTTTGGTACTGGAAGGTCTCCAGTTTCAAGGTGACCTCTTCCATCTGATTGAAAGAGATGGTCTAGCTCAGTTTGAGTGGCCATCTTCAAGTCCAGCTGCTGACTCCATTGGCAGAATCCTGGATTCTGCAGGATGATATTTCTTTATGGTCTGCTGCGCGCTACGCTGCAAAGTCATCGGCATGGAGGATGCTCGAGACGAACCTTGGTACTGCTGTAATGATGTCATTAATGTAGACCAAGAACAGCATCAGACACAACATCTCCCTGAGGTACACCTTACCCGAGTTTGACAAGACTGTTTAATGTACAGACGGTAGAAGCTTCAGCGGCAGCCCCTGTTAAACATGTCTTAACTAAAAATAATTACAATTAAAATGGTGTGTCACATTGAAATTAATGAAATGATCTCAAATTTTTATGCTCATTATGCATACTTTGTTAAGAAAACTGGCAACAAAAATATTTAAACAGAGGAGTATGACATAAGCAATTGTTATGATCATTTTGCGTTTTTTTGCGTACTGGTAAAATGGGGGTAGGGCAGCAAATTTAGCCACTGTGGCCCCTAAATACATCACAGCATCATTACATCAGGTTGGGAGTAACTGTGGTACTCTATCCTAACCAATAAAACCTAAAAAGAAATACCTATCAGTTGTATACATAAATGTCTGAGGGCATCGGAAACAACGTACGTTTCCCAATTCGGATGCAGAAAGTGTGCCTTAACAGAGCATTGCTGATTTGGGTTTTTGGAATGAATTCTGATTTCTTTAGAGGAAAATGTTTCTCAACCTCATTTTAGCATCAGTGAAGAGCGTGAATGGGGGTACCCTTGCGCCATTGGCTATATCTCTGGTGTGTTCCTAAGGATTTTAAGGGAACATGGCATAAACATCTCAGGACATACTAAGGAACACTTTGAAACCCATCTTATTGAGTACTGGGGGGAGGGGGGTGGGTGGGGTGCACGGTACCCAGGACTGGCTTATGCACTAATGTCTGCAGGGAAAAAGACAGTAAGTTGACTTTTGTGAAAGCGTGATTTTCATTGTAATACAATGAAAATTTCGCTTTTCACCAAAATGGACGTGATGTCTTTTTTTTTTTTTCACAGGCCGGCAGAATTATGCTAATTATGCCAGGTGCGCAGGCTGACGCCGGCCGACGACCTTGAGTTGTACTGAAGGTTACCATTTGACTGTGGATATGGGCTCAGCTGCGAGAGTGAGATTATTCCTGCGCCAGCCACTAAGCGAGAGGTCACGAGCTAAAATGTATGCTGCGCAGACGACCTGAAGTTCTAAAGTCCATCGCGTATTAGCTACAGCGTGGGGCGTCGGCAGAAAGCAGCAACTCGTGCAGCAGGCATCAAGCGCACCTGAAACTCGGGAGGAAAAGACTCTGACCATTCGCCAAAATATCAAACAACGGGAGAGGGGTGAGGGGGGTGGGGGTGGGGATGGGGAGGGGGCGGAGGAAAAGGCGCGTGCGTGTTAAGACTCTTATCATTCGCCAAAATATCAAACAACGGGGGTGGGGGGTCCAAACACCCCAAAAAGGGACTTTGTTATAGCATTTTAATTTTGGGTCGGAACCTACCCACCCCCAGATCAGCCCCTGGAGAGAGAGAGAGAGAGAGAGAGAGAGAGAGAGAGAGAGAGAGAGAGAGAGAGAGAGAGAGAGAGAGAGAGAGAGAGAGAGAGAGAGAGAGAGAGAGAGAGAGAGAGAGAGAGAGAGAGAGAGAGAGAATTGAATTGAATTGAATTGAATTGAAACTTTATTTTCTAAGGATGAAGACAGTAGGCACGCAGGCCTTTTTACACGTCTGTCCTTAATAACATTTTAAATAAATATAACAGCAGAAAAGATAACATGACAAATAAATAAAAATAAAAAGAAGAGATGATAATAATAATAATAATAATAATAATAATAATAATAAACAGAAATATTTCGCGCGCGCGCACACACACACACACACACACACACACACACACACACACACACACGTTCAGTCAGATGTAAGGCAGCACAAGGGTAACGCATGGTGCCTATTACTCAAGTGATGCGTTACAATTACGCACGCACCCACGCACACATACTCACGCATGTGCATACATTAGATTTAATAAACCTAAAAGTAATCATATATTATATGAAAGAATATTAACTCTAAGATTTCAACTAAAAACTGAATGCGTAAAGTTAAAACTTCAAAAGTAAACTATTGAACACTAAACATCAACTGTAACTATTGAGGAATTGAAAATATCACAGATACACACACACAGACACACACACACACATACTGACATACGCCGATGCGTACACGTATGCTAGTTGTAAGGCAGCACAAGAATAAAGTAAAACACCCATTACTCGAGTGATGCGTTACACACACACACACACACACACACACACACACACACACACACACACACACACACACACACACACACACACACACACACACACACACGCACACACACGCACACACATTCAGTCAGATGTAAGGCAGCACAAGGGTAACGCATGGTGTCTGTTACTCAAGTGATGCGTTACAATCACGCACGCACGCGTACACACACACGCACACATACTCACACGTGCACATACAATAGATTTAAATAAACATAAAGATGATCATAGATTATATGAAAAAATATTAACTCTAAGATTTCAACTAAAAACTGAAAGAGTAAAGTTAAAACTTCAAAAGTAAACTATTGAACACTAACCATCAACTGTAACTATTGAGGAATTGGAAAAAAAAAAAAAAAAAAAAAATACACACACACACACACACACACACACACACACACACACACACACACACACACACACACACACACACACACACACACACACACACACGCACGCACGCACACACACATTCAGTCAGATGTAAGGCAGCACAAGGGTAACGCATGGTGCCTGTTACTCGAGTCATGCGTTACATTCACACATATGCACGCACACTTGTGTGCCAGATGCAATGCAGCGCAAGAGTAATGCGAGACGGTCATTACTCGAGTGATGCGTTGCA
>BTPG01000004.1:82301321-82360432 GCA_036245525.1 Semisulcospira habei | reverse complement strand
CCACACACACACACACACACACACACACACACACACACACACACACACACACACAAACATACACACACATACGGCGCCCCCCGCCAAAAGTACGTTCTGCAGCGAGGTTCATGTAACTTGATATGACATAATATTTAAAACTACTACACTGTCAGAGTCTGAGGCATATTAAGTCTTGTGCGTGATATTGCCGTCGGAAAGCGCCCCCACCGCGACCCATCCTAAAATGTCTCGTCTATTAATATAAGCATAAGTCAATTACGGGGAAATGGCGCAGTGGTTAAGGCGTCTGCCTCCAATGCCAAGGGTGCGAGGTTCGATACCGGGTTCCGGCGTTGGATTTTTCTCCTCTGGTAAGTGTCACCGTCTGGGCAGTGGGCAGATGTTCACATCTGCACGGGACATAGACGACCCCGGCCCCCACGAGTCCCCTGCTGCCTTGCAGGCTTGGCCGCTTGGCTGCGGAAAGGCTAAGGGAGGAAACCCCTGACATCAAAGCCCCCGTGTCTCCGGGGAAGGCTTTTGAGCCAGAGACTAAGACAAGGACAGTCTGATATAAAACCTACGACCCGAGGACCTCGATGCCACCGTCCCAGCTTGCTAGGCCGTGGCAAACGAACCAAGGGTTTAAAGGGTGGGGCCAGTACTGCGCACACTGCACTCCACCAAAAAGCTCCACCGCGCAGGCTTTAGGAAACGCCCACGGACTATGACACTGAACTTTCCAAGTCCTGTAGCGATGGGCAAGGGGCAAAACGGCAGGTGAAAGATGTCACTGGAAGCCGCAGTCTCAAACCTGCATGCAGGCGGTTCAGGATATTGGTCGCCTGATGTTGACATGGGGATGACAACGTCACTCGGCACACCCTGAACGACCAAGCAGCCTTCTCTAGGGACAGCACTGCTTGCTCCACACGGAGAGGGGCCTAGAAAAGGTGGCCTAACCAAAGCTCATCCCCTCGTAACCCAGTTGGCTAGCCGCGGTCAACGAGCATCTTCTCATGCGGTCAGAAAACAAGAAAAAAAAAAAACAATGGATCCACTCTCATGACGACCACGACCGGACTCAACGTAGCATGCTGGAACATCCGAACCATGCTCGACATAGCAGACAGCGGACGCCCTGAACGTCGCTCCGCCCTCATTGCCCATGAATTGCGGAGGTTAAACATCGACATCGCCGCGCTCAGCGAAGTACGCCTCCCGGAGGAAGGCAGCCTCCAAGAACTTGGCGCTGGCTACTGGTCAGGCAGGCCTGCATCAGAAAGACGGCTCTCAGGCGTGGGCTTCATGGTGAAGACCCACATTGCGACTAAGTTGGAAAACCTACCAACGGGTCACTCCGACCGCATCATGTCCATGCGCCTCCCACTGAGACACCAGCAATACGTCACCCTTCTCAGTGTGTACTCCCCAACCCTCCTGGCAGAGCCTGCAGAAAAAGACAAGTTCTACTCTGACCTGCGCAGCCTCCTGCAGAGCACCCCTGCAGACGACAAAGTCATCATCCTTGGCGACTTCAACGCCAGAGTGGGCCAAAACTCTGAAGCCTGGAAAGGAGTCCTCGGCAAGCATGGCGTTGGGAACTGCAATGACAATGGTCGCTTACTGTTGGAGCTCTGTGCAGAGCAGCAACTTGTCATCACCAACACTACTTTCCAGCAAAAGGACAGTCGAAAGACCACCTGGATGCATCCTCGCTCCAAGCACTGGCACCTTATCGACTATGTCCTAGTGCGTCAGAGGGACCGCAGTGACGTCCTTCTCACCAGAGTGATGCCCAGCGCAGAGTGCCACACTGACCACCGCCTTGTTCGCTGCAAACTCAGGCTCCGCCTCAAGCTGAAACCCAAGAAAGGGGGCCCCCCCAAGAAAAAGCTTGATGTTGCCAGCCTTCAGCGTGACGACAAGAAAGCTGCCCTTCAGGCCGATTTACAGCGCATGCTCAAAGACACAGTTGATCCAGCAGACTCCTCCCCTGAAACACTCTGGGAACAACTGAAAACTGCTATTGTAAAATCTTCTGTGGAAGTCTTGGGCTTTGCTAGAAAGAGGAACAAAGACTGGTTTGACGAAAACGACGTAGCGATCCAGGAACTTCTAGCAAAAAAAAGAGCCGCCCACCAGGCCCACCTAGCCCAGCCTTCCTGCCCTGTGAAGAAGTCTGCCTTCCGCCTCATCTGCAGCAGTCTCCAGCTCAAGCTTAGAGAGCTCCAGAACGAGTGGTGGTCCAGACTCGCACAGAGGACCCAGCTCTGCGCTGACAACGGTGACTACAGGGGCTTCTACGAAGCACTGAAAGCAGTGTATGGCCCTAGGCACCTGGTACAAAGTCCCCTGCGAAGCGCTGATGGACAGGCACTCCTCACAGATAATACCTCCATCTTGAACCGCTGGTCGGAATACTTTCAGGACCTCTTCGGCGCTGAGCGCACTGTTCAAGAAACAGTCATCCTCCAAATCCCACACCTTCCACTAAAGGTTGAATTGGACGAACCGCCCACCGCCGAAGAGACCCTCACAGCCATCCACCAGCTCAAGAGTGGCAAAGCAGCAGGCATTGACGGAATCCCGCCAGAGATCTGGAAACATGGAGGCCCAGCACTGCACAACAAGCTCCACGACCTCTTTCTCTGCTGCTGGGAAAAAGGAACACTACCAAAGGATCTCCGTGATGCAGTCATCATCACCCTGTACAAGAACAAAGGAGAGAAGTCTGCCTGCTCTAATTATCGTGGAATTACCCTGCTGTCCATTGCCGGGAAAATTCTCGCAAGGTTGCTCCTGAATCGGCTGGTACCTGCCATCGCTGAAGACCACCTCCCAGAGGGCCAGTGTGGCTTCAGAGCCAACAGGAGTACCACCGACATGGTCTTTGTGCTGAGACAGCTTCAGGAGAAGTGCCGCGAGCAGAACAAAGGGCTGTACGTAACGTTTGTCGACCTAACAAAAGCGTTTGACACTGTGAGCAGGCAAGGTATGTGGCAGATCCTGGAGCGACTAGGCTGTCCCCCAAAGTTCCTCAACATGATCGTCCAGCTCCACGAGGACCAGCAAGGCCAGGTCAGACTAAACAGTGACCTCTCAGAACCATTCCCCATTCGCAACGGCGTGAAGCAAGGCTGCGTGCTGGCACCGACCCTCTTCACCATCTTCTTCAGCATGATGTTGAAGCAGGCCACAGTGGACCTCGACGACGACGACGCAGTGTACATCAGGTATCGTCTCGATGGCAGCCTGTTCAACCTCAGACGACTGCAGGCCCACACGAAAACCCTAGACCAACTGATTCGTGAGCTGCTCTTTGCTGATGACGCTGCCCTCGTTGCACACACAGAGAGAGCCTTGCAGCGCATTACGTCCTGCTTCGCAGATGCCGCCCAGCTCTTTGGACTTGAGGTCAGTCTGAAAAAGACAGAGGTCCTTCATCAGCCGGCACCCAAGGAAGAGCATCGCCCTCCCCACATCACCATCGGCGAGTCCGAACTGAAGTCTGTACACCAGTTTACCTACCTTGGCTGCATCATCACGTCAGACGCCAAGCTGGACAAGGAGCTGGACAACAGGCTGGCAAAAGCGAACAGTGCTTTCGGGCGACTATTCAAGCGGGTGTGGCACAATCAACAGCTGAAAAAAGGCACCAAGATCAGCGTGTACAGAGCTGTCGTCCTCACCACCCTGCTGTACGGTTCCGAGTCCTGGGCCCTCTACCGCAGCCAACTACGACTCCTCGAACGCTTTCACCAGCGCTGCCTGCGTACCATCCTCAGCATTCACTGGAGTGACTATGTCACCAACGTCGAGGTCCTTGAACAGGCGGAAACTGTGAGCATCGAGGCTTTGCTGCTGCGGACACAGCTTCGCTGGGCGGGGCACGTCTCCAGGATGGAGGATCATCGCCTACCCAAGATCACTCTGTTCGGCGAGCTCGCCACTGGACACCGAGACAGAGGGGCACCAAAGAAGAGATACAAAGACGGTCTCAAGAAGTCACTTAGTGCCTGCCAAATCGACCACCGCCAGTGGTCTTCGCTTGCTGCGGACCGTGACACCTGGCGCTCCACCATTCACAAGGCAGCCGTCTCCTTTGAGGACTCTCGCAGAGCTAACCTTAAGGACAAGCGGCTCAGAAGAAAAAACAGAGCTGTCGTAACTCAGAACCCTGAACAGACCTTCCCCTGCAGCCACTGCGGTCGTACCTGCCTGTCCCGGATTGGCCTCCGCAGCCACGAAAATGCCTGCAGACGACGTGGGCAAGCCCTATAGAATCTTCGTTCGCGAAGTCAAGCCAAGAGAGAAGTCAATTACTATACGTGTGAAACGCCTATCGAAAAAGTCGACGTCTAGTGTCGCGGGCGACGCGCGTTTGAAAATATAGATTTTTACATCGGTTTTTAGGTGATACTGCGAATCTCACTCAGATTTTAAAACCTTATACTTCGAGCGAAAGCGAGTAGGATAAGGTTTTAAGACCAGGAGAGTGATATTATCAGTATCACCTAAAACACCGATGTAAGAATGATCTATTTCTTACTCACCTTTTTCTTTGCATAAATCCGACGTTATTTGGTTTTCAGCACACACCTAGTCACAAGACAGTCGCCATTGTGTATTGGTAAATGTCTTGACGTAATTTACTTTGTAATGTTACGTCAATATTTTGGATGCCAGACAAATGTTCTTAATTGCGCAATACATGACGCCAGAGTGCCAGTCGTCACTGTGAAAGATGTCATTGCGCGTGAGCTGAAAGTAGGTCAAGTTTCAATATCGCGTGTGCCCTTACCTTTGTGTTGACCAGACTTTCTACAAGACAATACTGTGCACACTCGGCCGTTCACGCAGCGCGGCTGTATCACACACGTGTGATACGACCAAGCTGTATCACACGTGTGTCATACAGCTTTACGCTCAAAGCGGGTGGCAAAGAAGGAGGTGTGTAAGAGAGATATTTTCCAAGTGCCTATTTAAAGACAGGGTATCGGGAGCACACTGGTACTGAAAAAGTACCGCACGAGCCAGACACACAAAACTAATCTTTTACATAATAAAATGTTCGTCTTATGACGTAGTGGCATATAAACGTCATCTAATGTTCTAAGCATGCAATGTTGAAAGAATATTTTTGTTGTACAGTGCAGGATTTTGCAAAGTGTATGTCAGTGCATGTGTGTAGAGTAGAGGGGGTTGGGTGGGTGGGGGGGGGGAAGCAAATGGCTACATGAGATGACAAAAGAAAAGGTACGTTTTTGTCTTCTTTTTTTTTTTTGCATTTGCACAAGAACATACATATCTGGAACTGAGGAATGAAATGTATAATCGACTTCGCTTTTTAACAAAGTCGGATATAACACATGTCGGATGTAACACATGTCGGATGTAACACAAGTCGGATGTAACACACACATGTCGGATGTAACACATGTTGGATGTAACACATGTCGGATGTAACACATGTCGGATGTAACACATGTTGGATGTAACACATGTCGGATGTAACAGTACTTTTGTCAAATGTCCCGACAGCACTCTTTCTATTACACTTACTTCGCTTATAACAAACTTCGGATATAACAACAAAACATGTGGGTCCCATGCGATTTTGCTATATTGGAATATTAATGTACTCGCCCCCCCCCCCCTAACCCCCCCCCCCCCCGAATTCATGCTTAAAATGTCTTGTACAAACGTGCCTTGTTACTGCTTTGTTCCTGCTTTTTTTGTTACTCCTTTTCATTTGCAGCTTTGTTGTCAACCTATCGGTCAAGTTTGGCGTAAAGGACACTTTTGTGCGCGGGCCCACTGCGGCCGATTTCGGCCCGGTAGTCTTTTGCGTACTGGGGAGACTCGGGATGTGAGACCGTCCAGGATGCACCGTGTACCCATTTTCACCTTTCCTCTGAAGCCGCGCCGCGAGTGATTAGCGGCAGGGACGCACTGGCACAGGAGGCTGGGATGTAGCCGAGTGAGAAATGCGCGTTGACACTTCAATCGCACGCGCGTGCGCACGCACTGTCGCACGTGCAGGGGGCGGCGCGAGGCTGTCAGTCCTCCTTGTTCGTGGCCGTGCCTCGGCCTTCCCCTTCCATCTGCATGCTCAGTCGAGCCACGGAGCTATTCACAGTACATCATGTACTAACTTGAATATAAACCCGTGTGGTCGACTACTGAGTTAAAAGGAATTCTCTCTCAAAGCTGCGTCAGTCAGTCGTTTCCTGTCCGTCTGCCAGAATCACAGCATCACACGAGCCATGTAACCGCGTTTAAAATCCGAACCTATCTTGCAAACTGTTTGGTTGACCCTGCTTACACTGTTTTTCCTCGAGCCTGGTTCTTCATTAGCCGGTGGTAACTCGGTTCCTTTACACAGATCTGCTCGACTGAGGAGGCGTAAAACCTCATGAGCCCCATACGGTGACCGAGAATCTGTCTTTTGCTGAATCTAAGGCTGATCAGTGGACACGCCTGGAATCGATTTAGGTCTCTCTTCCTTACACTGAGTAGGCCTGGATTACGCGCATCACTGGTTGTTACACGGTCGTCAGAATCGAACTCCGACGCAGCCTAATCGGCGCCGGGAAACGCGCGAGTAATGAGACAGTGCAGGGGCGGAGTTTTGCGCTAATCGGGCGCATAACCGGTGTGAATTAGCTAATGAAATGTGGCACTAACTATGCTTGCCTTCACGCATGAATTTGATGGGCCGACTTAGGACGCAATGTTGACAAAACCACACATTTAACACCTTCACTGCCGGAGCCACGGTACCGCAACGAATGCAAGAGGCATAGAGCATCATGAGCCCCCGCGACTGCGGGGGCTCATGAGGATCTATGCCTCTTGCTGGCCCCGCTTTGCATACGCGTTCCTGGGATGACGGAAAGGTTTCCTTGGCGCTGAGTTAACAAACGACGCGAGATGAACCATAGCCCACAGAATCCCTTCTAGTGAGAGCTGTAAATGCAAAGAAAGTCCCAACAAAGAAAGAAACGCGCTTGGAAAGGACAATTTCAACACAGTTCATCAAGCGTGTTTTTTTCTTTGCTTGGGTTTTCTTTCCCATTTTGATCCCTTCACGGCCGAGACCAAGCAAAGAGCAACCAGCTGCAAAACGAGATTCTATAGTCTTGATGACACCACTTTGTATCCATGTTGGTTGGACGGCTGGGTATTTTCGGCGTTGAATTAACCCACACCCAATGCACACGGCCGACGTCGGCCCGTTGACCTTTTGCGCATTGGGCAAAGCTCTGACATGCTACTGCAGCAGGAAGTAGATCGACCATGATAGTTCAAGGGTGGTGTTTGCCCTAAAGAGATTGGTCGTGTGACGTAGGGATGAAAACAAAAACCCTTGTAGCGACTAAATGGCGGACTTTTTGTAGACCTTTTGCTGACGCGTCAGTCTTGGATGCCAGTTTTGTTCTTCAAAAAAAAAAAAAAAAAAAAAAAAAAAAAAAAAAAAAGAAGATCATCAGAACGTTCCAAAGTACAAACAGGCAACACTACTGGAGACGGCAAAGCCACGAAAGATTTAAATTACATCATAAGTCTATTATGTGTACATTCCTTTGACGTGTCATGTCCTGGCGTGATCCAGGTCGGAAGATTTCTTCTTGATTTCTTTTAAGAAATAGCACAGGAATGAAAACAAATACGTTATTCGTAGCAGGGGCTTGCTGCACGGACCCTTGTAGGCCTTCGGCGGGAGGTCAAAGGGACCATTGTACCCCAAAGGCCTTCGGGGTACAATGATTCCTTTGACCTCCCGAAGGCCTACAAGGATCCGTGCAGCAAACCCCTGCTACCAATAACTTCTGTGATATGATGCTGATAAAGAAAACCACGCTTTTCACAAAAGTGAACTTACTATCGCTTTTACCTGCAGATAAGATGTCGATCGCGTGTGCAGACTCACACGGGACACGCGACTTTCACTAAAAGCAAAACGGGGTGACGCCTTGAATCGGAGGATGAGGAAAAAAGACGCATAGCTCAGTTGCATGAGCGAGCTTAGTCCTGCGCCGGACCGGCGCAGGACTAAGCTCACTCATGCAACTGGCCCCATGACCGATCAGCTGAAAACAAGATACCACAGATGAACACTTGGCGCTGCGGGGTCTCATGTGAATCTGTGCCGTTTGCGGGCGGAAAGAAACTGCTGAGAGCGAGAGGCTGTTCTTTACTAAAACCGTTCTGACTTCAAACGTGCCACACGTCTACTTTTGTTTTGTTTCTTGCATGACTAGCTCTGCCACTGTGATTCTGACGTTCCCTTTCGCTTTTCCTCCCCGTCATATCAGTCACGAGTGGTGCAGAAAAAAAAAGTAGGAGAGATGAGGCGGTGGGGGGAGGTGGAGGCTGGGGAAGGTGTGGATTTGGGGTGAGGGTGGAATTTTGTCAGCTCGTGCAGTAGTGACCGTGCACGCGCTTCGCACTGACGTGAGCCACCTTGCGACAGGCAGCCGCTTCGGACAGAGGCGCCATCTAATTCCCACAGAAGTAGCCCATCCTGTTTTTGTCAGTTTCATGACTTCGGTAACGTTTTCCGTTAGTTCTGCGGCATTATTCCCTGTGTAGTCTCCCCTCCCCTTTTTTCCCCGCCCCCATCACCAGCCCTTGAATTTCACCTTCTATAGACGTAAATTGAGTTGGGTTGAGTTGAGTTGAGGTGGGTTGAGCTGGGCAGGGCTGAGTTAAGCTTAGCTTAACCCGTTCAGCGGCAGGGCGGTTGACACAGACTGTGTTTCTGTAGTCTTCGTTCATTCAACACCAAAAACCCTAGCTGTTCCTCGCGCTGGGACCATATGGCGTTGAGGCGCGTCCCCTGGGTGGTGGATAGAGGGTCCCTCGTGAGAGGGGTGCACCGAATGAAATAAGGTGCAGTGAACCAACATGGTCTAAGGGAAGGTGACCCCGACAGAAAACCCATGGTCCTCCTAGTAAGGGGGTTGGGCGTGGGGGTAGCTTCCCCACCCTGCAAAAAAGGAAATAGCTACAAAAACGCCGACGAAAAGACTAACAGTAATTCCTTTCCTGGAGGAGGAAGGTTCTTCTATCAGAAGACTTATGACGTCCTGTGGTGAAAGCCGGAAGTCTTCGGAAGCCACAGGACCGAGCCGCCTCTCTCTATCCAGGGATACAACCATGGGCACATGGAACGTCAAGACCATGTACCAGAGCGGCAAGGCCGCCCAGATAGCAGCGGAAATGCAAAAGCACAACCTTTCCCTGCTAGGTATCAGTGAAGCCAGATGGACGCAGTCTGGCCAGAAAAGGCTGTTAAGTGGGGACATGATTCTGTATTCAGGTCATGAAGAGGAGAATGCCCCCCATACAGAAGGTGTAGCATTCATGCTGTCACCAGTGGCACAGAGAGTGCTGATGGGCTGGGAACCTCTTGGGCCAAGAATTATCACAGCAGCCTTTAGAACCAAGAAAAAGCTCAAGCTGAACGTCATCCAGTGTTATGCGCCCACTAATGACAGTGACGAGGAAGAGAAACAAGAGTTCTACGACCGACTCCAGAGTGCCTTGGACAAATGTGCGGAGCGAGACATCACCATCGTCATGGGTGATTTTAATGCCAAAATAGGGGAGGACAACACCGGATACGAAGAGGTGATGGGGAGACAGGGACTAGGCTCGGAGATGAGTGAGAACGGGGAGAGGTTTGTAGACTTTTGTGCTCTAAACCGACTTGTCATTGGAGGCAGCATCTTCCCACACAGAAGAATACACAAAGCAACTTGGGTCTCACCTGACCATACAACAGAGAACCAAATAGACCATATCTGCATTAGCAAGAAATTTAGAAGATCCCTTCAAGATGTTCGAGTGAGGAGGGAAGCAGATGTCGCCTCCGACCACCATCTGCTTACCTTAAGAATGAAGCTCAAGATAAAGAAAAGCCGCACTGAGACAACAAGAAGACAGCGCTATA
This sequence comes from Semisulcospira habei, assembly GCA_036245525.1. Lineage (NCBI taxonomy): Eukaryota > Metazoa > Mollusca > Gastropoda > Semisulcospiridae > Semisulcospira > Semisulcospira habei. The sequence goes on along the minus strand of BTPG01000004.1, from coordinate 82,350,489 downwards.
ATGTAGGCCTCCTGAGAGAAACTGGAGTTAGAGAAGAGTTCAAACTGGTGCTGTCCAACCGGTTTCAAGCGCTACAGGAGCTAGTAAATGAAGAGAAGGCGGTCACCACCGAGCAGCAGTGGAAGGCAGTTAGAGAGGCGCTGAACTCAACCTGCAAAGACACTGTAGGGTTCAGGAAACACCATCACAAGGACTGGCTGTCGGCACAGACCTTGAAGAAGATAGAAGTGAGGAAGCAGAAGAAAGCAGCTGTCAACAACAGTCGCACGAGAGCAGCCAAAGTAAGGGCACAGGGGGAATACTCGGAAGCCAACCGCGAGGTGAAGAGTAGTATCAGGGCAGACAAGAGGGCCTACACAGACAGCCTGGCAGCAGAGGCAGAAAAGGCAGCAGCCAGCGGCAACATGAAACAGCTCTACGACATTACCAGAAGATTGTCAGGCAAGTATGGCCATACAGAAAGACCAGTAAAAGACAAAGAAGGCAAGCCTATTGCAGACAGAGCAGACCAACTCGACAGATGGGCCGAGTATTTTGAAGAGTTACTGAACAGACCTAGCCCACCCGACCCCCCAGACATCCAGCCGGCAGAGACCGACCTACCCATCAGCTGTGACAGACCCAGCTGGGAAGAGATCAGAAGAGCAGTGGCATTCTTGAAGAACGGCAAAGCAGCAGGCCCAGATGGCATCCCAGCGGAATCTCTGAAAGCAGATCTAGAGACAACAGTGGAGATGCTGTACCCACTGTTTGGAAAGATCTGGGAAGAGGAGGTGATGCCGGCTGACTGGAAGGAGGGGTACCTAATCAAGCTTCCCAAGAAAGGCGACCTCAGCAAGTGTTCCAACTACAGAGGAATCACCTTGCTGTCAGTACCAGGAAAGGTCTTCAACAGGATCATCCTGGAGAGAATGAAGAGCTCCGTTGACCCCCAGCTGAGAGACCAGCAAGCAGGATTCAGGAAGAACCGATCATGTACAGACCAGATCGCCACTCTCCGCATCATCGTGGAACAGTCTCTGGAGTGGAGCTCCCCGCTGTACGTCAACTTTGTGGATTATGAGAAAGCATTTGACAGTGTGGACCGAGAGACTCTGTGGAAACTCCTACGACACTACGGTGTACCCACAAAGCTCGTCCGCCTGATCAAGAGCAGCTACGATGGCATGACATGTCGCGTGATCCAAGAAGGGCAGTTCACCAGGGAGCTCCAGGTCAGAACCGGTGTCAGGCAGGGGTGTCTGCTGTCTCCTTTCCTCTTCCTACTGGCCATAGACTGGGTCATGAAGATGACCACAGAGCACAGACGAAGTGGAATACAGTGGACACTGTGGACACAGCTTGACGACCTCGATTTTGCAGACGACTTGGCATTACTGTCCCACACTCATCAACAAATGCAGGACAAGACCACGAGGCTTGCTGACATCTCGTCCCAAGTGGGCCTCACCATCCACAAACAGAAAACAAAGACAATGAGGCTGAACGCAACCAGGGAAGAACCAGTCTTGCTTGCTGGCACCCCGTTGGAGGAGGTGGAGTCCTTCACCTATCTCGGGAGCATCATAGACAAAAAAGGCGGCACTGATGCAGATGTCAGAGCACGAATCGGTAAAGCCAGAGCAGCCTTTCTCCAGTTGAAAAAAGTGTGGAGCTCCAGAGAGGTGTCACAACACACCAAAGTCCGGATTTTCAACTCCAATGTAAAAGCAGTTCTCTTATATGGAGCAGAGACTTGGAGATTGACAAAAACCACAGTCAACAGAGTACAGACCTTCATGAACAGTTGCCTTAGAAAAATTTTGAAAATCCACTGGCCAGAGAAGATCAGCAACGTCAGACTCTGGGAGAGAACAGGGCAGATAACAGCAGAGAATGAAATTGGGCGAAGAAGATGGGGATGGATCGGTCACAGTCTGAGAAAGCCAGCTAGCTTCCAGTATCACTAGGCAGGCATTGTCATGGAACCCCCAGGGAAAGAGGAAAAGAGGTAGGCCGAGAAACTCCTGGCGTCGAGACCTCCAAGCAGACATCAAGAGACTGGAAACCACCTGGAGTAGAATCGAAGGAGAAGCACAGGACAGGAGTCGCTGGAGGTCTCTCGTCGACGGCCTATACCTGGGTAGGAGGTCTCTCGTCGACGGCCTATACAGGCGTAAGTAAGTAAGTAAGTTCCAGGAACATGGATTCGCATTGGTGTCGGCGAGAGGCACAGATCCTCATGAGCTTCCGCAGGTGGGGGCTCACGAGGATCTATGCCTCTTGCATTTGGATGGTGTTTACATTTTCTCGGCACTGAACGGGTTAACTGAGAGCCGAGATGAGTTAAGCTGACTTGAGTTGAGTTGAGCTGATTTGAACTTTGCTATGCTGTCCTTTCTTTGACATACATTCTGTGAGATGATGTTTCATCTGTGACAAACAAGTTGACTTTAACTGAAGGAATATATAAACAATGATGCAAATACTCAGATGTGCTGAAACAAAACTAAACTGGAGGTCACGTTTTTCTCAAGCTAAGTGATGAGGATTTTAACCACAGTGACTGCCGGAAAAAAATGAACCCCACCGAACTGCAAGAGGTATAGATCCTCATGAGCGCCCGCAGTTGCGGGCGCTCATGAGGGTCTATACCTCTTTCTTTGCATTCATGTTCCTTTGAGGGCTGGGGACCTTTGACGTTGAATTTACGATTGTCAAAATGCGTTCACTGGCAGTGGCCGGGTTAATGTTGCTGTCTCCGGGCGATGCGTTGGGCGCTAAAATTCAGTCGCCGGAATGTTAACCGGGTTCTCAGTGCTATCTTGCCCTCAAGCAAGACTTCTCTACCAATCTTTTCACAAGCCATGAGAGTAGGCACACGTAACTGTCCTGTCGCCTTCGGGTGACTCTCTTACGTAGCAAAGGAGAAGAAGAAGAATAAAAGTCGTTCGTTGTAAGACATTCAAACGGCATAAGTTAAGCTAGTCTGTGGATCACCACCATACCCACTTTTTCTATATAGTTTCGGCTGGCGGAGAAGAAGGTGTAACAGGTCCTCACTCGCTTAGTGGGTTACACCCATCCTTCCCCCTAACCCGGCCGGAGCCTCATTTATTTATTTTTATTTATTTATTTATTTATTATTATTATTATTATTATTATTATTAAAGTTTATTTTATTTATTTATTTATTATTATTTATTTATTTAATTATTTATTATTATTATTATTACTTCTTTTATTATTTTTTATTTGTTATTTTTATTTATTTATTTATTTTTGGGAGGGATGAGGGATGGGAGTGTGTGTGTGTGTGGGGGGGGGGGGGCTCTAGAACTGATGCTCCGAGTCCATTCATTTAAAATCGGTGACGCACAAACTAAGCGGGTGATATGGTGGTGATGCATAATATATTTTGTATCCTCACGCTATCAAAAAGCTCACGGTAGATCTTATGGCTCACAATTGCAACGTGAGCAGATCCGTTTCTTGGGAGTGATACGTTTTCGTCGTTAGGCCCAAAGTAGATCTTTATTTTTGTCCTCTTCGTTAACTTGAATTCAGCGCCAAAGAGCCCCGGCCGTGTCAGCAAGAGGCATAGATACTCATGAGCCCCCCCCCCCTCCCGCGACTGCGGCGGCTCATGAGGATCTATGTCTCGTGCATTTGGATCGTGTTCACCTCTCCCTGGCAGCGATGGGGTTAAACTCTCTAATGTCCTATTTAATGCGACGGGACTAGGGGGGTGGGGGTGGGGGGGGGGGGAAGGCCCCAAAAAGCAAAAAAAAAGACGAGTTCGAGCAAAATTGTTAGCATGAGGACTTAGCGTGCACTGTTTAATTTAAAATTTAATTTTGTTTTGATTCGGCAACCGACTGAAGTCGACACGACGCACTCCCAAAGCAGTGAGCGCACCCATGTATCGATTTCTGATCAAAAGCTTAGACCTTTTAATGCGCTTACACTTTGTTGTTGTGAACGTTATACGCCTGTCTGCAAGTTACATCCAATCATGCGCGCACGTGAATTTTAATTAAAGGGATGTAAAGGCCAATTTGTCTTCCACAGACAATGCTCTGAGTGCAACAATTCGCTAGTGAAACTGGTTCTCAATGTATTGTTATGCATTAGCTAAGACTCCCACCCATCATTTCACAATCCATGTGAGCAGGCACATGTAACAGAGGTGTGCTCACCCTTCTACGTTACCCAATGCGTAAAAGGCCGTCGAGCCGACGTCGGGCCGATGGCCTTTGCGCACTGGGACGTACAAAAGAGAAAAAGAGCAGTCAAGTCTTTCCTTATATGGACAGTCAGGAGTCCGATATCAGGTTTTATAAAAATGTCAAGACATTTTTATAATTCGTGATATCGGACTCCCAAATCGTACATACTGCTCAAGAAGCGAATATAAAGCGTCAGAAAGTGTGAGCCTGAGTAAGTCACCAAACTTAGACATTCATTTAACCTCTCCGCGTGAGGCAGCCAGAACAGCCTCTGACTGACAACTCGACTTTCCAGCTTTCATTTCTTTTCTCAGTGTGCTAGATGGTAAACGATTTGATGTTATAATTCTAACTGCATGAAAACTGTATCATTTATATCCATTCTTTTTTGGGTTTTTTTTTTTTTTTTTTTTTTTTTTTTTTTTGCTTTTGCTTTACAGAGGGAGGTCACGCTTAGGGGTCAGCTAATATCGGACCGGTCGAGACCGATATCACTTTAATCAGTACTGCTGTTAGTGTTAGCCGATCATATGCTGTCATTCTTCTCCAATGAGCAATAATTTACGACATGTTAACCCTTTGGGTGTCGGTAGCAATTTTGATCGAGGTGATTCATGCAGGAAACACCTCGATCAAAATCGTTACCGACACACACGAAGGGTTAATTATGAAACAAAAGATAAGTTAACTTTTGTGCAGCATTCTTGTAAGACATACTAAAAATATTATAAAAGAAAGTTGTGAATTATATTAACCTTTTTATTTTTGTTGTTGTTGCATAGAAACTGTCGCTTTTCAACAATATAGTGAGTGTTCAGTCTCTGGTCAGTCCTAATGAGTCACTGAAAAGTGGATTAACCCGCTCACAGCAGCGAATATTGAACAGCACCCTACTGAAAGAAGCATAGATCCTCATGAGTCCCCGCACCTGCGAGGGCTCATGAGGATCTATGCCTCTTGCTGAAACAACTGTGTATCCATGTTCCGCCTTTGACGGCAGCGAATCTTTGAGGCTGAGTCTACAATGATTTCAAAAACACAATGCGCGTCCATGGCACAGAGTAAACGGTTGAAAATATAGAAATATAAAATACAAAACTGTTTTCAATAACTCATTACGGAAAAGTCCTTTCAAGGCCAAATTCTCTAAATCTGGGTTGTGCCATCTGATGAGTGATGATAGTACAGTTCACGGTAGTTCAATCAGTGGTGTTGCCAGCCGGAATAGGTTGGCGCAAAGCTGTTCCGGCACCACCCTTAAACTATCAGGTTTCTCTCCATATTTTGTCGTAACGCGTCGTCTGGATAGTTTACTTGTATTGAACTCTCTCTCTCTCTCTCTCTCTCTCTCTCTCTCTCTCTCTCTCTCTCTCTCTCTCTCTCTCTCTCTCTCTCTCTCTCTCTCTCTCTCTCTCTCTCTCTCTCTCTCAAGGTCTGCCCGGCTCCCCTAGTGGCGTGTGACCCCGGAGAACAGCCGAACAATATAATGTCCTTTTCACTCAAGCTTGAAAAAATCTCTGACGGAGGGGAATATTAATTTCATCTTGTACACCAGTCGCTAGAAATGATGTCGTTGGAACTATTATCGTCGTATTGAAGCGCACAGATATAAATGCTGCCAAACAAGCGGCATAAATCTTCATGAGCTCCCGCGACTGTTGGGGGCTCATGAGGATTTATGTCTCTTGTATCTGTGCATTTTTTTTTCTTCTGTTGTGACGAGGTTCGTTTTCATCTCGCACACAGGTCGGTGCACAGACGCGTTCGCCCGAAGCACTGTCGAGGCAGCAAATTATTACCTCTTTCAAGAGCAGTACCAACTGCAAGAGACGGGTTGACCGTGCCAGCGTAACGGTAGGTCCTGATTAGTTTGGCGCCCTTGCAAACCCAAGGGCTGAGCTAATCAGGGCAGTGAAACGCAGTTAAGGTGATCAATCAGAAACGACCTTTCAGCTGTCAAGGTCCACTCATCTATCGTCAGCGATACCCGGGGAGCAAAGGGTCCTCGGGCCGACTGAGTAATTATTTCGAGCCCTCGTCCCACAATAATAATAATAATAATAATAATAATAATAATAATAATAATAATAATAATAATAATAATAATAATAATAATAATAATAATAATAATAATAATAATAAATCCTAAAATATAAACCAGATCAAATAAAGAGTTGGAAATAGCAGGATGCCATACTGTCGGAATAATTGACAGGTTGCCATGTTTTATTTAACCCATTACATACTAAGGGTGATTGAAAAAGTGCTTATTGTCCTATGAAGGCCATTTTAGAGATGCGGAGATAAATGAACCATTTTAGTCAACGGGTGATGCCAGAATTGCTGGTGTCTTAGGGGCCAAGCTATTCTGTCACCACTCTTAAACTATCATACCACTCTTAACCCTTATCATTCGGAATACACCGGTGTGTGAAAGAAGTTTGACTAAAATAGTTCAAGGGTAGTGCTAGAATAGCTTGGCGCCTAGAACTAAAGCCATTGGTCTATATCATTATCTGTGAGTACTATATCTCTTGGCTTGACTTCGCGAACGAAGATTTTATAGGAGTTGCCCACGACGTCTGCAGGCTTGTTCGTGGCTGCGGAGGCCAATCCGAGACAGGCAGGTTCGACCGCAGTGGCTGCAGGGGAAGGTATGGCCAGGGTTCTGAGCTGCGGCATCTCTGTTTTTTCTCCTGAGCCGCTTGTCCTTAAGGCTAGCTCTGTGAGAGTCCTCAAAGGAGACAGCTGCCAGGTGTCACGGTCGGCAGCAAGCGAAGACCACTGGTGGTGGTCGATTTGGCAGGCACTAAGTGACTTCTTGAGACAGTCTTTGTATCTCTTCTTTGGTGCCCCTCTGTCACGGTGTCCAGTAGCAAGCTCGCCGAACAGGGTGATCTTTGGTAGGCGATGATCCTCCATCCTGGAGACATGCCCCGCCCAGCGGAGCTGTGTCCGCAGCAGCAAAGCCTCGATGCTCACAGTTTCAGCCTGTTCAAGGACCTCGACGTTGGTGACATAGTCACTCCAGTGAATGCCCAGGATGGTACGCAGGCAGCGCTGGTGGAAGCGTTCGAGGAGTCGTAGTTGGCTGCGGTAGAGGGCCCAGGACTCGGAACCATACAGCAGGGTGGTGAGGACCACAGCTCTGTACACGCTGATCTTGGTGCCTGTTTTCAGCTGTTGATTGTGCCACACCCGCTTGAAAAGTCGCCCGAAAGCGCTGTTCGCTTTTGCCAGCCTGCTGTCAAGCTCCTTGTCCAGCTTGGCGTCCGACGTGATAATGCAGCCAAGGTAAGTAAACTGGTGCACTGACTTTAGTTCAGACTCGCCAATGGTGATGTGAGGAGGGCGATACACTGTCTTGGGTGCCGGCTGATGGAGGACCTCTGTCTTTTTCAGACTGACCTCGAGTCCAAAGAGCTGGGCAGCATCTGCGAAGCAAGACGTGATGCGCTGCAGGACTCTCTCTGTGTGTGCAACGAGGGCAGCATCATCAGCAAAAAGCAGCTCACGAATCAGTTGGTCTAGGGTTTTCGTGTGGGCCTGCAGTCGTCTGAGGTTGAACAGGCTGCCATCGAGACGATACCTGATGTACACTGCATCGTCATCATCGAGGTCCACTGTGGCCTGCTTCAACATCATGCTAAAAAAGATGGTGAAAAAAAAGTTGGTCTATATCTAATCTGTAAGTACTATAATGTAGCTTGCATATGGCAGTGTACAAATTTGAAGCTTTTAGTCTCAGTATGATATGGGTTAAACTATCATAGTCAAATAAATTTTATGCAGTAGCGTATCAGGATGAAACGGGTCAATTGGAGAACACGGTTGAACAAAAAAGCACACTGAAGTCGACATGCACCGTCAGAGCCTAAACATTCATCAGTGAAAAGGAAATGTTGTTAACCCATATCATACTGAGGCTAAAAGCTTGAAATTTGTACACTGCCATATGCAAGCTACATTATAGTACTTACAGATTAGATATAGACCAACGGCTTTAGTTCAAGGGTAGTGCCAGCTAGGCACCAAGCTATTCTGGCACTACCCTTGAACTATTTTAGTCAAATTTATTTATTTTGTATTCCGAATGATAAGGATTAACTAAAGACAGGTCTGACTATTGTCGTGACCCTTGTTACAGACTGTGCAGATTTTGTCGTCTGTGAATTTCCTGGCACAGCTGCGGCAGAAAAGTGATTTTATAGTCCAAGGGAAGCGACTCCTGTATTTAGAACGGTGTGCGGCAACAAATCAAACTGACGCTTGCGTCGCTTTCTTGTCGCCAGTCGGCTCCATCCCCCGCTCACTGCCGAGGAAATGTGAACACAACCCAACTGCAAGAGGTATAGATCCTCACGAGCCCTCGGAATAGGCGCTTCAAGCGTGTATAGCATTTTCTCACCAACAGCCAAAATATCGGCCGGGGGGAGGGGGGGGGGGGGAAGGGGACGGGGGTGTCCAAACTCCGAAAAAGAGACTTTGATGTAACATTTTAAAATATTTTGGGCCCGGGGTGGGGGGGGGGGGGGAGGGTGGGGGCAGAGCCTCTAGAATCTCTCTCTCCCCCAGATCTGCCCCTTGGACGGCTGGAGATCTTTGACGGTGAATGTTCAGGAACACAATCTGCTTTCCATTAGTAGAGTGAAGAAGCCTCTTTCCAGACGCAGACAGGGTTCAACACAGCCTGGAACTACTGTAGTCGATTCGCTCTCGTTACATGCAGTGTGTCATGACAGGATAGATTGATAACACAGAACATCACAAGAACATACAGTACCATATCATTAAGTCTATTGCTTAGTAATGCACGTATGACAACCGCACCACAGCCCACAGATAAACATTCAAGATTGTCACGACACGGGTTTTTTCGTCTATTTTTGTAGGGGAGCAAGTTTAGAGGGGTGACAGGATTTAGATAGTCACCGGGAGTACGGGTAGTTTAGGTGGGGTATTTGGCCTGTACATGAGTATTTGCTGCCGGGGCAGTGCGAGAATTTGGAGGACGGCGTGACGCACGTGATCGCCCGGTCTGCGCGATCGGGTTGTTATTGTTTCACGTGAATTTTCATCACATGATTTACTGAGCGTTTTTCTTTTGTTTGTTTTTTTGTTGCTAACCTAACGTTATCCAAATTCTTAGTTAGTCGCTTTTCCAAGTGCGAACGAGTCAGTCGTTTTTCCAGCAGTCTCCTAGGGTGGTCTTTCAGGCGTGGTTCGCCATTTGCTGAAGGCCTCAAACAGCTGTGTCGTTCGTTTGTAACGGCCCTTACTTACTTACTTACTTACTTAGCCTGTCACGCCTCCCAGGGTATAGGCCGTCGACGAGAGACTTCCAGCGACTCCTGTCCAGTGCTTCTCCTTCGATTTTACTCCAGGTGGTTCCCAGTCTCTTGAGGTCTCGACGCCAGGTGTTTCTCGGCCTGCCCCTTTTCCTCTTTCCCTGGGGGTTCCATGACAATGCCTGCCTAGTGATACTGGAAACTGGCTTTCTCAGACTGTGACCAATCCATCCTCATCTTCTTCGTCCAATTTTGTAACGGCCCTGAGATACGGTTTTGGTCGTCCCGGAGCCGGTGTCCGAAGAAGGAGAAGAGAAGAAGAGCTGCGACGACTTAATCCCTGGCTTGTCTTGTCATTGTTTGTCTTCGTCCTAGCCGGGGGCGCGTCTTCACGGATGACAGTAAGTATACGCAACAATTCTTTAGTGGCCATTTGCTTGGGGGGGTGGGGGGGTTGTTTGTGTTTGCTTGTTCTGTTATTATTATTATTTTGGTTAGTGTGTATTGGGGGGGGGGGGGGGCAAGTGTAAGAACAGAATGTAGAAGTGAATGTCATCTGTTGTATTTTGTAGTATTTAGCGTCGGAGGGTGAATTCTGAAGTGAGTCATGTGGCGAGTGGAAATATGTATTCTGTTGAGGTTGAATTTATTGTTGCGGGAGAGAGGTGAAGGGAATATGAAAGACGGCAATTAAAGTTGCGGGAAGGGTAATGTGATTATTTTGTTTCTTTTGTTAGTTATTTATATGTGTATTTTTGCACCTGTGTTTTAGTGCATCCTAATCCAATGGTCCAAATCCAACTGCCTAATACTTAAAGAACTAACCGGCTAAGTCTGCCACCGTGCTGTGGTACTGAGAGTGGAGGCTGGCTGTGTCACTCCGCCTTGTGGGGCTACGACGCCCTACCTGGGTGCTGTTGCGAGTGTCGCGGCACGCCCCGTGCTTAGTCAGGTCGGTTCGCCCCATTTAATTATTTCTAACCTATTTAAGTAAAGTTTTGGTTGTTTATAATGCTGTAAAGGACGTTGGGAGATTTGTTTTATCTCCTCGTGACAGTGTTGTGAGAGGAGCTGTGTCGGTGATGGAAAGTTTTTGAGAGATTGTATTATTTAAAGGCAGCCTGTGTCACGGGAAGGCCTTATCGCGGAAGCGAGAGCGTCAAGCTGAGCTGAGCTTAACGGTTGTGCTTTCGGCGAGAAGGTCCGGTGACGTGAAATATATTGAGTTTGCTCAACTTTCAGTCGTGTTAACTTAAGGATATTTGCTCCATTTGTATACGTGATATTGTTTATTCTGAAATATTGTCTTAGCTAAAGGAGCCTTGTGCTGTGAATGTCTAGTTTGCGAAAGCATTAATTTAATTTGAACTTGTCGTTCGTGCTCCCGCTGGGGAGATTCAGTAGCTAGCGAACTGTATTTATTTTTCTCGATCTTTATTTGTGTTTTAGTAAGCTTTTTATTTGGTTCATCGTATATTCGATATTGTGCTATTTGAAATACTGTGTTACTTAACTCATTCTACCCCAGACACACCACAGGAAGATAAGGATCGACCATGATAGTTCAAGGGTGATGCCAGAATAGCTTGGCGCCTATGGGCGCCAAGCTATTCTGGCATCACCCTTGAACTATCATGGTCGATCTTTGTCCTGCACTGCAATGCAGTCTTCAGAGGACAATGGCAAAATGTTAAGGATTTCGGTGTTGGGGTAGAATGAGTTAAGAAGCCACGTGCTGTAAGGGATTCTTCGCAGAAGCAAAAGCGTTGGTCTAACTGGCGTTAGCGCCTGACGCTTGTGCTTCCGTCGGGGTCCAGTGGCTTATGATTTAAACTTTTCAGCCTCCGTTTTCTTTCATATTTTATTTAGGATATTTGTTTTATATATTGTTTTGTATTGTGTATAATGGATATCCGGGTCGGGGAGTTTGGACGTGTGTGAGTGTGAATGTGATGCGTGAATGCGTGGATAGGATTGAGTGAGGATATTTTGGGTTGTCGTTAGGGTTATATGTAATAAATGTCGTCATTGTTCCTCTAGTGTTTGTGTTAGGTTTGTGTTAGTGTGGGTCGGTTGATTTGATTGTACATTGCTTAACGTCCCGACAGCAACAAGACTTTCTCAGGACGTGCCTGCACTGCTTGTGAAAAAAACTAATCAGAAAATTGAATGTATGTCGCCAGCCGCTCAAATACGTTAAATAAACCTACAACATGGGGCCTAAATAAAGCTAAGACCATTTAGCAACACACATCCAATATCAAGAGCTACAGGTAGCGCAGACAGTAGGGAGAGTTTAAAAAAGGAAAATGCAGGTGAATGGACCAAGGTTAGACAGAAACACATGCCCCAGAGTAGAAGGGAAACCCACCCTGTGGAGCTGACCAGGGTGACCCTGGGAACTAAAAAGTAGTTAACCCCACCCAAGTCCCCTAGGGCAGATCCGGGTGGGGGAGTTAGTCTGGGTCGGGTGTTTCTCGAGTGGTTAGCACTCATAGTTCGCGCCCCGGAAGCGGGGGTCGTGACAAAGATAAATATTGGATGCGTCCTTTATTTTGTAAAAGCAGCTGACACTAAACAAACGTCCTACGTAACAAATACGAGAAATACATTTTAGTGTGACAATAAATATTACAGGAAAGCGACCAGACAGTTTCAATGGCACGAACATAATTACCATAATAACTTATTGTGTCCAAGGTACGAAATGCCCACATTTTGGAGTTATTCTCCGAGGACTGCATTTTAGTTCAGGAGACCGATCGTCCATGATAGTTCAAGGGGGGTGGCAGAATAGCATGGTCGAGCCATATCTTGCTGTGGTGTGTCGCGGGGAGAATGAGTTAGTGGTTTAAAAAAAAATAGCCGCAGATTTTTTTAACGTGACGAAAAGATAATGGACAAAAATTAAATGTCGCCAATTAACATGCTTCCATAATAATAAAAAGTATGCCAATATTATTCGAAAATATCACCAGCATGTTAAGAAAATAACAACGAATTTTCTATGGCACGAAAACATTATCAAAATGGATGAAAGCACACAGAGTAATAGCTTGGAATCGCCGGATAAAACGTAGACACAAAAATCTAACGCTGAGTAAAGATTTGACTATGTCTCGTTAACCCTTTGGATGTCGATGCGGTTTTTGTCGAGGTGATTACACTAAAACAATCCGCTACCGGCAGCCAAAGGGTTAATATATTTGAAGTTCTAATGTCTCGTTAACCTTCGGGCTATCGATATCGGTTTTTGTCGAGGTGATTCTTGCAGGAATCACCTCGGCAAAACCAGCTTTAGGCCGTTTGACATCGGAGCGCACAAAGGTTTTCCCCAGATAGTTCCGCCAAGAACCACTTTTCTGTACCACATTAACAACAAATATAATTTAGTTCCAATTGACCTAATGTGAAATTTTTTTTTACTAAACTCATATGATTTGCCAATTTTGCTGTACAGTTGTAAAAAAATTGGTGAAAAAGGAACAAGCCATTTTCATAAATCTTATAAAACCTGTATTCGGGTAAATAGCAGTAGGTGGATCGTCCCTTCCGTCAGCTAGTTCAAGGGTAGTGCCAGCTTAGCTTGGCACTTTTGAAGGCGCCAAGCTAATCTGACACTACCCTTGAGAGCTATCACCGACGACTCTTGCCTGCACCTCGCCTCGGTTTGCTCAGGCAGCTCTGCTCGTTCCTTAGTAAGTCAAGGTCGGCGGGTCAGCAGGGTCACAGCAGTGGTGCCAACAGAGCAGACACGAGCGTTACGATGGCAACCGTTGTCAGCGGGGATGACCTTGGCAGCGTGCTGCCACCTGCTTGATCGTCGGCAGACTTGCCGCTGTCAGTGTTACCTGGAGCACAGTTTGCGAAGTTTTCGATGTTAACCCCCTTGAATGCCTGAACACAACGAGCAGAACCAGAATGCAAGGGGCCTAGATCCACATGAGCGCCCGCATCTGCGGGGGCTCATGTGGATCTATGTCTCTTGCTGTGCCCACTTTTGTCCATGTTCCTTGGACGAGCGCGGGTTGTTTTTTTTTTTTTGCGTTGAGTTAACACATCTGCGACCGGTTGATATGAAGCGGTTACAAATAAAAGTTTAGTACATAATTATGACTGAAAATTGTTTATTCAAATCGTTTAAACTGTTTGATTTGACTTTTACCACTTCCTCTCAAATAACCTTATGTGACCGAAATAGCAAATCCCCACAACCACGACTAAGATCGCTACTGCCATCTGCATCAACAACACTTTGGGAATTACGTACAATGTGCTCACTGCTTGCTTACCTCCGTTATTTCCAGTCGGTGTTCCTTCGCTCGACCGGACATGCTGATCCTCTTCGAACAGGTCGAGTTCGCACGATTCCATGGAGGCCAGAAGGGTCCGGCCGTGCTCCATACTGGCCAGGTGGTACCATTTGACTAGCAGCCAGGCGTCCTCCACCACCAGGCACGGTTCACCGGACCTGGCTTCACGGATGGCAGCTTTGCACTCGTCCGTGCACGGCCCGAACGGCTGCAATGGGGAAAAGAAACTTACGCGGAGATACCCAACACGCAAAAGGTTATCAGGCAGAAGTCAGCCGCAGTGGGCCCGACTCAGTGTTGCGCGGGCCCTCTGCGGTCGACTGCGGCCAAAATGGCCTTTGAAGTACTGGGATAACCAAGAAAAAAAGAACAAGAAACACGGTTTGAAAGACAACAACAGAGCAGACCAGAGCAGATCGGAACCGGATCGGACCGGACCAGATCGGACTAGTTCAGATGAGACGTGGTTTACCTTGCAAGCGGAAGTGATGTTAGCATACAAAGCTGTCTGGTTCAGACCTTCCCTGAAACGATTTATATTTGACAGATCACACCCGTGGGAGGTGAGCGGATCGCACCAAGACAGAGAGCGCCACGTCACGCATTCCTTGCGCCCGGGTATGTTAGTAGCGGGGTAGAAGGTGAGGAACCCCAAACACATCTCGTCTGACGTGCTATCGCCTTCAAACGTGGTGACCTTCTTGTCTGGAGCGGAAAAGTAGCAGGTGGTCCTGACCATGTCTCCAGGCTTGAGGGTGATCGGATTTTGGTACCTGCAGACAAAGTTACAAAGAAAATATGCATTTCATTACCATATGCTCTATATACTGACGAGAAAAAGAAGTGCGACATCATTCGAGTCGTCGGAAACACTGCAGTGACTCGAATGATGTCACTTTTTTTTCTCGTCAGTGCAGATAGCATTTTAATGATGTCGCATTTCTTATGCTCGTCAGAATAACATTACCTGGGCTTATAAGAATACATGTCTCTTGCTACTTGCTAGCAACATTTATATCTAGGTTCCTCAGGCTGACAGGGATTGAACCTTCAGTGGTATCAGAGACATATTCATAATCTGTAAGCACAGGCGGTGAAGTGACTACCCTCTCCACTGCATGACAAAGGACGCAAACTGTGCTCTTGAAATCCTTGTAAATTCAACGTCAAAGGAACATGGATACAATGTGGTTCCAGCGAGAGGTATAGATCCTTATGAGCCCCCGCAATTGAGGGGGCAAATGAGGATCTATACCTCTTTGCAGTTGGGTGGTGTTCCAATTTTCTCGCCAGTGTATGGACTTGAACCACAGATGATGTAGCTGGGCACTATATAGGCGTACGGTGTATACGATTGGGCCCACCAGAAACTCACTAAAAAAACTTGGGAGTGTCGTAGGAATACTCCAGATCGTTGGTCAGGTTCCTGAGGAAGGTGCCATCTCGGTAATGCTGTAGGTACATTTTCTTTCCTGACGATTAAATAGTAAAGGGTAAATGCAGTGAAAATATTGGCGCAAGGGTTTCGTATAAAAAGCAAAGAAACTAAGAAGAGAAACGTGTCTTCATTTTTCATGTACAAAAAGGGTTTCAACTTCTCTTCATAGTTTACTAGCCAGTTTTCATTCTGTGCGAGAATTGTTTTCTGAAATAACCACGCTTAATTAACCACGCTTTTCTTAAATGCTCTATCCCATCGTTTACTGTACCACTGTGATCACGAAAAGATTATATAGCTCACTGTCCGTCTTGTAGTTATCGGCGTTTCTCTGCTTTGAAGAATATTATTTCAACCGAAGATGTCAATCAATAGCACATCGTATCATCACGCAAAACTTTTACGTTACATTTTTCTCGGAGTGTATTTTTTCTTTGTTGGTTGTGTTCCGAATATAGAAAATTGTCAACTTATGACTAAATTGCAGTTCAGGGCATAAATCGCATGAACGATGGTTCAAGGGTCGAGCCGAAAAGGCTTGGCGCCTATAGGCGCCAAGCGTTTCCGGCACCACCCTTGAACAATCAGGGTCGATTCACGGATTGCGCTTTATTTCTTATGGGGTACAAAAATAAATAAATATTAAAAACCCAACAAGTTACCGAGGTAGTGCATATGATTGGCAGCGTCTGTGACATAGATGTCGCCTTGCAACAGGTTGCGTGTGCATGTGCCGGAGCAGTCTGATGTAGCCATGACGTCATGTGATCTGGGCGGGATCTGGATGAAGTTCTGCCCCGTCATGAGCATGGCCATGTCGTAAGGACGGAGGTTAGGTGTGTAGTAAAGCTTCAAGCCGGAGCTGTCTGTAAAGTCGCCTCTCTTTAAAGGATTGTTCCAGTGGTACTGGAAGGTAATGATTATTCATGAAGAATACATCCAACGGCATACATGTAGATTATAAGCTTTATTTGCTGTTCTTTTCCAAAGTTTCCATTGACTAGGTGTAATTGATAGCATCACACGGTGCTGAAAATGCAGCGAAATGTTCGCTACAACATAATAATTGAATGTATTACTATTTATCAGTTTCATTAGAGTTAACCGCTTGGGATTACCACCACAATCGAAGCCGAAAAAAGTAAGGAAGAAACAAGAGGAGGATTTCATCCCAAAGTCGACCGTAGCCTATTGTTTGGAGCTCACATGCGTTTTTCTTTTAGGAACATTCAGAGTTCATTTTTAAGCTTATCCTTCTGATCCATTTCCCTCCTCTCTAACCCCACCTCTGATCAAAACACACCCGCGCACACAAATAAAGACGGACACATGGCGCTTCCCGCCATTAGTACGGTTGGGCTGGAGGAGCGACACGATTTCTGAAGAACTGATAGCATGAGCAGCAAAATGACTTCACTATAAGCTTCACGTCATGGCATCACTAGTCGCCCGACGCCGTGTACACAGTGACGAATTTGATGTCAATTCAGAAACATTGTATAACTATAATACTGGCATCTGGTGCTTTGCGACAATTTAAGAATATTGTGCAACACTGGCGTGTTTGGCGCCTTTACGTCACGGTCACTGTCTGATCCTTCTCTAGAAGTCGAGAATTCTCACGTCAGTGTACTTTTTTTTTTCTGCAATGAATTACGTTTTACGAAAAATCTCAAAAAGCACAAACTGCTGGCCAACGAACTCACCCAATGTCTATCTCCAAACTAGCTGTATCCAAAATTCCGAGTGAATAGAACGAAAATTATGGACTCAAATGCGGGTCAACCGACTTTATAAAAACGGCAAATTTTCTCTTTAACGAGTCTACCATTTAAAATATGCTCGGAGGCTCTCCGAAATACATCTAAAGTTTCAGACCTGTACCTACACACAAACAACGGAGATACTTGTGTCCACACACACACACACCCACACACACACACACACACACACACACACACACACACACACACACACACACACACGACAATACACAACAATACACAACACAAAACAACACACACACAACAATAACAACACACAACAACACACAACAATACACAACAAACGGCGCTTCCCACTGAAGGAGTCTGATGTGTGCCCGCCGTTGTTCGTCATTTGCACGCTGCGGAACGTGCTCCGACCAGCCCCATCTCAAAGTCTACCGTATTTTCAATACGGTAGACAAAAAGAAGACTAAGTGAGTGAACTAAGTCCTGCGCAAGCCACTAAGCAAGATGCTCCGCTACAGCGGAAAACCTTGCTTAGTGGTTGGCGCAGGACTAAGCTTGCTTGCGTAACCGACCCCTGGCGATGATCATTCGAAGACGAAGCGAACGCCGAGGGCATACATTTGAGCACAGCTTAAGGTTGTAGGACACACCTCTTTCGCGCATCTTTTCTGCGCATTTAGATACCGCTATCTTGCGTCTGCCGTGACCTGAGACTGAAGTTCACTGAAAAAAACCGCCGTACGTCAGGTCGTATTGCAAACAAGCTCAATTTATCGATAATTGATAAAAGAGATATGCTGTCTGAAATAGGTGTGTACGCTGACTGTTTCTATGCATAAAATGTTTTGTTTCCTGAGAAATAAGATACTTTTGCATAAGTTGCGACAAGTCATCGAGTGTAACGCATAACCTGCGTAAGATAACGCCAAGCAACACGTAATTTCTGAATCTGAAGTTAAATAAAAAGAACGGGCCAACCAAACGCGAAGCAGTCTACGTGGCAGCCAGGAAAACAACAAAATCTCTTCAGACATCAGCAACGAAAAGGTAAACTAAATTAGAAAAAAGGGTGGTGGTGTTTGCTAAGTGACTAGAACACGAGGTACTAGCAGAAGCAAAATGTCGTAATATAAGTGGCATATCTCACTGGTTCAGCGTCCCTTTTATGCACCGCCGTGAGATATCACCTGCACAGCGTAAAACCCCAATAGCTAACTGTCCGTGTATGCATGGAAATTTAAGTCCCAACAGTAGTATTGCCGTCGCCACTGCCTACCTGCAATGAAGAAGACTACATTTTATTGTGGGTTGAGGGGGGAGGAGGGAGGGGGGGGGGCATTCTGGCCATGTGGGAAAACGTCCTGTTATATTGCTGTCCATCCACCAGGCTGGCCACAATGCCAAGGTTTTGGACAGTCACATCCTTTGCAATGCAGCAAATGCCTTTGCCTTACTGCACTCTCCTGTTGTCACGATTTGGAAACGCAGCTTAATTTGTATTAGTTTTTGATTATCCAGGGAAAACCCCTTTACTGCCAATGTGTTCATTTTTCGAAGACATTTCTGCATATAAACAGGTCTTTTTTTGGTGACAAGTCCCGAAATACTGGCATACATCAGACATTCAAAATATGTACTCCACAGCTGACTCTTATGGGGTAGGAAACAGTGGTACAGATAGATTGTTTGCAGCGTTGGTGTGAAACAAGGAGAAAACTTATCACTGCTCCGCTTTGCATGATTCTAAATGATATACATTCTGAAAATGGTCATTGGCCTCAGAGTATAACACCCATGGGTCCTTTCGGAAGAGGGGGTGTGCCAAAATATAGAAATGCAGCCGGGGGGGGGGGGCTGGGTAGGTAGGTAGTATATATATACATATATGTCGTTAAACCCTCAGCTCAAAATATACCAAATGTAGACTTGCTCAATGAAAAACCCAATACTTCTAAAGAGTGAGTTGACCATGTAGTTCTTGCATTACCCTCCATCTGTCACAGCAGATTTCAGTGGTTGGGTGATAACTGATCATAGGCATATGATATGTACTGTACTTTGTTTGTTTGTTTTTTATTATTTTTTCTTCCACTGTCAATTGTTGACTTTCAGCTGTGTGTCTTTACTTATCGTATCAGAATTGCTAATCACATGGTTCATTTCACACGTTTTCCAGACGTACTGTACATGACAGATACCAGCAAACAGAATGACCTGACTATGGTCTGTGTCCATACAAGTCATTTGTGCTGTCTAAGGAACATGTGTACAGTGTAGTAATATGAGTAATAGTTAATTTTTGAGCGCAATCATGTAAGTTCTTTTGTGATTTTTCTCATGCCCGCAGCAGGTCCAAAATTAAATAAACGAAGTAAAACTGAAGGCAACGTTGTGCACAGTACCAGGTTGTGTGTGGTGGGTGCTATGCAATGTGCAATCAGTTGTGACACGATAGCCTGCACCATGTTGAGTTTTTGAAGAGTACTGCTTAGATTAATGGCCGGCATGGTGCAGACTGTATTGTAGGCACTTTGCCAGCGTAGCACTGATGTATTTTGCAGTGTTGTGATATGGTCGACTGCACAGACTTTGTATCAAGAGCAGTAAAAGTATTGTTTGGTGTGCATGCCTATATTATGCAGACTAGGTGACACAGTGCATTTTACCCTTGTTATGCAGTTGTTACGGTATTTTGTGTTGACATCAGCATTGTGCAGTATATGTTATGGGGCGTGAGACTGCATTTCACTTCGTTGTGCTGCAATGGGACAGAGTGTGGTACTGGTAACAGTATTGTTTGATTTTCATGCCAACATTGTGCACAGTATGTGTTATGTGTGTAGTGTAGTTTGGTGGCTGGACACTGAAGTTCACTGTTATAACGTAGTGGGATGTGCAATGTTGAGTTATATTAGGACTTCAGTGATGCTCTCTCTCTCTCTCTCTCTCTCTCTCTCTCTCTCTCTCTCTCTCTCTCTCTCTCTCTCTCTCTCTCTCTCTCTCTATATATATATATATATATATATATATATATATATATATATATGAGGGAAATAATATATGTAGTGGAAGGCTCTAAATGATAAGTCTGTAATTCCTTCTCTCCTATCCCCCTTCTTTATATACTGTGTAGTTGGCTCCCAAATAAATACCTCATGAGCAAGTGGTTGCCGGTGTCAGTCTTGGTTGGCATGCACACAACTGAAAACGACATCAGCTCCACTGTTCTCCACCCACTAGCTTGTACAAAGTCAGCACTTTGTCAATGTAAATGTGAATAATGTAGTTGAAATATGTTGTTCCGCAGTAAAGCTGTATTTTGAGGGGGAGCTGGGTGGCTCGGTGGTAGTGTGTTTGACTCTCATCCCAAAGGTCCTGGGTTCAAATACAGCTGGGGTCAAAATTTGTTCAGACCCTATTTCTGTGACCCATCTTTGAAATCACCTTTTATGGACAAAAGATGTTAAGCCCTAAACGTTTAACATTTTGTATTTGAGGTAGTTACTTTTGTATAGGTGCCTATTTGCATTGTAGCCTAATATGCTTTCAACAGACTTGACTGTACATGTATACTTTAAATGAATGTCTGCAAATACAGCATTTGTTTTAAAAATAAACAGAGATATTATTCTTTACTCACAATGATCATGTGTAAACATAACGGGGCATATTGAAACATGTGACATTTGTTTTGTTTCCTTATAATTTGTAACCAAAAACTGCTGGGAAACTGAGATTCAGCTAGAGAGATAGGTACATCCACTACCAATCTGTTCACAAACATCTTTCCACCAGAGATGTTCATCGACCTGCTTTCACGGATACACCAAAGGAGCGTGTAGCATTGCTTGCAGCAGGTATATTAAAACAAATTCACATTAATTAATGTTTGTAGATGATGCCAGGAAAAATTACAAAAAACACTCTGTGACAACACTCTTTGGTGTGCTTTTTCATCAGTGAATCTGTGAATGATTGAATGAATGTAAACATGTAATGTAAACATGCTCACACAATGCCTGGCTGAAAACAAATTAATGAACAAATGTACCGAGGTAACCAGTATGCATTTTTATCCAAGACTGAAAGTGGTTTGTTGGTTGGTTCATGGTTTAACATCCACATTACAACAGTGATGATAATCGCATATTTAAAAAAAAAAAATAACAAAATTACCACGCGTTTCTTTTATATATATATATATATATTTTGCTTTGTTTTTTTTTCCCGTGTGTGTGTGTGTGCGTTTGTTTCATTTAGCGAAGTAGAAACTGTATGGGTTTCAAATTTTTGAGCAGGAAAAAAAATATCCATCTACGGGGATTGAATCATGGTTACCTGCGTGGCGAAAAAGTATCTTACCACTGCGCTAACTCAATTACTAAGGGACAATTGGTGCATTTAATTACTTATAGATAAACCTTCTCATCCCGTATCTGCCGTTGTTGTTTGTTCCAGTTTACTTTCCCACTGTCACTAATAGTGATCGAGGACTAGTAGTTTGCAACAGTTTGGGTGTAGGTTTGGCGTAGTTGATTCCCTCCTTTCTCATGCCGGCTTGGGACCGGCTACGGCGAAGATATGATCTGCCGGAAGTCAGACATCGCTTGTATCCCTTTTTGAAAACGCACTCGCAAACGACCCAAAGTGCCAATTTTTGCGCGGGACCCCTTATTTCCCCTTATTTTTTCATAAATAATGTGTGTGATATGATCTAAAGTACGACTTTATCGAATAAAAAGGGCCTCGCCTGAGCAATTGCCCAACATTGCAAACACTTGTAATGTTATTGATAACATCCGGGCAATTTTCGAATTTATTAAAGATTGCACTTAGAATTCCAATTATCAGAACAAACATTTTTTACGAGAAAATACTAACATACTATATGAAGTGATCTAGATGTTTCTTTATCATTTTAACACACTATTCGATAAGTTTTTATTGTGTTCTGAAATCAGCTATTTTGCGTGTTTTTGTTCATGGGGTACCTCATTCAAACGGCTCAAACTTACAAATATGCCCGGGACCATGGGTCTGTCAGGGTGGCAATAGCCTCCAGACTCAACAAGGCTCTCAAAAAACCCTATAAAGGGCAGTTTTCAATTAAAAAATGTAGGTATAGTATACAACCTTAACTCACTCGTGTTAAAGCCGCGTATCCAGACTCGACACGTTTCGAATGAGTTAAGAGGGTGTTTTAAAGTATCTCGTTACATCATGCTCATCACTCCTTCACGACGAAATAGTGATCGCCGTTTACTAACATTCGAGTCTGCTGGCGAGGTCCCCTTCCGAGCGGTCCTATGCTGCCACGGAGCAATGTCAGTAAAGAAAGTTATAGAAGTATTTCTGCCAAACTATGTATAAATGCATCTGCGACTGCAACAGTCGGGGATAATATGGCAAAATGCAGTATGTCTTACTCTATTTTTATCTTTTTTTTAAATTAAAAAACACCTCGTTTTTCCCAACAACAAATGGAACAAACTGGATTCTGCAACTGACACCCGCCGTGAGATGGCCTTAGTCGCCTGCTCGGCGTTAAACCCAAATAACTATCTAACTGCAACTGACACAACGGCAGTAACTGTAAGTCACAGACCCAAATGAGAAGGACAGCTGCTCCAAGATTCCGGATATGACATGACAAATAGTATTCATGTCTCGTAAACTTCGGAAATGTTGACAGCCTCTCGCTGCCATCAGTCTACTGCGAGGTCTGCCGGCACGATGTTTGCTGAGGGTGCCGCTAACTCCCTCAGCAGTGTGCCGGCCGACCTAGCAATAGACTGATGAAGCTAGCGCGATTGTGGAGGAGGGCTTCAAGACACACGGGCCGGGCTTTTATATGCTAAACACCCCTTCGCATCGTCACAACGATGCTGTCGGAAATTTCCGAAGGAAACGTACATTTAGAGTCAGTAATACTATATACTTGTCTTTCGCCATTGCCATCGTGTATTTTTCTCCGATGCTGTTGATAGTGAATGCTAAAGTGCAGATTTCACGGGGAGTCATTCTCTGCTGGACAACGCACGAACAAATGTTACCCCCCCCCCCCCCCGCCCTTATTCAAGCACAAGGTTATTCCCATTAGTATGTATACTGTCTCTAGCAATTCTTCACCTCCTTCATGGTCTGTGGCTGACGTGATCATTAGTGGGGTTTCGTTTGCAGCGAACGACTCCCAGCAACGAACTAGAGCGAAGTCACGGCGGATAACCAGGTTCTTCCATGAGCACAGTCTATACTCCTAACATCTCCAAGAGGCATAGATCCTCGTGAGCCCCCCCCCCCCCCGCTCCAAGAGGCATAGATCCGCATGAGCCCCCGGGGGCTCATGAGGATCTATGCCACTTGGAGGTGTTTCGTGTTGTCTATGCATATGGTTATCCGCTGGTTATTCGCCGTGACTGACTTCGCTGTCGTTTCTTGTTGGGAGTCGTGCGGCGCAAACGCAGTCTCTCTATTAGAGCTGACTAGGCTATTAGCCCTTCGGCTGTCAGTAGCGGCTGTAGTAGCGACGATTCCTGCAGGATGTCAGGGTGTTGTTATTCCTGCAGGAATCATCGCGACTATAACCGCTACCAACAGCCAAAGGGTTGCTGTTAGGTTTACCTGTATCATCATGCGCTTGAACCCCGTCCGACCAATGCGGACCCCAGCGTTCTGGTGGAAACACTGGCCTGTAATGCCCAACGCCCAGGCACCGATTAGATCCGGACAGCCTCCCATGTTGCACTCAACGGGGCCGTACATCGGGGCATCTGCACACGATATAATGAGGTTTGGTTTGCGGCGAACGACTCCCAACTACGAACGAGAGCGAAATCACGGCGGAGAACCAGCTTCCCATTGCGCAAAGGCCATCGGGCTAACGTCGACCGCTGTTGGCCCGCGCACGACTGTGCGCGGGCCAACAGCGGCCGACGTCGGCCCGATGGCCTTTTGCGCATTGGGTCGTACCAGAAGTATAGACAACACTCCATACATCTCCAAGAGGAATAGATCCTCATGAACCCGCAGGATTCACGAGGATCTATGCCTCTTGTCGATGTTTGGAGTGTTTTTATCCGTCTTAAATTCGCTCTCGTTTGTTGTTGGGAGTCGTGCGGCGTAAAATAGAAAATCTTGTCAAATGTTGATACACTGCAACAACCAACCAACAAACAAACCAACCAACCAACCAACAAACCAACCAAGCAAACACATAAATAAACAAGGAGTACATCCGGATAAGCGACCGACATTTGGACTTGTGTTAATTTTGATTGCATTCTTTATGAGGTAAGACATCGTATTAAGCCATAACCAGTGGCTTATGAAAAAATGTCATAAACAACTCCTACTCGTTCTTAAAGGAAGAAAATGTAGGAGACGCACTGTTACTTGATTTCTTTCCTGTGTTTTCCCCTGACATGTCTGCCCCTTCGCGTTGTCTTCAGATGAGGAAGAAATCGCGGATTAAGTAAATTCAATGTTTGATGCCTTGAACAGCAAAACAAGGTATACGTCTTCATGATCGTTTTGATCCGATGCGTCGGCAAATCCCAAAGGACAAGAAATTTTACCCACTAAGGTATTAGAAAAACATTATTTTGTCCCACGAAGGGGCAAATGGAATTGCCCCTTCGTGGGATAGATAAAGTTATATTTTTTACTTGAAGGTCAAGTCCTGCCATAAGCCATCTACACGACGACACACATGACTTACTGTCAGGACATCCAAAGAGCAGCATGTGATGCATGACGAAGGAGTTGTTGATGATTGGTTCCATGGCCACAACGTGATAATCTTCAGCCTTTAGCGATTCGTGCACCTCGTACATCATACAGATGTAAGTTGTCTCCTTGGCAGGCACCTTCGTGTGACGAAGTCTCAGGGCCACTTCCTGAACACCAGCTACAGCAGCATTGTACGAAAAAGAGACAATTTTACTTCCAAAAGGACTGTTCAAGTTCAAGATGGGCGCCAAGCTATTTTGGCACCACCCTTGAACTAGCATGCTCGATCCATGTCTTGCTGTGGTGTGTCGGAGCTGAATGAATGTACTGCTACTCACGACTGGAATTAACCCTGATCATTCTGAATACACCAGTGTGCGAAATAAGTATGACTAAAATAATTCAAGGGTAGTGCCAGAATAGCTTGGCGCCTCT
The DNA here is from genome assembly GCA_036245525.1 of Semisulcospira habei. Classification (NCBI taxonomy): domain Eukaryota; kingdom Metazoa; phylum Mollusca; class Gastropoda; family Semisulcospiridae; genus Semisulcospira; species Semisulcospira habei. Next base: position 82,325,346 of record BTPG01000004.1, on the reverse strand, counting down.
AGGCACCAAGCTATTCTGGCACCATCCTTGAACTAAAGCCATTGATATATAACCTTATCTGTAAGTACTATAATGTAGCTTGCATATGGCAGTGTACAAATTTGAAGCTTTTAGCCTCAGTATGATATAAGTTAAAAACGCATAACCAAATGCATGTTGGTCATGTATCTGTCCCTCGTGTTATCAGCTGCACTTCACTTCTTCGGTAAGAAGAGGTATGTATTGTTGTTTGTATACATTATTAATTTTACATTGTAAATTCAGTTATGTGAAGTGAGTACGCGCAACATTTCCTTTTCTCGTTTGTATACCTATAAGTATGTTAGTTATTTTTCTATGTGGCGGCCTTGGCTATGTTATATGTAATTTGACCTTACATGTCTGCTATTTTTACTTTCTTAGGGGTTAAATAGAATGATCCGATGGGCACTAACTTCAAGTCGTGAGGAGATGAATCGTCAGACAGAAATACCATGCCACCACCTTCGAACAGTCATGGTCGATCCATGTGTTATAGCGTGTCAGAGTTTAACTCATTTGAGACGTGCCGCCAGGCTTAAGCAGCGTATCCGGAGGCGGCAAGTCTTGATGAGTTAAATGGCTGAAACTGGTATACGTGTATTTCTGCAGTGATAATGGAGGTATATTTAGTACAGCAATATATTTGCAGTGACACTTTTGCGAGAACCAAAGACAATCTTAACTCATTCAAGGGGCCCCGCGTCAATAGCTACGAACGCGTCGCATAGTATTGCCGAAGGAAACGCTATACGACACCCGCAGCTATTGATGCATGGCTCCTTGAATGAGTCAGTACCATTGCCTGTCTTGTAACGAGTTTTGTGACAGTGTGACAATTTTCACAATAATCGTGGACATTTCAAGGATTGACAAAGACCTGTGTGAATTGTGACATCGTCGCAACTACATACCCGTCTTGTTGAGGGCGTCACATACGAATTCAGCAGACTTGCAGGCCTCTGCTAACCATTCTCTCTGGATCTTATAAGGCACGGTGGCCGAACTGGACACAGGCTTCTGACTGCACATATCGCTGCTAATGGGCTCACATATGCCTGTGATAGGGACAAAGACAGTGGAGTTAGAAAGTAGTTTTATAAAATACCCATCCAAACGAAGCAGAGATTTCACAGAACTCATCATTCCGAATGTCCGAATTATGTAGTTGCCGCGGGAGGTCTTGTGTATATGTGGCGGGATGTGTTGGGTATCGGCAGTCTGACGTCGTAGCGCAAAGCCTAATGCAGCACAAGGCCATCGGGCCGACGTCAGCCACTGTAGGCCCGCGCACGGTCGTGTGCTGGCCGACGGCGGCCGACGTCGGTCCGATGGCCTTTTGCGCATTGGGAACGTTTAATTTTTTTTTCAAATGTCTCCGCAACGAAACACTTTTCTGTATCAATAATTATAAGTACATACTATCTAGTGCCAACTGACCTAATATCGGCTAGTTTTATTTAACACATATTGTTTCGTTTGTGGTTGTGTTATTCTTTGAGAGCATGTGTGTATTAGTCATAGGAAAGATTCGATATTCATTTGAGTTATTTTGGATAAGAATTACGTACCTTTTTAGTAGGATTCGTTTTCTTTTGCACGAAGAATTGCGATCGATTTTTGTTGTGACGCGTAGTTTCGCTACAATAGACTGGAAGGTTCGAGCAGGGTCGCGATCTTTCTAGTGACCTCAGATATGACGTCAAAGTTGTCGGCAACATTTCGTAGCATTATATCAAAGGCGCTTAGAGGGTAGAGGAAATCTGTAGTAACTTCCAGAGAATTCTTTTTTAATGAATATTAATACTTTTTGGTTAGGTTTTCTTTTCTGATTGGTTTGTGTTGTGCGAATTTGCTGGATTATTCTGGAAATCTGTAATAGTATAAAAGACCATGTTAGGAAATATGTGGGTACAAAAAATGGATAAAACGTATGTGGGTACAGTGTGTCAAACGTCTTGAGGCATTGTAGAGGAGACAGTGTTTCAGTGTCGGTGCATTTGTGGATGCATTGTGTGGAGATCGCATCGCTGCAATAAAATATTGTTGGAACTGTTACTCCAGTGTGGTCCACAACCTTGCCACGAGTGACGAGTTGCAGCTGAGTGAAGTTTATTTACAAGAACCCTACGTGCGTGCGTCTGGTGTGATTGCATCATACGACTGCCACGTAACATTTATGATTTGTTGATTTTGCTGTATAGTCGTGAACATTTGGTGAAAATACAAGAACAAGCCATTTTCAATACCCTATTTGATCCCCGGCGGGAAGCGGCCAGATTTGAATATTGCGGTCAAGCAGACAGACTTCATGTATGCCTGCGCTGTTTCAGGTTTGAAAACCTGGTGAGCTTACTCATTCACGTAAAAATGGATCTTTCTTATACCGGGCTGAATATATCTGGGGAACATTTACGGATGTAAAATGAGTCATTTCATGAAGAAAAAAAAAAAAATCGAAGTTTTAGGACTGTGCAGCAAAACTAGCAAAATTGTACGTGTTTCTTGAAAGTAAATGGTTCCAGGTCATCTGACACTGAATGATATTTGTTCTAAGACTGGTACAGAAAAGTGTTGCTTTGCGAAGATATTGCGAAAACGTTGTGAGCTCCGATGTCAAACGACCTGTACAGCTCAAGCTCATTCAGTAAAATTTCGGCGCGCTTTAATACATACTGATATTAAATCTTTTAGCCCCAAGGTCTCATTTCTCAAATTTTCGAGGTTTTGCCTAAGGACTATGTACCAGTTGTAGGAGATGGATTGATCATGATAATTCAAGGATAATGCCAGATGGATTGATCATGATAATTCAAGGATAATGCCAGATGAGCTTGGCGCCTTCAGGCGCCAAGCTCATCTGGCACTACCCTTGAATTATCATGATCAATGATCATGATCAATCCATCTCCTGCTGCACCTTGGCGCCAGGCTGTGGTTGTGCCAATCCCCAAGCCGGGTAAGGATCCTTCCGACCCAGGCAACTACCGGCCAATTGCTCTGACATCGTGTTTATGTAAAACTATGGAACGCCTGGTCAACGCCCGCCTGGTGTGGAATCTTGAGTCACAGGGTCTCATCACAGACCTCCAGTGCGGTTTCCGGCGCTTCCGTAGTACAACTGACCATCTAGTCCGCTTTGAGTCGTTTATCCGATATGCTTTTGTCAACAAGCAGCATGTCTATGCAATTTTCTTCGATCTTGAGAAGGCATATGAGACTACTTGGAAGTATGGTATAATGTCTGACGTGTTGGATATGGGTTTTAAAGGGCACCTGCCCGTTTTTATTCACTTTTTTTTGGGGTGTCGTTCCATGTCCGTGTGGGCTCCACCCTCTCCGACTCCTCTGAACAGGAGATGGGTGTCCCGCAGGGCAGCATTCTATCTATTGTTTTATTTAGTATTAAAATTAATAACAATGTAAAGGCCGTCAAGGAGGATTCTGAATGCTCTTTGTTTGTGGACGATTTTGCTCTGTGTGCACGAGGTCATGGACTTGCGTCCCTTGTCTCTCAACGGATTCAAGTTCTCGCCCTCCAAGGCAGTCTGTGTGCATTTTACTAACCAGACGAAATGTTGTTCAGAACCTAACCTGAGCATTGCTGGAGTGCCATTTAAGGTGTCCGAGGAGGCAAAGTTTCTGGGGGTCATCTTTGAAAAAGGACTGACCTTTTGCAACCATATTAATTACCTTAGAACCTCTTGTCAGAGGGCCCTCGACGTTCTTCGCGTCGTTGGTCGTACTGACTGGGGTGCAGACCGCATTGTCTTACTTCGACTGTACCGGGCCCTTGTTCGGTCCAAACTGGATTACGGCTAACATTTTGTTCCGGGATGTTCCCCCAGACAAAATCTTCAGTTTCTTGAGAGAATGTAATATTTTTAACAATATCTGAGCATTCATAGACTATGTGAATTTCATTATTTTGACCTTTTTTGAGAGTTTGTAAACGTTTCTTTTAAAGACTCGTGAGACATTTTAGATGACGTATTTTTAAGGTATATTTACCTCTTGTCTTAAGACCTTTCTTTTAGTCTGGCTGACCAGATTTTTACCCATCCCGCCGTGAGATGGCCTTAGTCACCTGCTCGGTGTTAAACCCCATTAACAACTAACTCCTGCTGCAGGGTCCCAGGGCTAAATGGGTTAATTAGCCTTAGCAGGCTCTCGCGTTCATCTGCACGTTTACGTCTTAGTGCAGCAAACCTGTCGGCTTACTTGAACGTTTACATAGCAAACCTGGGTGTGTAATGCCCGTGGTGGATTGTGGGATAGCACCCGGTGCCCAGGTGCATTGTGGGTCGCCCAACTCCTGACCGTTCGTCCGCCCGTCACCGTCAGAGTCTTTCCGACACAGCTCGCTCGTCCATCCCTGAAGAATTCAAGGTGTGCTGGTCTGTGATTTTAGACCTTACGTCTCCAGGCCGTAAAGTCTAAAATGACAGACCACGAAAAGTACATTTCGATAGTAGGTTGGCTTTCAAAAACTGTTGTGTTTTCTTTAGTGTTTTGTTTTAACCCAGTTTACCCCACGGCCGTATTTTCCAGATCAGTTTTGGAGGTGTCTACTAATGACTGTGTACCAGTTGCATGATAATTCAAGGGTAGTGCCAGATGAGCTTGGCGCCGTCAGATGCCAAGCTGATATGGCACTACCCTTGAATTGTCATGATCGATACATCTCCCGCTGTTGTGAGTCGGGACTAAATGGATAAATACTCTGAAAGAGACCAAAATACGATTATCTCACGGCGAAAATATGCATTACGTATTTATTAAAAAAACACACTGCAGCGGTCTTTTAATTTTCTGTTATTCAAAGGTATTAAAAATAAATTTAAATGTACGGTTCGTTTGAAGGTCTCTTTACAACATTTACAAAAAAAAAAAAAATGCTCTTTTGTAAAGGCTGTTTTCTTTTTTTCTGTCAGAAGAAGAAAGCTGCTCATATGCTAGCCTAAACTATACTTTTGTATACGTTTGTGTGGGCATAGATGACCCCAGCCCAGCCTTTTTCTGAGGGGACAAAACACCGCGCCGGAACGTCCAAATTATTACGTTGCCGCGGCGGTTTTCGGGAGTGCTAATGACGGTTGAAATCAGATACAGACTTCAGGAGGTGATTCGACAATAACCCGCAACTAACAGATACAGGGTTAACTTAAAATATGTAACTGGACCAGCGAGAACAATGCATCAATGACCTCTCGTAACGTAAGACTGCTCGTGAGATTCTTTGGCTCAGGCAGATGGATTTTGCATCTTGAAGATATGTGTTCATCTTTTTTTTGTTTTGTTTGCAGGCGTATTTTCACATTTTATGTTATCCCTGCTTGAAAGCGGGAATACCCCTCCGCCCCCCCCCCCACAACCACCCCCCCTCCCCATTAAAGAAAAAAAAAAGAAAAAAAAAAAAAAAGAAAAGAAGAAGAAGAAGTTAAAATGAGTCTGCAAGATGTGTGCTCACGTGTTTAAATATGCCATTAGCTGCCGAGAAAACGTCAACGCGATCTAATTGCAAGAGACATAGATCCTCATGAGCCCCCGCGACTGCGGGGGCTCATGAGGATCCATGCCTCTTACTGAGACCACTTTGTGTCCATGTTTTTGTGGACAGTTGTGGCTTTTGGTCGTTCAGTGAACCGGCACAGCCGATCAGACACAAAATGTAGGTCCATTGTCAGGGAAGGGGCTAATTCAAAAATTCGCTTTAAGGCTGCTAAATGTTGTATTATTTATTATATACATATATTTGATAGCTATTTGATAAAACTACGACGTGCATTTTATGTGCTGTAAAGTTTAGTTTCAATCTTGATTTTAGAGTATACGAGCGTAAATGTGTAGAGGAACATGTGTGAATGTGAGAATGATTATGTTGTATTGCACTTTACATCTGCGAACACGCAATACAGTTTCCTCTTATCCGTATGACAGTCTACACACTCACGTGCCCAGCAGCAGCAAAATCGATCCCGAACACGTTGAGGGCACCACCTCCCTGCACACTGAGATGCCCGACTCCGCGCCAGAGAACGTTGTCTTTACAGGGCACGGGCACGCGGGCACCGTTTGGGATCTGGTCAGCATAGGTCCGATAGCTCAGGGCACCGGGCACAAGGCAAAGGGTGAGGACCACGGCGCTGTACAATCAGCAAACGACACTGTTTGTAGAAAATAGATTGTGTTTTGGGGCTCACTTCAACAAACAACAAAACAAAAAACAAAAAGAAAGCAAAAAAAAAAAAAAAACAACAACAAACAAACAAAGAAACAAAAAATGTATTCATTTTTCACTATTTCAATCCTCTAGTTCTCAGTAGCATATTCCCATCCCCCCCCCCCTTCCCCCCCCCCCCCCCCGGTAATCGCTGCTAGAATTACCTCGACAAATAGGGCTACAGACAGCCAAGGTGTTAACTCTTTCAGTGCCAGTGGACGCAGACTGTTTTGAAAATCCTTGTAAAGTGAACGTCGAAAATCACCATCCCTTAAAGGAACAGGGACACAAAGTGGTTTCAGCAAGAGGCATAGATCCTCATTAGCCCCCGCGACTGCGGGGGCTCATGAGGATCTATGCCTCTTGCATTTGGGTGGCGTTCAGATTTCTCAGAAGTGAAGGGGTGAACATATTGCACCCTAAACATGTTGCACCCTAAGAGCGAATTCCCCAAATGTTTGAGTTGTTCTCTGACTCCTGCATAACAAACCAGGAGACAAACCGACCGTGATAATTCGAAGGGTGGTGCTAGAATAGCTTGGCGCCCAGCGGCGCCAAGCTTTTTTGGCACCAGCCTTGAACTATCACGTGTTGACACATAATTTGTGTGAACCAGGGCTGCATCAGTCAAACGTTCTACGTTTGACCTACTTCAGAGAGGAACTTAATGGATTGCAAAATCTGCCCACTATCTCTGCGCTCAGCTTACCAGAACAGGGCACAAACAGTCGGGTAAACAGCATACCCCCTTCAGACTGTAATCGGGTACTTGTGTAAGTAAACACTTTCTCTCAAAGAAACTTTTCTTAACACATTCTACCCCAGGACCTAAATCCCCAAATTTTGAAGTTGCCCTCTGAAGGACTGTATTACAGTTATAGAGACAGATCGACCATGATAGTTCAAGGGTGATGCCAGAATAGCTTGGCGCCTATGGGCGCCAAGCTATTCTGGCATCACCCTTGAACTATCATGCTCGATCCATGTCTTGCTGTAGTGTGTCGGAGATGAATGAGTTAAAACTTTCTTCCCAAAGAAGCTATTCCTGATAAACGTGGTTATTGAGCATGGCAAACGCGCTATGAATAGTCCAGTACACAGTGATCTGGATGTGCACGTAAAGTTTGATACTTTTTGTTTTTTGCCGTGTTATTGATGCGCTGTCCTTTGTGATGGGAAATGACATAAAATAGATCAAGTGTCAATAACCATTACTTATACCATGATAAACTACAACTAGAATAAACATAAAGAACAATTACAGGAAAGACGTCGACGGTGTCAACAACACCCAAACCCACCACCACAAAATAAAAACAAACAACAAATTAAAAACAAAAAACAACGACGACGACAGCAGCACAAACAACAAAACGTCACAACCGCTAACAGAACCAAAAAACAAGCAAACACTTTCACCACAACTTATGGTAAAACGAATTATCTCTCCTACTACCGCAAGGAAAGAAATAGAGAGAGAACAATATCGCAACTTCCACCACCAAAAACTAAATTAAATCATTCCACACCAGGTCCGAAATCTCCCAATTTTGAAGTTGCCCTCTGAAGGACTGTATTACAATTATAGAGACAGATCGAGCATGATAGTTCAAGGGTGGTGCCAGAATAGCTTGACTCCTATGGGCGCCAAGCTATTCTGGCACCACCCTTGAATTATCATGCTCGATCTATGACTTGCTGTGGTGTGTCGGGGCTGGATGAGCTAAAAAAAAAACAACATTCTTTCTCACCTGAGTACCATCCTTATGGATATCTGCCGATTGTGGTAGTCCAGTGANTGAGTAAAGGGTGCTTTTCGGGTGGGCTACGCACCCGTCTGTTTCAGAACTGGATGTCAGAGGACTTTTATACTGTGCACATAAACCCCGCACAGCTGTCTTGCTCAATACACGCTCGGAAAGTACATAAATACTGCAAACTATCAAAGTCCAAGTTCGGGCGCAAAAGTACCATACTCCGTCGAAAATTGCATAATAGCTTTGAAAACGTCACCAGGTAGGCACTTTTCGTTCTTGTATTAATAAAATCATGTGATTTTGACAGTACGGGTGAATGACAGCGGCGTATTCTTGTTTTGTATCTGTGTTTGAACAAAGAGTCGCGTGACTATGCGTTTTGAGGGTGGGGTAAGTTGACACAGTTTCTCGTTGAACTGTCCTCTGTCTGCCGCGTTTGAGGAAAATAGTGGTGAAAGTGTTGGTGGCCTATTTTTGTGTGAGTGTGCTGAACGCGCTCTGCGCAGTCTGTGTGAATTTGTATAACTGCATAATGATCTGTGACAGAGAGAGAGAGAGAGAGAGAGAGAGAGAGAGAGAGAGAGAGAGAGAGAGAGAGAGAGAGAGAGAGAGAGAGAGAGAGAGAGAGGCTGTCACAGTCACACGAGAATGTTTTGCTGTCATCAAATACCAAGACAATCGACATACATGTATACCATCATCATGAATACATTGATCAAACTCACCTGACTAACTGATTTGAAAGTGATCTTGCGGTATCAAAATGAATGAATGAATGAATGAATGAAAACTGCAATTTCAGTTAAATGATTCACTCAGCATTAAAGTCTGATCAAAGTGCTAGTGGTCGCAGGTTGTGTTTCTGGAATCGTTGTCAGCTAACTCAGATCTCTACCATGAAAGAACCGATCTCATTTATTCAGTTCTTTGCTGTCCTTGAGGGTCTCGTGAAATTCTGTCCACTTGCAGATAGAAATGGATTTGGTGAGCAGCTGATAAGAAGTGTTCAGTCCCTGTCTGTGCATATTTGTCCAAGTCACCTGATAATGGCGCTGGAGCTAAGGACTGTGAATTTCTCTGTCGTCGTGGTCCTGATGTACACGTGTGTCTACAAGGTCACGAGTGAATGTACGAGGCGATCGCCTAGGAGTCACGTGACGACAGTCAAAACAGAAGTAGATTTTAAGAGGAAGGTACAGTGGGTCGAGGTGGGGTAAGTGTAACAAGAACGTCCTAGATTCGAATCCATCCCTCCATCCATCCATCAAATGAAGGAACGAAGGAAAGAACGGACAGACGGACGGACGGACAAACCAACCAACCAACCAGCCAAACAAACGAACCAAACCAAAGACATGAACGAACGGACGGACGGACGGACGAATCAACCAACCAAACGAATCAAACGAACGAAAGAACGAAGGAAAGAACGAACGAACAAACGAACGGACAGACGGACAGACAGGCGGACGAACCAGTTTACCAACCAGCCAACCAACCAAACTAATCAAATGCACGAACGAACGAACGAAAGAACAATCAGTAACATTAGATCAAATTAAAAAAACATTAACTTTATTAATGTCTGTTTTACGTCAGTAAACACAAGGGAAAATATGTGATATAATACAACAAGCGTGTAATGGGCGACTTAGCTGGAATTATCTCTCTCCCCCCCTGCCCCGCGAAGACACTGGTCACTGGTCATTGGTGGAATTAGTATTCTCATTGTTTCAGTTGATAGCTGGCTGCGTGTATATCCTTTAGTCCTCGCGCTATTTTCCAGGCCACATGTATACCGAGGAGCAAAAGAAATGCGACATTTCTGGAATCATCGGAAACAAGTTAGTGTTTCCGATGATTCCAAAAATGTCGCATTTCGTTTGCTTCTCAGTACATATCGCTCCTAAACTCGGTTGTGCATAACATCCAGACAATCAAAACCAGACGCATTAAACGCAGTGACTCACATTAACCACAAGTTGACTATGCCGTAAACTCCATAGGAAAACAAAGGCCACAGTGAACAGACCACGACATGCCCAAGGCCAGTAGTGCAGCGCCAGGACAAAAGAATGTGCACTCGGAAACAGCCCATCAATAAGACTGAGAAAAGACTGAATTTATCGCCTACTGTACATAACTCCGTCATGCGGCAGCAGCTGTAAGTAAAGTGTCCCACTAACCCGTTTGACCCTGACACACTACCGCCGAGACAAAGATCAACCATGACAGTTCTGGGCCGGGTGGTGTCAGAATAGCAGCTTCGGTGGTGAGGTATTTTCTGATCTGACTGAAGCGACGGAGGTGGAAATAGCATGCCCAGGCCGTGGCGGAGACAAAGCTGATCATGGAAAGAGAGGAGTCGATGATAAGGCCGAGGTTCTTGGCCGAGTCAGAGAGGGGGATAGGGGTGCTGTCGAGTTGAAGATGGAGAGAGGAAGGGAGCTGGGAGAGTTTCTGGCGATTGCCTACCAGCATGGCTTCCGTTTGGTCGTCATTATTTTAGTTTAAGTTTGTTCATGGTCATCCAGTTTTTCACATCTTCGTATCAGTCAGCAGTGCGAGTCAGTAGTGACTGAGTGTTGTCGAGTTTGTCTTTGTCTAGTAGTTGTAAATCGTCAGCGTAGAGGTGGTGGTGTATGTGATGAGACTGGATGATTTTGGACAGAGGAGAGGTGTAGAGTGTGAAAAGGACCGGGCCCAGGACAGACCCCTCTGGAACTCCGCAGGAGAACCTGACTGGGTTAGACGAGACGCCGTCGATGGTGACAGACTGCTGTCTGTCGGAGAGGTAGGAGAGAAACCAGGAGTGAGCAGAGTCAGTGATACCAAAGGCGTGGTGAAGGAGGTGGAGGAGGATAGAGTGATCTATAGCGTCGAAGGCGGCAGAGAGATCGGGTAGCGTAAGAAGGGAGATGTTGCCCGAGTCGGTGTAGAGGAGCAGATCGTTCAGGATATGTAGAAGGGCTGTTTCAGTGCTGTGGTGTTTGCGATAGGCAGACTGGAAGGGACTGAGGAGATTGTTGTCGGCGACGTGGAGGCTGAGCTGATTGAGGACAACCTTCTCAAGAAGTTTGGACAGGAAAGATAGATTGGAGACTGGGCGATAGTTCTTGAGTTCGCCCCCCTTGGGTCGAGGTTGTGTTTTTTGAGGAGAGGACGGACGATGGTGGACTTGAAGATATCGGAGACAGAGCCATTCTCTAGAGATGTGTTGATGATTTCGGTAATAAAGGGCAACAGTTTTGGAAAGCCGTCACGGTAGAGAGAAGCCGGGAGAGGGTCTAGTTCACAGGTTTTGAAAGGCATAGACTTTATGGTCTTGATAACTTCATCCTGAGAGACAGGGCGGAAGAACGAGAGGGGAGTGCCAGAAAAGAGGGGGGGGGGGGGAGAGGGAGGGCAAGGCGGAGAAGGTAGAGTATCGAGTGTGTTGCGCAGAGTTTGGATTTGTCAGAAAAATAGGTGGAAAAGGCGGACGGGAGTTCTTCTTTGCTGTGTGTGTGTTGGGGGAGAGGAGAGTCTTTAGTAGTGCCTAGAAGTGTGTTCATAGCAGCGTAGAGGGTTTTGGAAGAAGTGGATTCTAGGATTTTGTTTTTGAAGGTGTTTACGTTTAGCATCGGAGATCATTCTACAGACTTTGGATCTGGCGGTTTGGAAGATCTGTCTGTGAACGGTGAGGCCAGATGAGCGCCAGCGGCGTTCCGCTTGTCGGCGCTCACGCTTGGCCTCAGCTATGTCGTCAGTGAGCCAGGGAGTCGGTCGGGCATGGAGCAGGTGGTGACAGGGACATGGGAGTCTAGGAATTTTCGAAGGGAGGAATCGAAGTGGGATGCAAGCTCAAGAGAGGGGGTGGGGTCCAAGAGAAGATCGACAGCTTCGTCGAAGAAGCTCTCTCGCTTGACAGAATTTAGTTTGCGACGAGAGACAAGGTAGACAGCTGGTAGATAGTGATAGGAATTCCTGCGTTTACATCATTGTGTGCTGGGGCCAGTTGCATGAGTGAAGCGGAGCACCTTGCTTAGTGGTTGGCACATGACTAAGCTCACTCATGCAACTAACTACTTGTACTTCTGCATGCGGCCACCGGTGCAGCAAACAGAACAACATTCACACACACTGTACATGAAACGGAGAGGAACACTTTGCTTAGTGGTAGACGCAGGACTAAGCTCACTCATGCAACTGACCCCTGGTCTGTAATAATTGACCTTCGGGCCGTAATGTCCAAAATAACATACCAGTAAACGCTTTAAATTTAACTTAGTGTCAAAATGTCTAAGTCCTCTCACGTGTAAACGATGCGTAAGCTGGTCTTATCTACACAATCCGCTGGCGAGCTCAACCCATCTGCAAGTGGCATAGACCCTCATGGCTGAGCCCCCGCATTCTGCGTGGGCTCCTGAGGATCTATGCCTCTTGCTGACTATATAAGCGATCCTGTTCGGTCCAGAGGGGACCTTGGCCATCGGGGGCCGCCCGTTAAAGTTAAAGATTGTGTGAGTGTTCAGTTTGTCACACACGTACGTAAGGCCACAGACTTCAGGAGTTGCCACCTTTTAGAGCCAGCACTCCAACCGGCCTTTTCGAGGTTAGCCCCAATCAAACTGACCACGTGAAGATATAGCGTCATTCCAATAGATAGCTGTCGATTGAGCAATCACCTGCGTTGAGGCCTGGCAAACATGCGTGGGAAAACCGTTCAACAATAACAATAACATAGGTCACTTGAAAATGGGAGCTGCTTGTGGCCTAGAAAAGATCGTATTGCGAAAGAGGGATCAACAGTGACAGCTGACGGGTCGTGCCATATTAGCTTGGCGCCTCTACAGGCGCCGAGCTAATCCGACACTACCCCTCAGCTGTCAGTCTCGATAAGTCTTCCGGTTAAGCACGTACATGTGCAAACCATTTTCAAGTGAGGCTTAACTCATTCGCGGACAACCGCATCCGGATGCGCGGCTTATCGAAAAACCCTCGCAGATCTGTCAATGCATCAGTGAGCTCTATAGAGGGTGCAGTGCATACGCGCCATATGTTTGTCAAACGCCATTTGTCATGATGTATTTTTTGTTTTGACGTAATTTTATATTTTACGTGATATGAATTTCACTTTTGCTTCAAGACTTGAGAAAAAGTGAGAAAACTAGAATTTCACGGTACAATTTCAGTCTTGCTATAATTTGTGTGAAATCAGGTTGACTTTACCTAGCTACATGCTATACTAAGTACACCTTTTTGCTCTTCTGAAAGCGCGTCGATGTGTGTGTGTATGTGTGTGTGTGTGCGTGTGTGTGTGTGTGCGTGTGTGTGTGCGCGCGTGTGCGTACGTGCGCGCATGCGCGCGCTCCAAACATCTCCAAGAAGCATAGGTCCTCATGCGCCATCCGGGTTCATGAGAGACTAGAGAGAGAGAGAGAGAGAGAGAGAGAGAGAGAGAGAGAGAGAGAGAGAGAGAGAGAGAGAGAGAGAGAGAGAGAGAGAGAGAGAGAGAGAGAGAGAGAGAGAGAGAGAATTACGTCAAATTTAGAGTATTGCGTCAATGTCTGCGTGGTAACAGAGTTGCTTCTTTTACGTCACCGCCACTGTCTGACTTTCTCCAGAAGTCAAGGTTCTTTATAGGTTTTTTTTTTTTTCGGAAAAGAATTAATTATAAAAGTTTTACTGACTACGTTTAAAGGGTACAAAGCTGGCTAACGAACTCATCCAATGTCTTTCTCCAAACTAGCTATATCCACAATTTCAAGTAAATATGACACAAATTACAGACTCAACCGACTTTCTATAAACTGTCTTTTATGTATTCAATAAGGCATCCATTTACAATATGCTCGCAGGCACTCTTAGCCACCCTTGAATAAAGTATGTCGCCAAGTTAAGTTTAAAGCTTGTGCGTACATAAATCGGAGATTCTCGTGTTTACATACATACGCGCGCGCGCGCACACACACACACACACACACACACACACACACACACACACACACACACACACACACACACACACACACACACACACACACACACACACACATTCATATGCACATGCGGCGCTTCGCTCCAAACTACCTTCAGCAGCGAGGTTAGCGTAACGGCATGACCTGACGCAATTTTTATCTTGTTACTTCAGTTGTAAGAGGTTTAGGTCTGCCCGCTTTGAACATCATGGACATGCTATTGAATTAGCCCTATCGCGACCCATCCTAAAAAGTACAACAACAAAAGCAACAACTGAGACAATAACAACTACAAAACACAACAAAAAACGTCATAATTGTGAATCTCGCGGAAATTAAAAACCAGAACTGCGCAAATTTAATCTGTTTACCAACCTTTTTCATCTCTATGCATAATTGCGAGAAATAAATTTGACTATGACAGTTCAAGGGTTGGGCCAGAATAGCGCTTGGCGCCCGAGGTGCCAAGCTATTTTGGCGCCACCCTTGAACTAAAATGGTTGATCTATCTCCTAATCTGTAATGTAGCCTATAAGCAAATGTTACGAAATCAGCATCAGGATGTAATGGGTTAATAAGAGTGAAGTCCCCCAGAATCGATGATTGTGAACCTAACATGCTTTTGGGTGGTTTTCTTTCCACAACGATGGTCGGGGTGTTTTGACCTGCATCGCACGCGCAGCACGTTTCGAGTGTGCGTGCGCACGTGCGCACCTGCGCACTGACGTGCGCGCACATCAGCTTTTTTTTTTTTCAGTGTCGTGAATATGCGTGTGGATGTGCAAATTGTATGTTTAACCCCCTTCAAAACAAAACAAAACAAAAAAAACCACAAAAAATTAAAACAAACAACTTTTTCCAAAAAGCGTATGATGTCCGAAACTGTTCAAATTTATGACATTTTCACCGCAGCTGAGAGAGAGAGAGAGAGAGAGAGAGAGAGAGAGAGAGAGAGAGAGAGAGAGAGAGAGAGAGAGAGAGAGAGAGAGAGAGAGAGAGAGAGAGAGAGAGAGAGAGAGAGAATCAATGAGAATCAATGAGAATCAATGAATCCTTATTTTACAACGGTTAAGATATTAACACAGTCAGTGACTGTCATTTTTCGTACCTACCGTTGCTACAACTACGACTAACTAAGTACAAAATATACATAAAACAGGGACATCAAAGCACAGTGGTACAAAATATATAGTCCACTAAACACAAACACACGCATACGCCGCGCACAAACGCACTCACGCGTCCACACACACACACACACACACACACACACACACACACACACACACACACACACACACACACACACACACACACACACACACACACACACACACACACACACACACACGCACAAACACATACACATACGCATGATTGTTAGAATATAAACGTACATTCGTGTGTCTACGAATAACTAGATATTATTATTTGAGTAATGTCAGATACCTATAAAGACTTGCCTTGAAACGAGATAATGTCGGAGTGGCTTTAACGTGATGTGGGAGTGAATTCCACAGTGTGGAACCCGCAAATGACAAAGTAGATTTAAATATATCTATTCGGGGTTTTGGAACAATATAAAGACCCCTCATGTTCCCATAGCAGGAATCTGATTTTCTAAACAACTCTGTTAGATATTCTGGAGCGCTATGGTTCCACACTTTAAACATCAGTACCCCTTTGTTATATTTAAAATGATTTTAAAGGGGCAGGAATCCAGCTTTACTGAGTTTTTCCTCGGTCGTCAAGTGCGGGTCGGGAAGAATTAATTTTGCCATTCTCCTATGTAAAGAATTTAGTCTTTTTTAAGTGGACATCACTACAACAATCCCACACCGTCGATGCGTAGTTTATATGTGACATGATGTGTGCATTACTGAACAATTTTCTGGTTTCACTATCTGTGTAATACTTTAATTTCGATAACATAAAGACATTTATCGAGACCGTTTTAAGACATTGTCAATGTGCATCTGCCACCTCAGCTGATTATCAATTGTGACCCCCAATAGACGATGTTCGGCTACCTGTTCTATGATGTCGTCGCCGAGTGATAGATTAAGCTTTAAAGGTTTTAACTGGTGCTTTTGGCCTGTTGCAATAATCATAAATTTTGTTTTCGTAGGATGCAGAATCATTGAGTTGACTTTACACCATGCTGATATATCGTCGAGACCTTTTTGAAGGCCGTTTTCAACTTCACGTATGTCTTTGTTAACTGTGTGGATTGAGGTATCATCGGCGAACATATCACACTGTGTTGCTTCGTAGGTGAGACTTAGAGGCAGATCATTGATGTAAATACAAAATAAAAGAGGACCTAAGATTGAACCCTGCGGAACCCCAAGTTTAACATCTTTAGTAGAAGAGTAGGCTCCATTAGCAATTATTTTCTGTTTTCTGTTTTCGAGGTATGACATTAAAAAGGAAACAGCCATGTCGTTTCGAAGATAATGCTTAAGTTTGGAAATCAATATTGTATGGTTCACTAAGTCGAAAGCCTTTTTAAAGATAAATTACACCTGTCAGCTGCAAATTATTCATATTTGAAAGCCATGTGTCTGTTAATCTGCTCAGAGCCGTATGACATGAGTGCCGAGGGCGAAATCCTGACTGAGACGAGAGAGAGAGAGAGAGAGAGAGAGAGAGAGAGAGAGAGAGAGAGAGAGAGAGAGAGAGAGAGAGAGAGAGAGAGAGAGAGAGAGAGAGAGAGAGAGAGAGAGAGAGAGAGAGAGAGAGAGAGAGAGAGAGAGAGAGAATCAATGAAACTTTATTTTACAACGGTTTAGGCATTGACATCGTCATCGACACAGCCATTTTACAAACCTGCCGTTGCTAACAACTACAAGACTAACTACAAATATACATACATATAAGTAAACATAATACTTGCAAACAGATGACAACACTGTTCACATAGACAGACAGACTCATAGACTCACAGACACTCCCCACCCCCCACCCCCACCCCCCACCCCCACCCCGCTTCACACATAGACAGAGCTAAGTAGTCCAAATGATAATTGAAAAGGATAACAGACTTAATTGGGAATAAATTGGACCCAGCATAAAAAGAAACATATAATACAAGTGGTTAAAGTATCCCTACGAGTGATCCACAAAATATTTGCAGAGACCCTTTTTAAAACAGGCTAGCGAGAAGGTGGATTTTACATGGTCGGGAAGCGCATTCCAGATAAGTGCCCCTGAGAAGGATAAGCTAGTTTTATATAGATCGATCCTTGGTTTTGGGACTATGAAAAGCTTTCTGATGTTTCCAAGCTTGGACTCAGACTTATGGAACAAAGTGGAGATGTACTCAGGTGTTTTGCGTTCCACACTATGAACATAAAAATTGCTTTGTTATATTTAAAATGACCTTGAAGAGGCAGGAGACCTGCTTTTGAGAGCTTTTCTTCAGTGCTTAGGTGTGGATCAGGGCAGATTATTTTGGCCGCTCGTCTGTGTAGGGAATTGAGTCTCTTTAAATTGACCTCACTACATCCATCCCATACCGTTGACGCGTAATCGATATAAGAACGTATCTGAGCGTTATAAAATAGTTTACGGGTATCTGAATCAGTATAGTATTTCAGTTTTGATAACATAAAGAGATTTTTGGCTACTATTTTGCATAAGGCGTCTGTATGAGCTTGCCATTTTAGCTGACTGTCGATTGTAATCCCCAGTACTCGATGTTCATTTACCTGTTCTACCTGACTACCTTTAAGTGAAAGGTTAAGTAATAGAGGCGTTATCTGCTGTTTTGGCGCTTGGCGACTACCATCGATTTCGTTTCGGCTGGATGAACAACCATAAAATTGTTTATACACCAAGCTGATACTTCATGAAGACTTTGTTGTAGGTTGTCGGAAATTACCTGTATATCTTTACTAGTAGTATGAACTGAGGTGTCGTCAGCAAAAAGGTCGCATTGTACATCTTGGCAAGTAATATGTAGAGGCAAATCATTGATAAATAAGCAAAACAGTAGGGGGCCCAGTACAGACCCTTTGGGCACACCGACGCTTACATCTTTGAGAGAGGAGTATGAGCCATGAACAAGAACCTTTTGTTTTCTTTTAGTAAGGTAGGATGTGAAAAAAGCAACTGCGTCTCCGTTATTGAGATATGTGTGAAGCTTAGCAGTCAGAGTAGTGTGGTTAATCAGATCAAAAGCATTCTTAAAATCCAGACAGACTACTCATGTTAACTGTAACTTATTCATACCCTTGAGCCATGTGTCAACAAGGCGTGTAAGTGCTGTGTGGCATGAATGCTGCGCGCGAAATCCGGATTAGAAAGGGTGGAGGAGCTTACGGTTTTCTAGGTAAGCAAGCAAGTGTTTATGAACGTACCTTTCCGGTGGTTTGGACAAAACAGAAAATAAAGAAATAGGCCGATAATTATTAGGGTCAGAACGATCTTTTGTTTTTGGAAGTGGAATTACTTTGGCATATTTAAGTTCGTTAGGAAAAGTGTTATTACAGAGATTATAAATATAAGTTAAGGATTCTACAATGTATGTTAGAGACAGTTTAAGTATTTTCGGGCTGATGTCATCAGGCCCCGAGGACTTTTTATTTGGAAGAGAGAGAGAGAGAGAGAGAGAGAGAGAGAGAGAGAGAGAGAGAGAGAGAGAGAGAGAGAGAGAGAGAGAGAGAGAGAGAGAGAGAGAAAGAGAGAGAGAGATTGATTGATTGATTGATTGTACATTGCTTAACGTCCCGACAGCAACAAGGCTTTCTCAGGACGTGCCTGCACTGCTTGTGAAAAAAAAAAAATAAATAAACAGAACATTGAATGTATGTCGCCAGCCGGTCAAATACGTTAAATAAACCTAACACATGGGGCCTAAATAAAGCTAAGACCATTTAGCAACACACATCCAATATCAAGAGCTACAGGCAGTGCAGACAGTAGGGAGAGTTTTAAAAAGGCAAATACAGGTGAATGGACAAAGGGTAGACAGAAACACATGCCCCAGAATAGAGAGAAAAACCCACCCTGTGGGGCTGACCAGGGTGACCCTGGGAACTAAAAAATACCTAACCCCACCCAAGTCCCCCAGGGCAGACCCGGGTGGGGTAGAGAGAGAGAGAGAGAGAGAGAGAGAGAGAGAGAGAGAGAGAGAGAGAGAGAGAGAGAGAGAGAGAGAGAGAGAGAGAGAGAGAGAGAGAGAGAGAGGAGAGAGAGAGAGAGAGAGAGAGAGAGAGAGAGAGAGAGAGAATTGAATTGAATTGAATTGAATTGAACTTTATTTTCTAAGGATGAAGACAGCAGGCACGCAGGCCTTTTTACATGTCTGTCCTTAATAACATTTAAAATAAATACAACAGCAGAAACGGTAACATGACAAATAAATAAAATAAAAAGAAGAGATAGTAATAATAATAATAATAATAAACATAAACAGAAATATTTTACACACACACACACACACACACACACACACACACACACACACACACACACACACACACACACACACGTTCAATCAGATGTAAGGCAGCAGAAAGGTAACGCATGGTGCCTATTACTCAAGTGATGCGTTACAATCACGCACGCACCCACACATACAGACGCACACATACGCACGCGTGCGCATACATTAGATTTAAATAAACCTAAAAGTGATCATAGATTATATGAAAGAATATTAACTCTAAGATTTCAACTATAAACTGAAAAAGTAAAGTTAAAACTTCAAAAGTAAACTATTGAACACTAACCGTCAACTGTAACTATTGAATTGAAAATATCACACACATACACACACACACACACACACACACACACACACACACACACACACACACACACACACACACACAGACACACACACACATACTGACACACACACATGGACACACGTGTGCTAGTTGTAAGGCAGCACAAGAATAAAGTAAAACACCCATTACTCGAGTGATGCGTTACACACGCGCGCGCACACACACACACACACACACACACACACACTCACACACAGACTCAAGTGATGCGTTACAATCACGCACGCACGCACACACACATACACTCACACATACTCACACGTGCACATAAAATAGATTTAAATAAACATAAAAATGATCATAGGTTATATGAAAAAAATATTAACTCTTAGATTTTAACTAAAAACTGAAAGATTAAAGTTAAAACTTCAAAAGTAAACTATTGAACACATCAACTGTAACTACTGAGGAATTGAAAATATTGCACACACACACACACACACACACACACACACACACACACACACACACACACACACACACACACACACACACACACCACACACACACACACACACACACACACACACACACACACACACACACCCACACACACACACACACACGCATTCAGTCAGATGTAAGGCAGCACAAGGGTAACGCATGATGCCTGTTACTCGAGTCATGCGTTACAATCACACATGCACACACACACATATGCCAGATGCAATGCAGCGCAAGAGTAATGCAAGACGGTCATTACTCGAGTTATGCGTTGCACCACACACACACACACACACACACACACACACACACACACACACACACACACACACACACACACACACACACACACACACACACACACACACACACACACACATTCAGTCAGATTTAAGGCAGCACAAGGATAACGCATGATGCCTGTTACTCGAGCCATGCGTTACAATCACACATGCACGCACACATGTGTGCCAGATGCAATTCAGCGCAAGAGTAATGCAAGACGGTCATTACTCGAGAGATGCGTTACAATCACGCACACACATACACACACACACATTCAGTCAGATGTAAGGCAGCTCAAGGGTGACGCATGATGCACGATGCCTGTTACTCCAGCCATGCGTTACAATCACACATGCACGCACACATGTGTGCCAGATGCAATGCAGCGCAAGAGTAATGCAAGACGGTCATTACTCGAGTGATGCGTTGCACCTGTGACACACACACACACACACACACACACACACACACACACACACACACACACACACACACACACACACACACACACATTCAGTCAGATGTAAGGCAGCACAAGGATAACGCATGATGCCTATTGCTCGAGTGATGCGTTACAATCACGCACACACACACACACATGCACACATTTGAGCGTTCAAATACGATGCAAGCTGAATGTATGATAGCAGATCAAAGTAGCATGATACAGAATCAGAATTAATGATCATCTTTATGATACTATTAATAAAGTTTGTAGATACATCTAATCTCTTCGATTATTTCTGAGTAAATACTGGGCTTTGAAGGAGCTCACAGACTGTGCTGATTTAATCTTTTTGGGGTGTGCGTTCCACAGTATTGAACCCGAGTAAAAGAAAAGACGTCTTGAATATGTCTATTCTGGGCTTTGGAACTACCAGGTCATTTTTTACGTGTGTTGTAGGGTGTGCTACAAGTCTTGAAAAGATTAGATATGTAAGCTGGTGTTTTTCCTACTGTAGCCTTATAAACCATTACTAACTTATTAAAAACAAAGTGTTGACGGAGAGGGAGCATACGAAGTAATGCAAGTTTTTCGTCGGTACTGCTTTGTTGTGGAATGTTTTTATCTAATATAAGTTTCGCCGCTCGCCTATGGAGTGAGTTTAATCTTTTTAAATTTGCAACGTTACAGCCATCCCACACAGATGAGACATAATCAATATGCAATTTAATTATTATGTGCGTTATAGAATAGTTGTCTTGTTTTTCTGTCAGTGAAATATTTTAGTTTTTCAAGAAGAAACAAATTTCTTGAGACCATAATGCATATCTTATCTGTTTGGCTCTGCCAGCTGAGACAGTTATCAATGTGTGTGCCAAGTACTCGATGTTTCGTTAGCTTGCTGAATTTGTTCTGATCCCAGAAACAAGTTCAAAGGAGGGGGATTGAGGTGACGTTTTTGTCTGGTGGCGACGAGCATGCACTTTGTTTTACCAGTGTTTGGAATCATGGAATTATCAGCAGACCATTTTGATGTAACATTTAGACCTTGCTGAAGGGTGAGGTTGACACTGAAAACATTTGCATCAGAAAAGTCTAATGTGCCATCATCTGCAAAAAGGCTGCAGGCGACTCCTGTGTTAGAAATATGTAGAGGAAGATCATTTATAAAAAGAGAAAATAATAAGGGGCCGAGTATTGATCCCTGTGGCACACCATGACGAATTATATCCTCTGCAGATTGTTTGCCATTTACAAGAACAAATTGAGTTCTATTCTCTAGGTATGACTGAAAAACGCCACAGCGTTGCTAAGCCTATATGCTCTAAGTTTCTGTATAAGTA
Organism: Semisulcospira habei; assembly: GCA_036245525.1. Lineage (NCBI taxonomy): Eukaryota > Metazoa > Mollusca > Gastropoda > Semisulcospiridae > Semisulcospira > Semisulcospira habei. The sequence goes on along the minus strand of BTPG01000004.1, from coordinate 82,303,076 downwards.
GATTATGATTGACTAAGTCGAAAGCTTTGCTAAAATCTAAGAATACTGTCCCTGTCGTTTGCAGTCTGTCCATTGCATCGAGCCATCTATCAATCAGATGAATCAGCGCTGTATGACAAGAATGGCGTTGTCGAAAGCCTGATTGGAAGGGGTGTAAAACTTTATGATTTTCCAGGAACTGCTGTAAATGATGGTGAATATGTTTTTCTATTGGTTTCGACAATGTCGAAAGTAAGGAAATAGGCCTAAAGTTATTTGGCTCAGAAAGATCTTTAGTTTTGGGCAAAGGAATGACTTTTGCTTTCTTTAGGCTGGACGGAAATGTTCCCTGTCGTATACAAAGATTGTAAATATACGTCAGAGAATCAACGACATATGGAAGAGCAAGTTTTAGTATTGCAGTACTAATGCCGTGTAAGATATAGTTTTGCCAACGTCATAAACCGTTATAACAGGAAGGTTGAAAATACTTGACTTGAGCTTTTCGGCACAGAATTTATCAAGAACGTCTGATATCTGTGACATGTTTGGACATCTTTGTAATAGGACATCAGCAGCAGATAGGAAATGTGTATTAAATGTATCCGCTGAGACACTGGTGCGGCATGCCGGCTTTTGTTTAGATTTTGTAAATTTGTTCAGGGCGCGCCACACTGTAACTGTGTCCCTTGTCTCATCAATGATCCGTTTAAAGTGACACTTTTGGGCTTCTAGGACAAGATACTTTACCTTATTTCGCTGTTTACGATAGGCATCAAATTCCTTGTGCTTTTTAAGTTCATTACGAAGTGACATAGCATCTTTGATATCTTTATTTAACCACAAGGGAGGCTGTGCACTTTTTACACGTTTTTCTCAGTATGGTGCATGTTTATCCAGTACACTGAGAGAGAGAGAGAGAGAGAGAGAGAGAGAGAGAGAGAGAGAGAGAGAGAGAGAGAGAGAGAGAGAGAGAGAGAGAGAGAGAGAGAGAGAGAGAGAGAGAGAGAGAGAGAGAGAGAGAGAGAGAGAGCTTCAATGGGGAGCGTGTGCAGAGCGCTAGCGGTTTCTCTTGAATGTGTTCACGTGGCTCAGACGGTCACGTCCTGACGGTCCTGTCACGTGTCGCGCACGTGCTAATGACGTCCGAAAGGGGCTTTTAAAAGTGTTGCCCGTCGCCAATGTAAAGATGATTTTGGTTTGATTTCCCCCCCAATCTGTTATCAAATCACATGCGTAAAAGTCGATGTCTTTAATCAGTCCTTTTTTTCTGAAAATCACAGATGTAAGTCCTACTCAGTTGTAAGAATCACACATTTTCCAAGGTCCCTGCAGCCTGCGCATGATGTATGAGAGTCTATGCCACGTGCAGGTTAGAGGGGTTGCTTAAAACTGAATGTGGGATCCGTACTGCCAGACTTAGCCTGATTGCCTGCTAATTTATTTTGTTTGTAAAAACAGACGTAAATCAAGCAGATCGGTTCTCACAGCGAGACGTATACTGGCAAGCAAAAAGCCGGAAACGCGACTTTTTTCCCCAAAAAATGTCGCATTTCTTTTGCTCGTCAGTATATAAATCATTATATCTCCTGCCCTCTGCAGAAACAAACGAAGATCTGTTCCTGTTGCAGAGGAAAAGGGTATTCTACTGAAGTATCTGCCGCAGTAATACGATGCGCCGACGGTCGTGGCATGCGCCACAGGTCTTCATATCGTCATCGACTTTGCATTCGTCGGGGTGGGGGTGGGGGGGGGGGGGGGGGGAAGGGGGGGAGA
>BTPG01000004.1:82282821-82300821 GCA_036245525.1 Semisulcospira habei | reverse complement strand
CTGACCCTGGAAGAGGTTAGGCTGTCACCGGATTCTGAAGTCTGTTCTCCCGGGTGGCGTCCAACACGCGCAGGGCGAAACAACTGTCGCCGTCACGTAGGCCGCGTCTCGTCCAGGCAGATGTGTGAGGTAGCTGTAGCATGAACCGGTCGACTGGCACTGCCAGCCACCCGGGTGTGGGGACAGCGTGCGTAGTACTGAGCCTGGAGGTTGAGTCAAGGACTGCCCTGCAGTTCTCTTCCTTGAAACATCCGTCCGGCGCGTCATGCGCCGGGTTCCAACGGACGAGGTTGAGATCCCGTAAGCCCCCAAGGTAGATCTTGGTCCCTGTGCAGCACAGCTGGGCATTCCCAAGCGAATGGAGCCTCCGAAGGCGAGGTTTGCAGCTACCTGGGTCTGATGAGCGAAATCGCCTGTAGGAGTCGGTGACCATGGTTAAAAAGTCCCGAACGGCGAAAAGGGGGGCCGTCCTTAGGAGATGAAACCCCGAGGAAGGACTCTGCCAGCTGGGGCTTCGTCAAGATCGGAAGGAAGAAGGCTATCGTCATTCCCGTCACACAGCGCTCGTCGTCTACCCTCGCAACTCGAGTGGTTGAGGGTCTGCGGGTTGTCACGGTAGCACCCACGGCCGCAGGAGGAAGCCTCTGTGGTAGGGGGCTTGCTGCCCAATCTCCGGGTGCGCACCTAAATCCACCAACTTGCAACAAGTAATGGCGGACAACCAAGCGTATAACCCGGCCTTTAAACTCGATGGCGAGCAGTGAAGTTGGAAGATCTGGCCACAGCGACGCCACCCCGTGCGGCAGGCCTCCAGCGCACTAGCCTCTCCCAATTACGCCCTCCTTCTCCAAGCAGAGGAGGTGTCAGGTTGAACGGTGATCCCCTAGTAAGTCATCCGTCCTAAGAGAGCTGAAGAAGGTACTGAGAGTCCCTCCTACACTGCCCTGCTCCCGTCTACTGGGAGTCCCACTCGAACAGGACGACCACGCGCTCCATCCTCGACGGAATCCCGGCGAAGAAAACACGTAGTACCTGTCCCGTAGCGTCGGCCCTCTAGTCGACGGCGAAGTGGGCATGATCCCAGCCTACCGCCCGGCTTGCCAACTGGTTACGACTTCGAAAACTCGAGTTGTCCCAGGTCCCGGAGACGCACCGCTGCTCTCAGGTCTTGTCTGGCATCTGCCGAGATGACAAGTCACTTGTGTCGAGTCGAAGGACGAAGATCGTGCTCCAATCTACCGTCTAGTGTAAGAGCTGCGTCGACCATACTGCCACAGGCCCGAGCGCCACGACCTCTCAGGAACTAAGTCCTGCCAAGTTGTCCCGTCTAACTCCCTGTACTTGCGACCCCGGCCGCAGGATCCACAGCGCCGAATGGGTGGGTAACTTCCTAAGGCGCTACCGAGGGTGTCCATCCGCTCCGGTCCGGCGCTGCAGCCTGCCAGAACTCCAAGTCGCCGCCACCCAGGGAAGCGAACGCTTCCGCTAGGTCCCGAAGCTGTCGTCCAAGGAGGCGACAAGAGTGCCCGGTCACCGCTGACTATGGCCAGGCCCAAGCGAAGAGTAGCACCCCGTCGGGGAAATGATGCGACTAGCTGCAAGTCATCTCAGGCGGAGCTAAATCTGAACTGTGTGCATACCCCCGATGAAGACGGCGTCCGCCGTGAAGTCTGTCGGACCAGTCCTCCACCCGCGCTGACCTCTATCCCTCGCTCGCCTGGAGTATGCTGTCACTGACGTTCACAGGAGTGTGCCGTTGGCGTCACGTCGCCGCCTCCGTCTCTCGGATGTAAGTCGCCCAATCCGGTGCATCGGACGAACCGCGCCTCCGCGGAAGAGTGGTCCCTGCCAATCCTGTCTGACGGTCCACAGAGTTTTAAGAAGACTGCTACATCCGGCGGTGCCCGCAGCGTGAATCAGCTGAGCGACAGTCCTTGTAAGCCTCCTTGTCGGTCTGCCCAGGGGGCCAAGAAGTTCTCCACAGCGCGGTGCCCTGCGTGGCCGACTCTCCACTCAGTCGCGCGTAATCGTTTAGGACGGACGCAGCAACCGTTGGCAGCGGAAGAAGTAGGATCAAGCTGAAGCCACCAGCGCCTCCCCCGGCGCCCTGAAGCGGAGACAGAAGCCGACCAGAAGGGGCAGGGACTTGAAATGCTTGGACGCGATGAGGGGACCTGCTAAGTCCCAGGCCCGAGTAGACTCTCCTGTAAATCTCCGCAGTAGACGGCGAACGCAAGACCTCTCGGAACTGCGAGCGTAGCGACATAGAGAAGCTAACCTCGTCCAGCCACGGCGAATGACGTCCTCTGGCGTCCCGCGGGAACCGTATGTCCCGCCCGCAGGAGAAGGGATGTCCAACCCCTCCGAAGTCCGGGGAACTCCGGCCGGCGGCGATCCAACGAAGGCGGACCCCGCACTTGGAAGGAACAACGTAGTCTCAGGGGGCCGCTCCCCCGAACGGTGGCGAAAACTCGGAGCGCCCGTCTTTCCCTTGCGTAGCGAGCCATGGAACTGGGACGGCGTCTCCTGTTCCTCTCGTACCCCTGGCTTCTGTGAGGTGAGCCCCTGCTTCCGAAGGGGAACTGAAGATCATGAGCGAATGCCGGAACCCGGATCCCATCGCGAGGTCGTCTCTTCTGCACTGCATCTAGAGCGGCTCTCGTCTGCATGGTCGGGGCGAGGCGTGGCCCAACATCACTGAGCCGGGATCTTGCAGTGCGAAGTGCAGTGGTCCTGTAGCCCTTGCGGTCGCCACAAGTCATAGAAAACTGGTGAGCAGCCCGGGCGAGGGCACCCAACCTAATAATAACAAAAATTAAATTAATCAATGCTTAATGCATGAGCACTATTTGATTGTAATAGCCCTTAAGGGATAATCAAGTTATTGAGTTAGATTAAAATATGAGAGACAGAATACCCCTCTGTTTTCTCATCTCTATTGCCCAAAGCAAAGAAATCGGTTTAGAGGTTCCAGGAATCTAACCTTGTAAGGACAAGAGGTGTCGCGTCCCAGCGGCCTGGCGAACCGCTGAACCGCTGGGAAAGCAACCTTTTAACCCCTGTGTCGCGCACCACGATAAACGTACATACTCATACGTGTTCGCTACCGCGCCCACATGCTCTCACAGACACTAGTCACTGTCCTGAGCCTGAGAAGCCGAGCCGTCGCTTCGGCATGTCCTTTTATGAATTGTCGTCTGGCCCGGGACTGGAAGCATCGTAGGTTCGGTAGCCGACGCCAGCCCTCCGCAGTCAGCGACTACAAGCTTACTGGGCCGGGGCGCCTAGGTCACTGCCGTTGACATGGGCCCCACCTTGTTGCTCTGTCCACCTGCTGCTTGTCCACTCTGGCCTGCGGAAGGACAGTGGAGCGGGTCACTCTTGAGGCCGGGTCCCGGGCCGGTGGAAGAATCATTGGTTTAGCCATTCAAGTAGAGGTTGTCAGCTACCTCTCTTGCTGACCAGAGCCCAGAACAAGGTATCTTGTGCTTTACTGGTCCGGGACCACCTTGGGTCCCACCTTAATACTCTTGGGCGTCTCTGTCCGGCGATCTCTGACAGACGACATACTCTCTCTGTGGGACAGCAAGGCACTGCTTGTGAGTGGGGTCCCCTTTGTTACTCTTGGGCGTCTCTGTCAGGCGAGCTCTGATAGACGCCGACCGCTCTCTGAGTGACAACTTGCCGACCTGTTTACCCCCTGGGTGCAGTCAGTGTACTTTCAACTGACTAAATGTGTACTTTGGACTCACATGTGTATTATTCACAAGCCAGTGAGTTGTCAGTTTCTCCAAAATGTGTATTTGTGTATAACGTACATGTATGTGTACCCCAAGCAAAATAGTGTACTTCAATACGCCGAATGTGTATGGTAAACAGGTCTGGGCAACCACGCCACTATGGTAGCAACGCAATTTAGTAATATTTAGGTAAATACCCTTTGTCAATAGACAAACAGAGAATCAGCCACTACTTATTCGTTTCGTATGAGGGATGTGGTAACCAGGCCACTGCTTCCGTGTCCACGATCTCCGATAGGCGTCGCACGCTCTCTGTGGGACAGCAAGGCCACTGCTTGTGCCCTGGGTCCCACCTTGTGGCTGTCAGGCGTCTCTGCCCGGTATCTGATAGGCGTGGTACGCTCTCTGTGGGGAAACAAAGCCACTGCTCTGACTTGGGTCCCAGCTTGTCCCTGCCAGGTGTCACTGCCCGGCGATCTCATAGGCGTGGTACGCTCACTGTGGGACCACGAAGTCCCTGCTTCGGACTTGGGTTTCGCCTTGTTACACTCTGATATCAGTGTCCGGCGATCTCTGATAGGCGTCGTACGCTCTCTGCGGGACAACGAAGTCCCTGCCTCTGACTTGGGACCCACCTTGTTCATCTCGGACATCAATGCCCGGCGATCTCTGATAGGCGACGTACGCTCTCTGCGGGACAACGAAGTCCCTGCTGCTGACTTGGGTCGCACCTTGTAATCTCGGACATCAATGCCCGGCGATCTCGGATAGGCGTCGTACGCTCTCTGCGGGACAACGAAGTCCCTATCTCTGTGCGGGACAACGAAGTCCCTGTTCCTGACTTGAGGCGTCGTACGCTCTCTGCGGGACAACGAAGTCCCTATCTCTGTGCGGGACAACGAAGTCCCTGTTCCTGCCTTGAGGCGTCGTACGCTCTCTGCGGGACAACAAAGTCCCTATCTCTGTGCGGGACAACGAAGTCCCTGTTTCTGACTTGAGGCGTCGTACGTTCTCTGCGGGACAACGAAGTCCCTATCTCTGTGCGGGACAACGAAGTCCCTGTTCCTGACTTGGGTCCCTCCTTGTTAATCTTGGCCATCTCTGTCGGCCGACCTCTGATAGAGTAGGACGCAAACGGAGGTAAGCCCCCCAGCTTTAACCATCTCTCTTCCAGTCATGAGGCGGACACCTCACCAGTGCGGGTCGACTCGCATCCTGCTCAGGGAAGGCCCTCCGCATGCTCGTCCGAGGGGCCCTGAAAGTCGCCACACATCGTGCAGATACGAACCTAGTTACTGCAACAAGAGGGTACAAGATGAAAGAGCGAGCGTGGCCTCTAAGGTCACGCAATAACAACGCGCGCGCGCTGGCGAATCGGACATAATTGAATATGTAGTCGAATCAAACGAGTGTACAGCGCGTGCCGACGCTCGGCGCTCCTTCCCACCCAAGGGCGCCGGTCGAGGGCATTCACCGAGATATTACCTGGCCATGGCGGAAAAAAGGAGCAAACCCACGTATCACCATATCGTAACAGCACGCCACACAGCACGACCGGGTCGGAGCGCAGGCCGAAGCAGCGTCCGGAAGCCGCAAGTCACAGTCTCCATGGCACAAGCCGTAGGCCCGTAGAACACACAGGTCGACGAGGCGGCACAGCGTGAGCACTACTACCCCCAGTCACGCCACCATCTCCACAGTTCAAGTTCCAACGAACTAACAGTCAAGGTCGAAAACGACCGGCCAAGAACCAAAGCGGAGCTCGAACAGACACAACCTACTTCTGCCAGCTAAGAACTAAAACTGGGGTATGCTGGGTAACCTTGTACCGGATGTGAGTAAGGGGAGGCTATTCGGGTTTGGCATGGTCTATGGCGCCCCACTCCTGCCAACACCCCCTTATACGGACACAACCAAAATTTGGCTAAAATTAGGCCAGCTAAGAGCCATTTCCTAAGTGTAATACCATCGGTAATGTGTTTTGAGAAAACAAAGTCTTGTCTCTGCTGGAACGTGTAAGCAAAGTACAACCAAAGAACCAGTTTCAAACATGCACTTGTTGCAAACGAAGACAAAATCATTTCACCATGTGTATGAAGTAAAGAAAATAATCAATACTTATATGTCGCTATCATTTATTTACACAAATAAACATTGCACCCTGACTGACATAAAACAGTTACATTATTACTTAGCATGATAAATAATTACTAGGAACGGTCATGTTCACATGTCCCACACTTAACAAAATGACTATCAAGGCAATGAGCTGAATGTAAAGATTAATGTTAAGCAGATTTTGACTTGGAAACAATCCACATTTAAAATTTGACAAATCTTATATACTACTGTAAAGTGGAATTTAATCAGATGCTAAGGCCTGAGTGGGACCAGAGGGCACCCTGCATAAGTTCTCATGGCAGTTTTCAAGGTTGCACACTAACTCTTTGGCTGTCCATATCACTTTTAGTTGAGGTGATTCCTGCAGGAATCACCTCAACTAAAAGTGATATGGACAGCCAAAGAGTTAAATGCCACTAATAGAAACAGAACAGTGGCTCATCCATTGTCCTCCATCTGCAAGAGGCACAGGTCTGTTGGCATAAGGTCTAGATTCTCATGGCCTGCTGTAGAGGCTGATGAGAATGTACACCTTACACTGACAAAGACCAGCTCATTTGTATTCTCAGACTAAGCAGTCGTCCATGTTTAGCATACAACTTAAAAACACTGAAGACTTATCACCCATACATGCATCTATCTAGTTGAGGAAAAATGGCCCAGTAATACACCAAAAAGTTTGTGAGATCCTGTAAACATTAAAAATATGAAGCGATGCAAACTAACTGATGTTTCAAAATGAAGGATGATTATTCATATGGCCATTAATGTGAAAATGCTTAGAACTACTGGGATGTACCGATATGCAATATACAACTTTAAAGGGCATTCAATGAAAAGTACGACATCATGCTCATATGAGGTATAATACTAAAGCAAAGTAATGATCACAGTACCGGGGTATTATATTTGTGTTGAACAATCCTACCAGTAAATTGCTTGCCATGAACAAAGAACGTCCTAGATGCATTTGTATAGAACAGAATCTAAAACACCGAGTATCAGGCAGTACCAACCTAAAGCAAAAATGCAAAATTGTATAAATCAAAACAGGTGCAGAGATAATAAACACACTTTGATTGAATGACTGAAATGTCAGCAGCTGAGCTACCAAATAGTAACTGTAGCTTACCCCGCCAATGCTTGACCAGATATCAGTGCTAAAACAACTCTCTCGTACACAGTTTAAACAATCAATCCACATTCAGTGGCATTCGTATTCACATCACACGCACAGTCGCTCAAACTAAACCACTTTTTACCATGCTCCCTCCCCATCCCACACCCAAAACTTTCAACAATAAATTAACACCAAGCCTGCCACAAATAAAAGTTGAATAACAAAGAATGATGGTTTGTTCCAAGGTTATGCATCCCAAACACAAGACTTTTAATACTTAATTGCATTCAATTGTTGACGTGAAAGCAGAAAGCCAGGACATCCTTTTGTTTTAGTTGTTGTTTGCAATTTCAGGTTGGGTATTAAAATGAAATGTGACAGAAAATGTCATGTCCATGGTTACCCTAAATCAAATTTAAAGACATAACAAGCCAAATCACCAAACTGGCCGGTAACAAAACGAACGACAATGTCCAATCAATGGAGCTAGCACATCTGTAACAGAAGCATGTGTCTTTATCAACCACACTGCAGTCAATTCATAGTCCACATACAATGTCCGTGAAGTACAAAAGAGAAATCACCACATAGTATCACCACTTTTCCAAGTCTCTATCCTTCCCCTCAGTGCGGTTGGGAGTTTAAAATAAAAAGTGGCCTATATAGATAGCCCAGATAGCAAAAGATGACTGGGCTGACAGCCACACTTGACCTGCACACAACAGTGTGCAGGCCAACTGCGGCTAACATCATCCCAAGGACCTTTACTTACTAGGAGCTGCACCACAGGAGCTCTTATCATCCTGACACTACAGGCACAGATGGAATGGCCATGACAGTTCAAGGGTAGAGCCTGATTAGTTCCATGCCTGATAAGATACCAAGCTATTCTGGCGCTACCCTGAAATATAATGGATGACTGGTAAGCAGTCATTGCACTGCAGGGTCCATCCTAAATTTATGAAGGTTGGGCTTAGGGTGAGAGAATGGCAGGGAGGCCGACTACTAAACGGTGGTGTCAACTTTTTCACATTAAAGTGACGGATGACTTTTCTGCACTGTCTCTGTTGTCAGTTTGCCATCAAGATGACGAGGACACGGCCAGTTTCTTGAGATGTTCCATAAACACCTGGAGACTCACGTCATCAGTCAGCACTGGTGCACCACCCTCCTGCAAAGAAAAAAGCAAGTGTCAGAGACCCTGAGGTTGTGCTCCTGTTTTCAGCTTCATGCAAGTAATTCAGTATATGCCACTTACCAGCACACCGGACTGAATGAAATACAGGACAGACCCATTGTACTGCGATGCCTGAAAGCCATAAATTTAGACAGCATTATCAGTGTCTGTGTTAACCCCTTGCGTGTCAGTAGCAGTTTTAGTCACAATGATTTCTCTAGGAATCATTGCGACTAAAAACGCTAGTGACACGCAAAAGGTTAATGTGGTGCTAACTTTACACAGGCTTGTTAAGAAAAAACACACCAAGCAAAAAGTCCTCTGGATGACTCCAGCCTGAGTTCACCCATGCATAGCTGTGTGTGGGCCAACTCAGGATGAAGTCAGTCAGAGGACTTTTTGCACATTGGGTGTCTACATGGGAGCCACACACCTGACCGTGTTATATTTTATTTTGCGATATTCTGATGTGTTTAATACTGATCTGACCTGAAGTACTCTGATACCGGGTAGTAAAAACATCTTGTTTTTCCACTATACAATCATGCGTAAACAAATCTGCTGTATGAATGGGCTACTTGCTGCACACAAAACTTTGCTTATAACAAAAGCATATTATAGTAGTAACAACCTTAAAAAACGCCAGGGGATGCCTTTTTTGTCACGCAAAGTAAGATAAATAGGTAAAACGTGCTGGGGACCTCAGAAAAAGTGTATCACATTTTGTTATCTCTGACCAGTAATGCTGCACCCCCACCAGTGTACTAGACTGCAATGATCATAATGCAAAAGTTAAAACATAAACGCTTTGAACTGAAATCAGCCCAAATTAAGATAGTAAAACTTCACATATTCACACTTCTGAGTAGATGTGTACCATCCAAAATCCCGTGCTATATAAGCAACATTTGTTCTCAAGTAATTTAAACCAAAAATATTTTTTAAAAATAAATACATGTGAAAAACAAAAATAAATGTACAAACCACCAACACCAAAACTACTGTGAACTACCTTGATACCAGATGATTGATTGTATACACATTTCCCTGAAAACAATGTTTATTTCTATAAATAATGACAACTAATCAAGTGCATCTGAAAAAAAGTCTTCTAACTTCCACTACCATAACCAGAATGTGGTCCCTTCCCTTCAAGTGCTAAATGGCATACTGTTTAGTCCTTTTAGCCCCACAGGTGCTTTTCCCAAATTTTGGAAGTGTTACTGAATGACTATGTACCAGTTGCAGGAGGTGGATTGACCATGATAATTCGAGGGTAGTGCCAGATTAGCTTGGCGCCTTAAGGCACCAAGCTAATCTGGCACTACCCTTGAATTATCATGATCAGTCTCCTGCTGTAGGGTGTTGGGACTAAATGGGTTAAATTCATCTATGATGATGAGCAACTAAGCATAAGGGGCCAGTTACATGAGTGAGCTTAGTCCTGTGCCAGCCACTAAGCAAGGTGCTCCGCTGTAATGGGGCATCTTGCTTAGTGGCTAGCTCAGGACTAAACTCGTGCAACTGACCAAAGTGTTGAAAAAGCTTGTCTGTGACTGTGACAGTGCAAATCTTCTTGGCACCTCTGAAGGCGCTTAGCTACTCAGGCACTATCCCTGAGTGATCATGGTCATCCGATCTCCTGCAGCTGGAGTTTGGAATGAAATATACTTCCGAAAATTTGAAATAATGAACAAATAAAATCCCACACACAAAGAAACTACAACTGAAAGGGAGGGGGGGGGGGGGGAACCATTACCACAGTGAGGAGAGCCCGAGAGGCAAGGGGGAAAAAACCCAAGGTCAGAGAAAAAAGGTTTTTAAGATTTTTGTAATAAATGACATTTTCCCCATAAACTCAAGCAAGCTAAATACCTCGGAACCACTGGTGACAATCTAGAAATGGGACATAAGCAATCAGTGTACAGTGAACACAGCCAAACAAGAACAGTTTTCAACCAAAATACAACATTCAAAAGCAAAGCATTTTGCATACATGTGCAAAAAGCCTTGACCAAGGAGGTGTGTGTGTGTGTGTGTGCGTGCATGCAAGAGAGAGAGAGGTTTTCTAGTGTGTGCTTAAACAATGTAATCGGCTTATAAGCATCTGAAGCAGTTTTCTGTGCTGAAAACCATAACTACCCTCATGTGCCACAAAAGCTGTGGTGCACTTTGACATCTAGGAAAGCATCTTCACATGCACAAGTTGCTCCCTCATCTGTTCACTATTCCTTCTAAGCAGAGGTGCCTCTTACAGCAAATGATAGCAAGAACAAGTACTGTTCAATAAGGTTAGAAAGTGGACTGCAACATAAAAGCCAGAATATGGCTGAACCGAAAATAAAGTGATTAACACATTCGCGACATAACGCATCCGGATACGCAACGTAAAGCCACGTATCCGGGTGCGTTACGTCACGAATGAGTTAATCTGAAAGTCTATCACAATAAACAAAAAATTTAGGAACACAAATGTTAAACCACTAACCTGTCCAAAGCCATACATGTTGTTGTGAGTCTGGGATGGGTTCACCTTTGACAGTAGAAAACGTGCCTGTGGAAACATCAAACAGAAATAACTGATGCATGCAGATATCACAAAATAAGGTACAATCTGAAAAAAAAAACCAAAAAAACACAAGATGAGGATTTCATCCCAAAGTCTACCGTATTGTTTGGAGCTCACATGCGTTTTTCTTTTAGGAACATTCACAGTTGTTCATATTTTTAAGCTTATCCTTCTGATCCATTTCCCTCTTCTCTAAGCCAACCTTTGATCAAAGCACCTGCCGGCGCACACAAATAAAGACAGACACAGGGCGCTTCCTGCCATAAGTACACTTTGTGGGCTCGTGTAGCAACAGGAATTCTGAAGAAGAATAGCACGAGAAAGAAAATGACGTCTCTATAAGCTTGACGTCATGGCATCGCGAGTCTCATGACGCCATGTACAAAGTGATGAAACTGATGTTTCACGTGACTCGTCCGAAAGGCAAGCAGCCTCTTCCAGGGCTGACTGTTTGAAGGGAGTATATAGTGGATCCAAAACTTGCAAAAACAAGAAAGGCAAAACCATTATGGCTCACGTGTATGATCTATTTACATGTGTGAACTTTGTGACAATAAGAGCTGACTTTTGCACCAGCAAAATATCTGAAAATATAAGCATTTTTCACACATCTGTCAACCCCTGCCCCCCCCCCCCCCCATGACCCTTGACCTTTGTGATGAGTCAACTAAATTAGTATGCATAGGAAGGTCTTATCATCAGCTACCTTTGTGCCAAATTTGACTGAAAAATTTGCAAAAATGTTGATAATACCTACAATTTTATCAAAAATTTGCATTTTACATACGCCTGCCGGCCTCTTGTGACCCTTGACTTTTCCGAGGGGTCATCCAAATTAGTATGCTTAGATAGATCTTACCATCAGGCATCTTTGTAATAAATTTGGGTTTGAAGTTGTGAGTAGTATTTGAGAACAAATATCTTTTGTCAAAATATGGATATTTTTTTTAACCTATTTCCTGCGCTATTGTGAGCCTTGACCTTTCAGGGGGATCAACCAAATCAGTATGCACAGAAAGGTCTTGGTATCTCTGTAGCAAGTTTGGGTTTGAAGTTGTGAATAGTATCTGAGAAAAAAAAAATCTTTTGTCAAAATATGGCTATTTGGACCCATTTCCTGAGCTCTTGTGACCTTTGACCTTTCTGAAGGGTCATCCAAATTAGTATTCATAGATAGGTCCTACCATCAGGTATCTCTGTACCAAATTTGGGTTTGAAGTTGTGAATAGTATTTGAGAAAAAAACATCTTTTGTCAAAATATGGCTATTTTGGACCAATTTCCTGAGCTCTTGTGACCCTTGACCTTTCTGAGGGATCAACCAAATTAGTATGCATAGAAAGGTCTTACCACTTATTATTCATAGTACAAGTGGCTGCATGCCACAAAGTATCCTTGGGCCAAGTTTGAAGACTGTGGCCTGAATAGTCTCTGAGAAAATGCCAACGTTAAAGTTTACCACGGACGACGGCGGATGGACAACAGACACCGGACGGACGACCACTGGCCCAGAACATAGACTCACTTTTGCTTCACACGCGAGCCAATGAATTAATTATTAGTAAAAAAGTTGAAGAGGTACAATGCTGGATTACAAACTCATTCAATATCTCCCTTTAATCTAGCTGCATGGTACCAGGTAAGAATAACAAAAATTAAAATGCGGATCAACCGTTTTTTGTGGAACAACCATTTTCATGACAACGTGTAAACCAATTTTTTTTTAAAAAGAACTACTTTGGGAGAATTCACGTAGGTAACATCCTAAAGTTTCAAGCTTGTCTGTCCACAAATGCGGGCTCCAGTCGCTGTCACATACACACACAGCGTTTTTGCACCAAATGTATGTTCTCCAGCAAGGTTTGTGTAGCTAGACGCGACGTCATTCTTATCATGTTACTTCTTTGCCAGAATGCAGTATCTGCTTACTTACTTACTTACGCCTGTCACCCCTACCCGGGTATAGGCTGTCGACGAGAGACCTCCAGCAACTCCTGTCCTGTGCTTCTCCTTCGATTCTACTCCAGGTGGTTCCCAGTCTCTTGATGTCTGCTTGGAGGTCTCGACGCCAGGAGTTTCTCGGCCTACCTCTTTTCCTCTTTCCCTGGGGGTTCCATGACAATGCCTGCCTAGTGATACTGGAAGCTGGCTTTCTCAGGCTGTGACCGATCCATCCCCATCTTCTTCGCCCAATTTCATTCTCTGCTGTTATCTGCTCTGTTCTGTTCCAGAGTCTGACGTTGCTGATCTTCTCTGGCCAGTGGATTTTCAAAATTCTTCTAAGGCAACTGTTCATGAAGGTCTGTACTCTGTTGACTGTGGTTTTTGTCAATCTCCAAGTCTCTGCTCCATATAGGAGAACTGCTTTTACATTGGAGTTGAAAATCCGGACTTTGGTGTGTTGTGACAGCTCTCTGGAACTCCACACTTTTTTTTAACTGGAGAAAGGCTGCTCTGGCTTTACCGATTCGTGCTCTGACATCTGCATCAGTGCCGCCTTTGTTTCTTCAAAAACATTACCGATGACATGACTACCAGGAGTGTCCACTCCTTGCTCAATTCTAGCCTAAGAACCCGTTGTGTAAACACAACCCGGGAGGCACTCGGGGAAACCCCAGAGGGACCGAGAGTTGTCTCCCGCTCCTACCCACCAGCCCTATTCACCTGTGAACTCCAGTCACGCTTCTTAGGCTCACGCGTTCAGACGTGTTGTCTCTAGCCTCTGGACTTAGAAGTTTTTTTCGACCGGTTCGGTCTGCCTTGCTTGCTTCGTCTTCGCCGGCCTGGGATTCTACGCGTGCGACGTTGGTCGACTGCAGCTTCGGTCTTGTTCAAGGGTTCCCTCTCTGGCTTTGCCGGTCGGGCTGTGGGTGTCATGGAACTTTCTCCTTCTCGTACCACTCCGACTGACAGGTAAGGTAGTTAGAGGGCCCTCGGCTGGTTGCCCGGGCGGGGCACAGGCACGAGCAGCTTGCTTTTTGCGTCGCTTCTCCCTCGTTTGGGGTTTTTTGACCTCTGTTTGGTTGCCTGATTAGCTGAAGAATTTTTGGCGCCGGTTTTGGCGGGCTTTTCGCGCCATTGCCAGATGCGAGCGGTGAGTCACGTTACTGTATCTAGGCCATACCTAACGTTTTTCGGCTTTCGGTTTAGACGCCCCGCGTTATGACGAAGGCTTGGATGCTCACCTGTCCCGGCAGGGTTTGTTTTCCCTCCGCCGTGGTTTTAATTAAATGTTGATGGCAGGTGACCGTACGTTGGTTAATTGGGTGCATAACACCACAGTAGCTTGGGGGCCTAAAGCTTAACGGGGTGATTGGTGGACGCTCGCCGAGTGCCTTCATGTTTTGTGTGTTGCAGTGGCCTACTGATGACATGCACAAAATGCGGAGGCTTCCAGTGGCCGTCGGATAAACATGCAGTCTGTCTCCCCTGCGCTGGGTGTGCGTCCGACCATACGTGTGACGTCTGTGCTTCATGGCCGGAACTGCGGTGGTCTAATCTCTGGAACTTTTATAGGAGGGAGCCTCCTACCCTTGAAGATTTCCGAGACGCCTTCCGCTGTGCCCCCGGCACCGGACGTGCGAGACCAACGGGATCCGACGCAGATAACGCCACTGAGTAATCAAGGGACTAGTGCACGGAGTGGGAGTTCGACCGTCAAGACCGCCTCCGTTCGAGAGCGCGCCCGGACACATTTGGTGGAAAGAACCCGCCTCTCCCAAGAGCCTGGTTTGGTGGGACGCTCGTGGCGTCCCTCCTCCACCGTCGTTCCCCACTCGTCTCTGAGGAAGCCGCCGGGATCCCGCTGGAGGTCCCCTGGCCGGCCAGTAACCCGCCTCTCCCAAGAGCCTGGTTCAGAGAGACATACTTGCACTCGTCCGGAGCCTCCTGGTGGTGAAGAACGTAGATACAGGGGTTCTGCTCGACGTTTCCGCTCTCCTTCGCACGATCGTAGGAGGAACTTCTCGCCTCATCGCTCGTCGCACCGGGACTCCCCTCGCCGCAGACGGTTTTCACCTTCTTCGCGTTCCCCCTCTCGGTTGGACTCCCGTTCGTCCCGTCCCTCTTCCCAGCGACCGGCCACTTCCCCCCCTCCTCGTACTCACCGCTCCGTTCCCTCTCGTCGCAGCCGTTCTCCTCGTCGGGATCCGCCTTCGGCACGCAGGAGGTCCTCACCGCATCGTTCAGTCTACCGCTCTCCGCTGCGGAGGGAGTCTTCGTCCGCTGCAGTTCTCCGACGGGATTCCCGGCCTCGGAGCCCTCGTCGCCCTCTTCGGTCGCCGGTTTCCGGACAGCGGGACTTCGACACCCTCAGTTTGGCGCCGGAGGATGCTTCGGACTGGTTATTTGGAGGTCTTAGCCGTTCTTCAGCTTCTCCCTCTTCGGCCTCCAGTGTGTCAGCTTCCGTCAGACAGGTTTCTGCTTCCCGGATGGACACGCGGCTGGCGCTGGACGGAGCGGCCAAGCTCATCGCCGCCGCCTTACCGGAGGATGTTTGTCCGGCTTCACCGCCTGTGAAGAGGAAGATTTCCGCCTTCGTGGACGCGGATAGGATGGTTAGGAGGTTCAAGTCCCTCCCACAGCCGGCTAGTTTTTTGGATCTGCGGGACGCCTTCTCGTCTCACCTGCTTTCGGAGACTCGGAACTCGGACTTTTTCGCGGACGGGAGATGGCCTTCCGCTCTGGACATCGCTTTTCAACAGGACTGGTACGCCGGCCATTCGCAGTCGTTCCTCTGCCCGCTTCCTCCAGTGGATCCCGCCGCTCTGATGCAAGCCGGAGGGGCTTCTATGTTGAAACGGTCCTTCCCACGGGGACTGGATAGGACGGCGTCGCTGGTCCGGAACACGCTCGCCTGCTCCGGTTTCTTGGACTTGCTGACAAGCTTTCATCCGACGTCTCGAGGAAGCTTGGCAACCTGCTTTGTCTCCCCTCCTGGGAGACCTACTACTCATGGCGGAGGCTGGGAACCGCGCTGCTTATCACTCATCGGTCAACGCGATGGCGGCTGCGGCTAACTGCGACCTCATGCGACGAGACGCCGTCCTACAAGCTTGCAGTGGAATGCCGGTCGACCTGAGTACTCAGCTACGTCGGGCCCCTCTGGGAGGGTCTCTGCTCTTCGGGGATACTTGGCAGACGGTGAAGGACTCCAACTCCGACCGTTGGCCTCGCAAGGCTGTCAAGCAGCGTTTTCCTCCCGCCCGCACGGCCCTGGGGCGCTCCTTGCGGGCCCGGAAACGTGTCACCTCGGACCCGTCTGCCCCACCACGAGCTGCGCCGCGCCGTCGCCCGCCCTTCCGTCGCCCTGGCCCAGCTAGCGCCCCTGCCCCCGCCTGGCCCCGTCCCGCCCGTCGCCCTGGGCGCGGGCGGGCCACCTGACCTGTCCCCAATTCCGCCCCCGCCGACCGTCGTCGGGGCTCCAGTCGGCGGGAGGCTAGCACGATTCAGCGAGGAGTGGCGCTCGCTGTTTCGAGACGAGCCCTGGGTTTTGGACGTAGTCACCAGAGGATTACGGATCTCTTTCCGCCCTCCTCCGCCCTTGCGCTCCATTCCTCTTTGGACAGAGGTTCCGTCCGACGCCCTCAAGGCCGCCGCTCTGCGAGGAGAAGTCGCGGCTCTCCTTTCGAAGGAGGCCCACAGAGATAGTGCAGCGTCCGGACTCGCCCGCTTTTTACAGCCGACTGTTTGTGGTGCCCAAGCCCGGCGGCAAGTGGCGGCCAGTCGTAGATCTGTCGGCGCTGAACGCCTTCATCGCGGCCCCTTCCTTTCGGATGCAAACGACCAGGGCTCTTCGTGCGGCAGTTCAACCCATGGACTACGCGGTCAGTTTAGATCTGTCCGACGCCTACCTACATGTCCCCATGCACGCTTCTGCCAGGAAGTACCTGCGCTTCGCGTTCGAAGGAGTGATTTACCAGTTTCGCGCCCTGCCGTTCGGTCTCAACCTCAGCCCCTGGGCCTTCACCCGCATCATGGATGCTGTAGTGGCCAAGGCGAGGCAGTCGTCAAGTCCGACCTCGAATTATCTCGACGACCTACTCTTGAGAAATCAGGTGGAGACCGCGCTTGCGGCAGACAGGGACGCTCTTTTACAGCTGCTTTACCGGTTGGGTTTCCTGGTCAACACCGGAAAGTCGGACTTCACCCCGGCGCGCCACTTCATCCATCTAGGCATGGAGTTTGTCACGGACCGCAACAGGGTACTCTTGCCAGAGAAACGGATTGTGAAGTTGTCCGCTCTCGCCGCGTTGGTAGATCAGCAACAGGCAGCCCCCGCCAGGGTCTGGCTTCAGCTTCTGGGCCTGATCAACGCAGCGGCGGATCTTATCCCCCTCGGGCGTCTCTACTCCCGACCGCTACAACTTCATCTCCTACTGCTCTGGCGTCCCTCCTCGGGCGACTTGACCACGATCGTCCCCGTGTCCCCGTTGATACGCCCCCACCTTTTACGGTGGACCGACAGAGCCTGGTTGGCTCTGGGAGTCCCCATTTCCTCTCCATCCTCGCACCTCTCCCTGTGTGTCGACGCGAGTCGGGCTGGTTGGGGAGCCCACCTGCTTCCTCAGTTCACCACGACGTCCGGCCTCTGGCCTCCGGAGTTCGCGGACAAACACAGCAACTGGTTGGAACTGCAAGCGGTGTGGCAGGCCATCATCGTTTGGGAAGAGCAACTCAGACACCAGCATCTTCTCGTCCTTTCGGACAACTCGACAGTGGTAGCGTATATACAGAAGCAGGGAGGAACTCATTCACCCGATCTATGCATGCTACTCTTCCGATTGATGCGATGGTGCGAGGACCGCGATCTGACTCTCAGCGCTCGCCATATTCCCGGTCGCCTGAACGTTTTAGCGGACTCCCTTTCTCGCCGAGGACAGCTCATTCACACGGAATGGACGCTACGCCAGGACATTTTCCGGATGATTTGCTCTCACTGGGAGACCCCGATGGTGGACCTGTTCGCCACGAGGTGGCATCACCAGCTTCCCCTCTTCGTTTCCCCAGTACCGGATCCCCTGGCTTGGGCGGTCGACGCCTTATCCATTCCCTGGGACGGACTCATAGCGTACGCCTTTCCCCCGACAGTCCTTGTCCCCAAAGTCCTCCTAAAGCTGCGAGGAACCAATGCGATCCTGCTCCTGGTCGCCCCGTTCGCTTGGACTCGTTCCTGGTGCACCGACCTGATCAGCCTCGCCACGCACCCTCCTCTACTGCTCCCCACGCCCCGCACTATGCTCAAGCAGCCACGTCAGGCGCTGTTCCACCCCTGT
>BTPG01000004.1:82252321-82282321 GCA_036245525.1 Semisulcospira habei | reverse complement strand
GAAAAAATGAAACAACATGTCACATCCGTTACGTGACACGCATCACTCGAGTAATGACCGTCTTGCATTACTCTTGCGCTGCATTGCATCTGGCACACATGTGTGCGTGCATGTGTGATTGTAACGCATGGCTGGAGTAACAGGCATCGTGCATCATGCGTCACCCTTGAGCTGCCTTATATCTGACTGAATGTGTGTGTGTGTATGTGTGTGCGTGATTGTAACGCATCTCTCGAGTAATGACCGTCTTGCATTACTCTTGCGCTGCATTGCATCTGGCACACATGTGTGCGTGCATGTGTGATTGTAACGCATGGCTCGAGTAACAGGCATCATGCGTTATCCTTGTGCTGCCTTACATCTGACCGTGTGTGTGTGTGTGTGTGTGTGTGTGTGTGTGTGTGTGTGTGTGTGTGTGTGTGTGTGTGTGTGTGTGGTGCAACGCATAACTCGAGTAATGACCGTCTTGCATTACTCTTGCGCTGCATTGCATCTGGCATATGTGTGTGTGTGCATGTGTGATTGTAACGCTTGACTCGAGTAACAGGCATCATGCGTTACCCTTGTGCTGCCTTACATCTGACTGAATGCGTGTGTGTGTGTGTGTGTGTGTGTGTGTGTGTGTGTGTGTGTGTGTGTGTGTGTGTGTGCGCGCGCGCGCGCGCGCAATATTTTCAATTCCTCAGTAGTTACAGTTGATGTGTTCAATAGTTTACTTTTGAAGTTTTAACTTTAATCTTTCAGTTTTTAGTTAAAATCTAAGAGTTAATATTTTTTTTCATATAATCTATGATTATTTTTATGTTTATTTAAATCTATTTTATGTGCACGTGTGAGTATGTGTGAGTGTATGTGTGTGTGCGTGCGTGCGTGATTGTAACGCATCACTTGAGTCTGTGTGTGAGTGTGTGTGTGTGTGTGTGTGTGTGTGTGTGTGTGTGTGTGTGTGCGCGCGCGCGCGCGCGCGTGTGTAACGCATCACTCGAGTAATGGGTGTTTTACTTTATTCTTGTGCTGCCTTACAACTAGCACACGTGTGTCCATGTGTGTGTGTCAGTATGTGTGTGTGTGTCTGTGTGTGGGTGTGTGTGTGTGTGTGTGTGTGTGTGTGTGTGTGTGTGTGTGTGTGTGTGTGTGTGTGTGTGTGATATTTTCAGTTCAATAGTTACAGTTGACGGTTAGTGTTCAATAGTTTACTTTTGAAGTTTTAACTTTACTTTTTCAGTTTATAGTTGAAATCTTAGAGTTAATATTCATTCATATAATCTATGATCACTTTTAGGTTTATTTAAATCTAATGTATGCGCACGCGTGCGTATGTGTGCGTCTGTATGTGTGGGTGCGTGCGTGATTGTAACGCATCACTTGAGTAATAGGCACCATGCGTTACCCTTCTGCTGCCTTACATCTGATTGAACGTGTGTGTGTGTGTGTGTGTGTGTGTGTGTGTGTGTGTGTGTGTGTAAAATATTTCTGTTTATGTTTATTATTATTATTATTATTATTATTATTATCTCTTCTTTTTATTTTATTTATTTGTCATGTTACCGTTTCTGCTGTTGTATTTATTTTAAATGTTATTAAGGACAGACATGTAAAAAGGCCTGCGTGCCTGCTGTCTTCATCCTTAGAAAATAAAGTTCAATTCAATTCAATTCAATTCTCTCTCTCTCTCTCTCTCTCTCTCGCTCTCTCTCTCTCTCTCTCTCTCTCTCTCTCTCTCTCTCTCTCTCTCTCTCTCTCTCTCTCTCTCTCTACCCCACCCGGGTCTGCCCTGGGGGACTTGGGTGGGGTTAGGTATTTTTTAGTTTCCAGGGTCACCCTGGTCAGCCCCACAGGGTGGGTTTTTCTCTCTATTCTGGGGCATGTGTTTCTGTCTACCCTTTGTCCATTCACCTGTATTTGCCTTTTTAAAACTCTCCCTACTGTCTGCACTGCCTGTAGCTCTTGATATTGGATGTGTGTTGCTAAATGGTCTTAGCTTTATTTAGGCCCCATGTGTTAGGTTTATTTAACGTATTTGACCGGCTGGCGACATACATTCAATGTTCTGTTTATTTTTTTTTTTTCACAAGCAGTGCAGGCACGTCCTGAGAAAGCCTTGTTGCTGTCGGGACGTTAAGCAATGTACAATCAATCAATCAATCAATCTCTCTCTCTCTCTCTCTCTCTCTCTCTCTCTCTCTCTCTCTCTTCCAAATAAAAAGTCCTCGGGGCCTGATGACATCAGCCCGAAAATACTTAAATTGTCTCTAACATACATTGTAGAATCCTTAACTTATATTTATAATCTCTGTAATAACATTTTTCCTAACGAACTTAAATATGCCAAAGTAATTCCACTTCCAAAAACAAAAGATCGTTCTGACCCTAATAATTATCGGCCTATTTCTTTATTTTCTGTTTTGTCCAAACCACTGGAAAGGTACGTTCATAAACACTTGCTTGCTTACCTAGAAAACCGTAAGCTCCTCCACCCTTTCTAATCCGGATTTCGCGCGCAGCATTCATGCCACACAGCACTTACACGCCTTGTTGACACATGGCTCAAGGGTATGAATAAGTTACAGTTAACATGAGTAGTCTGTCTGGATTTTAAGAATGCTTTTGATCTGATTAACCACACTACTCTGACTGCTAAGCTTCACACATATCTCAATAACGGAGACGCAGTTGCTTTTTTCACATCCTACCTTACTAAAAGAAAACAAAAGGTTCTTGTTCATGGCTCATACTCCTCTCTCAAAGATGTAAGCGTCGGTGTGCCCAAAGGGTCTGTACTGGGCCCCTTACTGTTTTGCTTATTTATCAATGATTTGCCTCTACATATTACTTGCCAAGATGTACAATGCGACCTTTTTGCTGACGACACCTCAGTTCATACTACTAGTAAAGATATACAGGTAATTTCCGACAACCTACAACAAAGTCTTCATGAAGTATCAGCTTGGTGTATAAACAATTCTATGGTTGTTCATCCAGCCAAAACGAAATCGATGGTAGTCGCCAAGCGCCAAAACAGCAGATAACGCCTCTATTACTTAACCTTTCACTTAAAGGTAGTCAGGTAGAACAGGTAAATGAACATCGAGTACTGGGGATTACAATCGACAGTCAGCTAAAATGGCAAGCTCATACAGACGCCTTATGCAAAATAGTAGCCAAAAATCTCTTTATGTTATCAAAACTGAAATACTATACTGATTCAGATACCCGTAAACTATTTTATAACGCTCAGATACGTTCTTATATCGATTACGCGTCAACGGTATGGGATGGATGTAGTGAGGTCCATTTAAAGAGACTCAATTCCCTACACAGACGAGCGGCCAAAATAATCTGCCCTGATCCACACCTAAGCACTGAAGAAAAGCTCTCAAAAGCAGGTCTCCTGCCTCTTCAAGGTCATTTTAAATATAACAAAGCAGTTTTTATGTTCAAAGTGTGGAACGCAAAACACCTGAGTACATCTCCACTTTGTTCCGTAAGTCTGAGTCCAAGCTTGGAAACATCAGAAAGCTTTTCATAGTCCCAAAACCAAGGATCGATCTATATAAAACTAGCTTATCCTTCTCAGGGGCACTTATCTGGAATGCGCTTCCCGACCATGTAAAATCCACCTTCTCGCTAGCCTGTTTTAAAAAGGGTCTCTGCAAATATTTTGTGGATCACTCGTAGGGATACTTTAACCACTTGTATTATATGTTTCTTTTTATGCTGGGTCCAATTTATTCCCAATTAAGTCTGTTATCCTTTTCAATTATCATTTGGACTACTTAGCTCTGTCTATGTGTGAAGCGGGGTGGGGGTGGGGGGTGGGGGGGGGGGTGGGGAGTGTCTGTGAGTCTATGAGTCTGTCTGTCTATGTGAACAGTGTTGTCATCTGTTTGCAAGTATTATGTTTACTTATATGTATGTATATTTGTAGTTAGTCTTGTATTTGTTAGCAACGGCAGGTTTGTAAAATGGCTGTGTCGATGACGATGTCAATGCCTAAACCGTTGTAAAATAAAGTTTCATTGTCTCTCTCTCTCTCTCTCTCTCTCTCTCTCTCTCTCTCTCTCTCTCTCTCTCTCTCTCTCTCTCTCTCTCTCTCTCTCTCTCTCTCAGCTGCGGTGAAAATGTCATAAATTTGAACAGTTTCGGACATCATACGCTTTTTGGAAAAAGTTGTTTGTTTTAATTTTTTGTGTTTTTTTTTTGTTTTGTTTTGTTTTGTTTTGTTTTGAAGGGGGTTAAACATACAATTTGCACATCCACACGCATATTCACGACACTGAAAAAAAAAAAGCTGATGTGCGCGCACGTCAGTGCGCAGGTGCGCACGTGCGCACGCACACTCGAAACGTGCTGCGCGTGCGATGCAGGTCAAAACACCCCGACCATCGTTGTGGAAAGAAAACCACCCAAAAGCATGTTAGGTTCACAATCATCGATTCTGGGGGACTTCACTCTTATTAACCCATTACATCCTGATGCTGATTTCGTAACATTTGCTTATAGGCTACATTACAGATTAGGAGATAGATCAACCATTTTAGTTCAAGGGTGGCGCCAAAATAGCTTGGCACCTCGGGCGCCAAGCGCTATTCTGGCCCAACCCTTGAACTGTCATAGTCAAATTTATTTCTCGCAATTATGCATAGAGATGAAAAAGGTTAGTAAACAGATTGAATTTGCGCAGTTCTGGTTTTTAATTTCCGCGAGATTCACAATTATGACGTTTTTTGTTGTGTTTTGTAGTTGTTATTGTCTCAGTTGTTGCTTTTGTTGTTGTACTTTTTAGGATGGGTCGCGATAGGGCTAATTCAATAGCATGTCCATGATGTTCAAAGCGGGCAGGCCTAAACCTCTTACAACTGAAGTAACAAGATAAAAATTGCGTCAGGTCATGCCGTTACGCTAACCTCGCTGCTGAAGGTAGTTTGGAGCGAAGCGCCGCATGTGCATATGAATGTGTGTGTGTGCGGTGTGTGTGTGTGTGTGTGTGTGTGTGTGCGCGCGCGCGCGCGCGCGCGTATGTATGTAAACACGAGAATCTCCGATTTATGTACGCACAAGCTTTAAACTTAACTTGGCGAAATACTTTATTCAAGGGTGGCTAAGAGTGCCTGCGAGCATATTGTAAATGGATGCCTTATTGAATACATAAAAGACAGTTTATAGAAAGTCGGTTGAGTCTGTAATTTGTGTCATATTTACTTGAAATTGTGGATATAGCTAGTTTGGAGAAAGACATTGGATGAGTTCGTTAGCCAGCTTTGTACCCTTTAAACGTAGTCAGTAAAACTTTTATAATTAATTCATTTTTTCCGAAAAAAAAAATAAAACTATAAAGAACCTTGACTTCTGGAGAAAGTCAGACAGTGGCGGTGACGTAAAAGAAGCAACTCTGTTACCACGCAGACATTGACGCAATACTCTAAATTTGACGTAATTCTCTCTCTCTCTCTCTCTCTCTCTCTCTCTCTCTCTCTCTCTCTCTCACATGAACCCGGATGGCGCATGAGGACCTATGCTTCTTGGAGATGTTTGGAGCGCGCGCATGCGCGCACGTACGCACACGCGCGCACACACACACGCACACACACACACACGCACACACACACACATACACACACACATCGACGCGCTTTCAGAAGAGCAAAAAGGTGTACTTAGTATAGCATGTAGCTAGGTAAAGTCAACCTGATTTCACACAAATTATAGCAAGACTGAAATTGTACCGTGAAATTCTAGTTTTCTCACTTTTTCTCAAGTCTTGAAGCAAAGTGAAATTCATATCACGTAAAATATAAAATTACGTCAAAACAAAAAATACATCATGACAAATGGCGTTTGACAAACATATGGCGCGTATGCACTGCGCCCTCTATAGAGCTCACTGATGCATTGACAGATCTGCGAGGGTTTTTCGATAAGCCGCGCATCCGGATGCGGTTGTCCGCGAATGAGTTAAGCCTCACTTGAAAATGGTTTGCACATGTACGTGCTTAACCGGAAGACTTATCGAGACTGACAGCTGAGGGGTAGTGTCGGATTAGCTCGGCGCCTGTAGAGGCGCCACGCTAATATGGCACGACCCGTCAGCTGTCACTGTTGATCCCTCTTTCGCAATACGATCTTTTCTAGGCCACAAGCAGCTCCCATTTTCAAGTGACCTATGTTATTGTTATTGTTGAACGGTTTTCCCACGCGTGTTTGCCAGGCCTCAACGCAGGTGATTGCTCAATCGACAGCTATCTATTGGAATGACGCTATATCTTCACGTGGTCAGTTTGATTGGGGCTAACCTCGAAAAGGCCGGTTGGAGTGCTGGCTCTAAAAGATGGCAACTGCTGAAGTCTGTGGCCTTACGTACGTGTGTGACAAACTGAACACTCACACAATCTTTAACTTTAACGGGCGGCCCCCGATGGCCAAGGTCCCCTCTGGACCGAACAGGATCGCTTATATAGTCAGCAAGAGGCATAGATCCTCAGGAGCCCACGCAGAATGCGGGGGCTCAGCCATGAGGGTCTATGCCACTTGCAGATGGGTTGAGCTCGCCAGCGGATTGTGTAGATAAGACCAGCTTACGCATCGTTTACACGTGAGAGGACTTAGAAATTTTGACACTAAGTTGAATTTAAAG
Source organism: Semisulcospira habei (assembly GCA_036245525.1). NCBI lineage: Eukaryota > Metazoa > Mollusca > Gastropoda > Semisulcospiridae > Semisulcospira > Semisulcospira habei. The sequence goes on along the minus strand of BTPG01000004.1, from coordinate 82,275,687 downwards.
CGTTTACTGGTATGTTATTTTGGACATTACGGCCCGAAGGTCAATTATTACAGACCAGGGGTCAGTTGCATGAGTGAGCTTAGTCCTGCGTCTACCACTAAGCAAAGTGTTCCTCTCCGTTTACAGTGTGTGTGAATGTTGTTCTGTTTGCTGCACCGGTGGCCGCATGCAGAAGTACAAGTAGTTAGTTGCATGAGTGAGCTTAGTCATGTGCCAGCCACTAAGCAAGGTGCTCCTCTTCACTCATGCAACTGGCCCCAGCACACAATGATGTAAACGCAGGAATTCCTATCACTATCTACCAGCTGTCTACCTTGTCTCTCGTCGCAAACTAAATTCTGTCAAGCGAGAGAGCTTCTTCGACGAAGCTGTCGATCTTCTCTTGGACCCCGCCCCCTCTCTTGATCTTGCATCCCACTTCGATTCCTCCCTTCGAAAATTCCTAGACTCCCATGTCCCTGTCACCACCTGCTCCATGCCCGACCGACTCCCTGGCTCACTGACGACATAGCTGAGGCCAAGCGTGAGCGCCGACAAGCGGAACGCCGCTGGCGCTCATCTGGCCTCACCGTTCACAGACAGATCTTCCAAACCGCCAGATCCAAAGTCTGTAGAATGATCTCCGATGCTAAACGTAAACACCTTCAAAAACAAAATCCTAGAATCCACTTCTTCCAAAACCCTCTACGCTGCTATGAACACACTTCTAGGCACTACTAAAGACTCTCCTCTCCCCCAACACACACACAGCAAAGAAGAACTCCCGTCCGCCTTTTCCACCTATTTTTCTGACAAATCCAAACTCTGCGCAACACACTCGATACTCTACCTTCTCCGCCTTGCCCTCCCTCTCCCCCCCCCCCCCCCTCTTTTCTGGCACTCCCCTCTCGTTCTTCCGCCCTGTCTCTCAGGATGAAGTTATCAAGACCATAAAGTCTATGCCTTTCAAAACCTGTGAACTAGACCCTCTCCCGGCTTCTCTCTACCGTGACGGCTTTCCAAAACTGTTGCCCTTTATTACCGAAATCATCAACACATCTCTAGAGAATGGCTCTGTCTCCGATATCTTCAAGTCCACCATCCTCCGTCCTCTCCTCAAAAAACACAACCTCGACCCAAACGAACTCAAGAACTATCGCCCAGTCTCCAATCTATCTTTCCTGTCCAAACTTCTTGAGAAGGTTGTCCTCAATCAGCTCAGCCTCCACGTCGCCGACAACAATCTCCTCAGTCCCTTCCAGTCTGCCTATCGCAAACACCACAGCACTGAAACAGCCCTTCTACATATCCTGAACGATCTGCTCCTCTCCACCGACTCGGGCAACATCTCCCTTCTTACGCTACCCGATCTCTCTGCCGCCTTCGACGCTATAGATCACTCTATCCTCCTCCACCTCCTTCACCACGCCTTTGGTATCACTGACTCTGCTCACTCCTGGTTTCTCTCCTACCTCTCCGACAGACAGCAGTCTGTCACCATCGACGGCGTCTCGTCTAACCCAGTCAGGTTCTCCTGCGGAGTTCCAGAGGGGTCTGTCCTGGGCCCGGTCCTTTTCACACTCTACACCTCTCCTCTGTCCAAAATCATCCAGTCTCATCACATACACCACCACCTCTACGCTGACGATTTACAACTACTAGACAAAGACAAACTCGACAACACTCAGTCACTACTGACTCGCACTGCTGACTGATACGAAGATGTGAAAAACTGGATGACCATGAACAAACTTAAACTAAAATAATGACGACCAAACGGAAGCCATGCTGGTAGGCAATCGCCAGAAACTCTCCCAGCTCCCTTCCTCTCTCCATCTTCAACTCGACAGCACCCCTATCCCCCTCTCTGACTCGGCCAAGAACCTCGGCCTTATCATCGACTCCTCTCTTTCCATGATCAGCTTTGTCTCCGCCACGGCCTGGGCATACTATTTCCACCTCCGTCGCTTCAGTCAGATCAGAAAATACCTCACCACCGAAGCTGCTATTCTGACACCACCCGCCCCAGAACTGTCATGGTTGGTCTTTGTCTCGGCGGTAGTGTGTCAGGGTCAAACGGGTTAGTGGCACACTTTACTTACAGCTGCTGCCGCATGACGGAGTTATGTACAGTAGGCGATAAATTCAGTCTTTTCTCAGTCTTATTGATGGGCTGTTTCCGAGTGCACATTCTTTTGTCCTGGCGCTGCACTACTGGCCTTGGGCATGTCGTGGTCTGTTCACTGTGGCCTTTGTTTTCCTATGGAGTTTACGGCATAGTCAATGTGGTTAATGTGAGTCACTGCGTTTAATGCGTCTGGTTTTGATTGTCTGGATGTTATGCACAACCGAGTTTAGGAGCGATATGTACTGAGAAGCAAACGAAATGCGACATTTTTGGAATCATCGGAAACACTAACTTGTTTCCGATGATTCCAAAAATGTCGCATTTCTTTTGCTCCTCAGTATACATGTGGCCTGGAAAATAGCGCGAGGACTAAAGGATATACACGCAGCCAGCTATCAACTGAAACAATGAGAATACTAATTCCACCAATGACCAGTGACCAGTGTCTTCGCGGGCCAGGGGGAGGGGGAGAGATAATTCCAGCTAAGTCGCCCATTACACGCTTGTTGTATTATATCACATATTTTCCCTTATGTTTACTGACGTAAAACAGACATTAATAAAGTTAATGCTTTTTTTAATTTGATCTAATGTTACTGATTGTTCTTTCGTTCGTTCGTTCGTGCATTTGATTAGTTTGGTTGGTTGGCTGGTTGGTTAACTGGTTCGTCCGCCTGTCTGTCCGTCTGTCCGTTCGTTTGTTCGTTCGTTCTTTCCTTCGTTCTTTCGTTTGTTTGATTCGTTTGGTTGGTTGATTCGTCCGTCCGTCCGTCCGTTCATGTCTTTGGTTTGGTTCGTTTGTTTGGCTGGTTGGTTGGTTGGTTTGTCCGTCCGTCCGTCTGTCCGTTCTTTCCTTCGTTCCTTCATTTGATGGATGGATGGAGGGATGGATTCGAATCTAGGACGTTCTTGTTACACTTACCCCACCTCGACCCACTGTACCTTCCTCTTAAAATCTACTTCTGTTTTGACTGTCGTCACGTGACTCCTAGGCGATCGCCTCGTACATTCACTCGTGACCTTGTAGACACACGTGTACATCAGGACCACGACGACAGAGAAATTCACAGTCCTTAGCTCCAGCGCCATTATCAGGTGACTTGGACAAATATGCACAGACAGGGACTGAACACTTCTTATCAGCTGCTCACCAAATCCATTTCTATCTGCAAGTGGACAGAATTTCACGAGACCCTCAAGGACAGCAAAGAACTGAATAAATGAGATCGGTTCTTTCATGGTAGAGATCTGAGTTAGCTGACAACGACTGATTCCAGAAACACAACCTGCGACCACTAGCACTTTGATCAGACTTTAATGCTGAATGAATCATTTAGTAACTGAAATTGCAGTTTTCATTCATTCATTCATTCATTCATTTTGATACCGCAAGATCACTTTCAAATCAGTTAGTCAGGTGAGTTTGATCAATGTATTCATGGTATACATGTATGTCGATTGTCTTGGTATTTGATGACAGCAAAACATTCTCGTGTGACTGTGACAGCCTCTCTCTCTCTCTCTCTCTCTCTCTCTCTCTCTCTCTCTCTGTCTGTCTGTCTGTCTGTCTGTCTGTCTGTCACAGATCATTATGCAGTTATACAAATTCACACAGACTGCGCAGAGCGCGTTCAGCACACTCACACAAAAATAGGCCACCAACACTTTCACCACTATTTTCCTCAAACGCGGCAGACAGAGGACAGTTCAACGAGAAACTGTGTCAACTTACCCCACCCTCAAAACGCATAGTCACGCGACTCTTTGTTCAAACACAGATACAAAACAAGAATACGCCGCTGTCATTCACCCGTACTGTCAAAATCACATGATTTTATTAATACAAGAACGAAAAGTGCCTACCTGGTGACGTTTTCAAAGCTATTATGCAATTTTCGACGGAGTATGGTACTTTTGCGTCCGAACTTGGACTTTGATAGTTTGCAGTATTCATGTACTTTCCGAGCGTGTATTGAGCAAGACAGCTGTGCGGGGTTTAGGTGCACAGTATAAAAGTCCTCTGACATCCAGTTCTGAAACAGACGGGTGCGTAGCCCACCCGAAAAGCACCCTTTACTCATTCACTGGACTACCACAATCGGTGAGCACTAGTCACGATCGAGAAAGGACGCAAAATTCGGATCTTCTGACAAAAATGTACGTTTTCCCTAATTAAGCCATCATTAATCATCACGTGAGAGACAAAGACAAGAATGCCAGCGGGTGCTGAAGAACTACGTGTGAAAATCGGGCTTTTTTGCCCGGTTTTAATGTGGATTTTGAAAAGAAACGCAGACAAAGCAGGACGCCGTGTGAAGGGACTCACACTACACAGCAAAGCCATGCGTGTTGTTGTGCTACTTTTCTTCGTGTCGTTGCTCGAAAGATGTGGCGACGTAGAACCCAACCCGGGTCCGGTAAAAATAACGGAGGACCAACTTGCGACGTTTATGGACAGAATGGAGAAGAAAATTGAGGACCAGATGAAAGCGCAAGGGGAAAATTTCGAGAGACTGACACAGAAAATAGACGCTAACCATGGACGTATTGAGGAGAAAATATCCCAGTTACACGGCAATATGAAAGATATGAGAGATAAGCTAGCGAGACACACAGCTGATATTGGGAATTTGGCAGAATCGGACTCAACAAGGAACAAGCGCATTGATGAACTGGAGAACGAAATTGACAATCTAGAGACATTTTCTCGCAGAAACAACGTAAAGTTCATCGGTATACGTGAGTCTACAAGAGAGGACTACGCCGCCTGTGCTCAGAAAATAGTGGATGTACTTAACGAGCACTGCGGCACGCAGAAGACATGGTCTACCGACGACGTGGAGAGGGCCCACAGGGTGGGTCCCCGTAAGGAAAACGCCAAGCACCCCCACCCCCGGGCTCTTATCGTGCGCTTCAGCCGCTGGGGGGACAAGATGTCGGTGGTGCAGGACAAGCGCCTCAAGGCCAGCCTCAGGGACAGCGGCATCAAGATGGCAGCGGATCTGACCAGGCGACAGAGGGCAGCGATCGAGCAGGCGAAAAAAGCAGGAAAGTTCGCCTACTACAAGAATGGCCGCCTGCACACGGAAGATAGACGCACCCCCGCGGCCGAAGGTACGGGTCACCCCCCGGCGCCTGTACGCGCCAGCGTACGCGTCCGTGACGACCTCCAGCATATGCAGCAGCGGACGCCGGGTGTTGACTGCAGCAACGGCGAGAGCGAGGGGGATACAGAGGATACGGGTCTCCGCCTACCAACGCCTTTACGCTCTCCTGTGAGAAATTCCCGTAAACACAGGGAAACACAGAGGGATTCCCTGCCAGCTGTTCGGGATTCCTCACGCCAGACACGTGACGCGACCTATGACGCGTCCACTACACACAGCCAGACGGCTAGCACAGCAGGGGGTCCAGGCAGTCGTGACCAGCCGCGTGACAGGAGCCAGCCCCGTGTTACCGACATGTTCCAGCGAGCACCCTACGAGACCCGGTCTGGAACACCGGGACGTGGTAGGGGTCGGGGTCATGGTCAGGGGAGTCCCACGGGGAGCGGCTAGCGGTGTGGCCCCGGCCCTGGCGATGCTGTCCGTCAGGAAACCGCTAGGTTCTTGTGTTGGAATGTGGACGGTCTTGTGCAGAAGTTAAGTGAGTCAGATTTCGTCAACTTTATTACTTCTTTTGACTTCTCTTGTCTTATAGAAACATTCACCAATTTATCGTTTGATTTCTCCATCACATTTTGTGACTTTAGTGTTTTCCACGCCCCAGTCAACAAACTGTCGAAACTAGGTAGGGGATCCGGTGGAGTGGTTTTGCTTGTGAAGAAAAGTATAGCACGTTACGTGACCAGGATAGATACTAGTCTTGACAATACCATAGTGGTGAAAATAGCAGGAACTATAGTGGGGTTAATGCAAGATGTGATTTTAGTGTGTTCATATGTACCTCCATCGTCATCACCTTACTACAAAGAGAAAACTGTAAATAGTAACATCCCGTTGCTCGAACAGTTGATTTTCGATATGCAGGAGAAGGAAAATAACTGTCACATTATAGTCTGTGGTGACTTAAATGCACGAACTGGGCTATGGCAAAACAAAACGGACGATGGCAATATTGATGGGTTGATAGGAATTGACCAGGTGGATGATAATTTTAGAAACTCCGATGATGTTGTAATTAACCATTTCGGACGACTATTAATAGAAATGTGTTCCTCTACATCACTGTGGGTGTTAAATGGGGACAGTGATACCAGCTCAGGTAAATTTACTTATGTATCTCCTCATGGTAACAGTGTGGTGGACTACTTTCTGTGTAGCTATGATATTGTGCGACAGTGTACAGTAGAAATTGTACATAGAGTGGAATCGCCCCACATGCCTTTGGTACTGCAGATGTCATGCCATTGTCAAGCATCCGATGAGCCCGTTGAAAAGCAGTTTGTTTCTAAATATATCTGGAATCCGGAGTTGCAACAGGAATACACGGATAGAGTGAATTCTGACGAGGGTCAGATGATGCTTGATGAGGCTCATCATACCATTGATTTGTCTCCAGACATAGCCATTAAACATTTTACGGAGTATCTCTACTATTGTGCAGATTGTATGAAAAAACAGGTTTGTGTGGGCGGTTCCTCTCGCTGTACAGGCTCAGTGTGGTTCGACAATGACTGTCGTGACCTGAAAAGAGAAGCGAGGAAAGCGCTGCATGTGTTCAGTAGGTCACGTTGTGATGAGGATAGACAGGCATACTGTGACAAGAGACGTGCGTATAAGGCCATGTTGGTAACTAAGAAAAGACACCACAACCAATCCACGTGCAGACGGCCCTACTGGACAATGCAAACAACAGTGCGGTGTTTTGGAAAAACGTGCGAATCGCGAACAGAAGGAAACAAGAACAGCCCAAGATAAAAATAGAGACTTGGGAGACACATTTTAGCACTGTGCTCAGTGGTCACTTACCGGACAAGGACGACCGGGAATTCCCGCTACCAACCTGCTCTGTTCCTGGGCCGGCGGACTCGGGAACATGTAGGCACGTGCCCGAGTTGGACGGCCCAATAACAGAGCAGGAGGTCAGACACGCTGTGTGCAAGCTGAAATCTGGGAAAGCGGCAGGCATTGATCAAGTGTTATCAGAGTACCTGAAACATGCAGGTGATACTATTGTGCCATTTTTGACGAAATACTTTAATCACCTGCTCGATAACCAGTACTTTCCTGTTGAGTGGAGTCGTTCCGTGATTGTTCCGATCTTTAAGAAGGGCGATACAAATAACCCAGCCAACTATAGAGGGGTGTCTCTGCTCAGTGTGACCAGTAAAGCTTTTACTTCCATTCTAAACAGTAGACTCTACAAGTGGGCAGAAAAAGAGGGAAAAATAAACGAAGAGCAAGCCGGGTTTCGGCAGGGATACTCGACTGTTGATCATATATTCACTTTGATATCTATTATACAAAGATCCCTTGCTCGAAATAAGAAACTATATGTGGCTTTCATCGATTACAAGCGTGCTTTTGACTCTGTAGACAGGGAAATGTTGTGGTCTGTTCTTACCCATGTACAGGTCTCTACAAAAATGGTTCAGATGCTGAAAGCCATGTATGCATCTGTTCAGGCGTGTGTAAGGGCGGGCTTCCAATACTCGGATTTTTTCGACTGCCCCGCCGGGGTCAGGCAGGGTTGTTTAGCAAGCCCTGTAATTTTCTCTTTGTTAATTAATGAAGTTGCAAACTACGTAAATGAAAATGGTCGACACGGAGTACAACTACTGCCTGGTCTGAGAGAACTTTTTTCATTACTTTTTGCTGACGATGTAGCTCTATTGTCCACAAGCGCTGTGGGGCTGCAGAACCAGATAACTAACCTCAAGCGCTCTTCTGATAGACTTGGTTTAGAGGTTAGTCTCGAGAAAACCAAGGTAATGGTTTTTAGAAAAGGCGGGCGACTGCCAGTGAAAGACAAATGGTATATTGGTGCAACCGAAATGGAAGTGGTTAACAGTTATAAATACCTTGGTTTCACATTGACCACAAAACTATCGTTTACTGTGGCGCTCTCCGACTATGCTGTAAAGGCGAAGGCGAAAGTTTCTCAGTTATTGAGGACTATGTGGAAACTTGGCAACCTTAACCCATGTATTTTCTTTAAGCTTTTTGATACCCAGGTGGCGCCGATGCTCCTTTACTCGTCTGAAGTATGGGGGTTGAAGCAGTTCGAAACAATAGAAAAGGTGCACACTTTCGCCTGCAAGAGACTACTGAGTGTGGATGTCAGAACCCCAAATCAGACAGCTTATGGTGAAACGGGTAGGCATCCACTGCACATAAATAGCATAATAAGAGCTACAAAGTATTGGATGAAACTGATTAAGATGTCTGATACAAGACTTCCTAAGCAGGCGTACAAGATGCAGTTGAACTGTACCGTAGCAAGTTGTTTTTGGGCGAACCAAATTGAAAGCACCCTACACAAGTATGGCTTTGGCCACGTTTGGCAAAACGGTGGTGTGGGTGATGAAAGGGCTTTTTTGTTGTTGTACAGGCAAAGACTGAAAGAGTCATTTGTACAGTCATGGGAAACGAAGGTTCAGTCAAGCGACAGGTTTGCAACTTACAAGCAGTTCAAAACGGTATTCGAACCAGAAAGATATCTATTCCAGATTACGATAAAGAAATTCAGGGACAGCCTTATACGTTTCAGACTGGGAACAGTAGAACTGAATGTGAATAATAGGTATTCAAATACACATGTGAAGAACTGTCCATTCTGTATTGGGACTGTGGAGAATGAAGAACACTTCCTCTTGTATTGTAATAGATACTCAGCACTGAGGAATAAGTACTTGGCTAGCCTTTTGAATGACACTAAGAATGAGGACATAAGTTTGTTGCTTGCAAACCTGGACTGCGACTCTATCAGAAAAGTTGCAATGTTCATATTCTATGCACTTAAATTACGCAATGAACAACTATCTGTGTAATAGGACATTACCTATGGGCCGATGGCCGCAAAACATCTGTTCAGTCTGCCTCAAAGTGGGGTAGACCCCCTGATGCAGCGCGTCTGTGTGCGCTGTGCGGCGTGTGTGTGTGTGTGTGTGTGTGTGTGTGTGTGTGTGTGTGTGTGTGTGTGTGTGTGTGTGTGTGTGTGTGTGTGTGTGTGATCATTATATTATGAGTACCAATTCCAAGAAGAAATTGTTGTTTCTTTTTATTCATATCTTGTCTGTTTCCTTTCTCGTGTTGTCATTGGTTTTTCCAGTTATGTAATCTCACCCCAATTCGAATGGGTCGTTGACCTACCGAATAAAGTGTTCTGAGTTCTGAGTTCTGAGTTCTGGACTACCACAATCGGCAGATATCCATAAGGATGGTACTCAGGTGAGAAAGAATGTTGTTTTTTTTAGCTCACCCAGCCCCGACACACCACAGCAAGTCATAGATCGAGCATGATAATTCAAGGGTGGTGCCAGAATAGCTTGGCGCCCATAGGAGTCAAGCTATTCTGGCACCACCCTTGAACTATCATGCTCGATCTGTCTCTATAATTGTAATACAGTCCTTCAGAGGGCAACTTCAAAATTGGGAGATTTCGAACCTGGTGTGGAATGATTTAATTTAGTTTTTGGTGGTGGAAGTTGCGATATTGTTCTCTCTCTATTTCTTTCCTTGCGGTAGTAGGAGAGATAATTCGTTTTACCATAAGTTGTGGTGAAAGTGTTTGCTTGTTTGTTTGTTTTTTGGTTCTGTTAGCGGTTGTGACGTTTTGTTGTTTGTGCTGCTGTCGTCGTCGTTGTTTTATTGTTTTTTGTTTTTAATTTGTTGTTTGTTTTTATTTTGTGGTGGTGGGTTTGGGTGTTGTTGACACCGTCGACGTCTTTCCTGTAATTGTTCTTTATGTTTATTCTAGTTGTAGTTTATCATGGTATAAGTAATGGTTATTGACACTTGATCTATTTTATGTCATTTCCCATCACAAAGGACAGCGCATCAATAACACGGCAAAAAACAAAAAGTATCAAACTTTACGTGCACATCCAGATCACTGTGTACTGGACTATTCATAGCGCGTTTGCCATGCTCAAGAATCACGTTTATCAGGAATAGCTTCTTTGGGAAGAAAGTTTTAACTCATTCATCTCCGACACACTACAGCAAGACATGGATCGAGCATGATAGTTCAAGGGTGATGCCAAAATAGCTTGGCGCCCATAGGCGCCAAGCTATTCTGGCATCACCCTTGAACTATCATGGTCGATCTGTCTCTAGAACTGTAATACAGTCCTTCAGAGGGCAACTTTAAAATTTGGGGATTTAGGTCCTGGGGCAGAATGTGTTAAGAAAAGTGTCTTTGAGAGAAAGTGTTTACTTACACAAGTACCCGATTACAGTCTGAAGGGGGTATGCTGTTTACCCGACTGTTTGTGCCCTGTTCTGGTAAGCTGAGCGCAGAGATAGTGGGCAGATTTTGCAATCCATTAAGTTCCTCTCTGAAGTAGGTCAAACGTAGAACGTTTCACTGATGCAGCCCTGGTTCACACAAATTATGTGTCAACACGTGATAGTTCAAGGCTGGTGCCAAAACAGCTTGGCGCCGCTGGGCGCTAAGCTATTCTAGCACCACCCTTTGAATTATCACGGTCGATTTGTCTCCTGGTTTGTTATGCAGGAGTCAGAGAACAACTCAAACATTTGGGGAATTCGCTCTTAGGGTGCAACATGTTTAGGGTGCAATATGTTAACCCCTTCACTTCTGAGAAATCTGAACGCCACCCAACTGCAAGAGGTATAGATCCTCATGAGCCCCCGCAGTCGCGGGGCTCACGAGGATCTATGCCTCTTGCTGAAACCACTTTGTGTCCCTGTTCTTTTAAGGGATGGGGATCTTCGACGTTCAGTTTACAAGGTTTTTCAAAACAGTCTGCGGCCACTGGCACTGAAAGAGTTAACACCTTGTCTGTTTGTAGCCCTATTTGTCGAGGTAATTCTAGCAGCGATTACCACGGGGAGGGGGGGGGGGATATGCTACTGATAGCTAGAGGATTGAAATGGTGAAAAATGAATTCTACATTTTTTGTTTGTTTGCTGGTTTGTTTGTTGTTGGGTTTTTTTTGCTTTTTTGTTTTGTTTGTTTGTTTGTTGAAGTGAGCCCCAAAACACAATCTATTTTCTACAAACAGTGTCGTTTGCTGATTGTACAGCGCCGTGGTCCTCACCCTTTGCCTTGTGCCCGGTGCCCTGAGCTATCGGACCTACGCTGACCAGATCCCAAACGGTGCCCGCGTGCCCGTGCCCTGTAAAGACAACGTTCTCTGGCGCGGAGTCGGGCATCTCAGTGTGCAGGGAGGTGGTGCCCTCAACGTGTTCGGGATCGATTTTGCTGCTGCTGGGCACGTGAGTGTGTAGACTGTCATACGGATAAGAGGAAACTGTATTGCGTGTTCGCAGATGTAAAGTGCAATACAACATAATCATTCTCACATTCACACAGTGTTCCTCTACACATTTACGCTCGTATACTCTAAAATCAAGATTGAAACTAAACTTTACAGCACATAAAATGCACGTCGTAGTTTTATCAAATAGCTATCAAATATATGTATATAATAAATAATACAACATTTAGCAGCCTTAAAGCGAATTTTTGAATTAGCCCCTTCCCTGACAATGGACCTACATTTTGTGTCTGATCGGGTGCCGGTTCACTGAACGACCAAAAGCCACAACTGTACACAAAAACATGGACACAAAGTGGTCTCAGTAAGAGGCATGGATCCTCATGAGCCCCCGCAGTCGCGGGGGCTCATGAGAATCTATGTCTCTTGCAATTAGATCGCGTTGACGTTTTCTCGGCAACTAATGGCATATTTAAACACGTGAGCACACATCTTGCAGACTCATTTTAACTTCTTCTTCTTTTTTTCTTTTTTTTTTTTTTTCTTTTTTTTTTTAATGGGGGGGGGGGGATGGCTGAGGGGGGGGGGGGGGCGGAGGGGTATTCCCGCTTTCAAGCAGGGATAACATAAAATGTGAAAATACGCCTGCAAACAAAACAAAAAAAGATGAACACATATCTTCAAGATGCAAAAATCCATCTGCATGAGCCAAAGAATCTCACGAGCAGTCTTACGTTACGAGAGATCATTGATGCATTGTTCTCGCTGGTCCAGTTACATATTTTAAGTTAACCCTGTATCTGTTAGTTGCGGGTTATTGTCAAATCACCTCCTGAAGTCTGTATCTGATTTCAACCGTCATTAGCACTCCCGAAAGCCGCTGCGGCAACGTAATAATTTGGACGTTCCGGCGCGGTGTTTTGTCCCCTCAGAAAAAGGCTGGGCTGGGGTCATCTATGCCCACACAAACGTATACAAAAGTATAGTTTAGGCTAGCATATGAGCAGCTTTCTTCTTCTGACAGAAAAAAAGAAAACAGCCTTTACAAAAGAGCATTTTTTTTTAATGTTGTAAAGAGACCTTCAAACGAACCGTACATTTAAATTTATTTTTAATACCTTTGAATAACAGAAAATTAAAAGACCGCTGCAGTGTGTTTTTTTAATAAATACGTAATGCATATTTTCGCCGTGAGATAATCGTATTTTGGTCTCTTTCAGAGTATTTATCCATTTAGTCCCGACTCACAACAGCGGGAGATGTATCGATCATGACAATTCAAGTGTAGTGCCATATCAGCTTGGCACCTGACGGCGCCAAGCTCATCTGGCACTACCCTTGAATTATCATGCAACTGGTACACAGTCATTAATAGACACCTCCAAAACTGATCTGGAAAATACGGCTGTGGGGTAAACTGGGTTAAAACAAAACACTAAAGAAAACACAACAGTTTTTGAAAGCCAACCAACTGTCGAAATGTACTTTTCGTGGTCTGTCATTTTAGACTTTACGGCCTGGAGACGTAAGGTCTAAAATCACAGACCAGCACACCTTGAATTCTTCAGGGATGGACGAGCGAGCTGTGTCGGAAAGACTCTGACGGTGACGGGCGGACGAACGGTCAGGAGTTGGGCGACCCACAATGCACCTGGGCACCGGGTGCTATCCCACAATCCACCACGGGCATTACACACCCAGGTTTGCTATGTAAACGTTCAAGTAAGCCGACAGGTTTGCTGCACTAAGACGTAAACGTGCAGATGAACGCGAGAGCCTGCTAAGGCTAATTAACCCATTTAGCCCTGGGACCCTGCAGCAGGAGTTAGTTGTTAATGGGGTTTAACACCGAGCAGGCGACTAAGGTTATCTCACGGCGGGATGGGTAAAAATCTGGTCAGCCAGACTAAAAGAAAGGTCTTAAGACAAGATGTAAATATACCTTAAAAATACGTCATCTAAAATGTCGCACGAGTCTTTAAAACAAACGTTTACAAACTCTCAAAAAAGGTCAAAATAATGAAATTCACATAGTCTATGAATGCTCAGATATTGTTAAAAATATTACATTCTCTCAAGAAACTGAAGATTTTGTCCGGGGGAACATCCCGGAACAAAATGTTAGCCGTAATCCAGTTTGGACCGAACAAGGGCCCGGTACAGTCGAAGTAAGACAATGCGGTCTGCACCCCAGTCAGTACGACCAACGACGCGAAGAACGTCGAGGGCCCTCTGACAAGAGGTTCTAAGGTAATTAATATGGTTGCAAAAGGTCAGTCTTTTTTCAAAGATGACCCCCAGAAACTTTGCCTCCTCGGACACCTTAAATGGCACTCCAGCAATGCTCAGGTTAGGTTCTGAACAACATTTCGTCTGGTTAGTAAAATGCACACTTACTGCCTTGGAGGGCGAGAACTTGAATCCGTTGAGAGACAAGGGACGCAAGTCCATGACCTCGTGCACACAGAGCAAAATCGTCCATAAACAAAGAGCATTCAGAATCCTCCTTGACGGCCTTTACAATGTTATTAATTTTAATACTAAATAAAACAATAGATAGAATGCTGACCTGCGGGACACCCATCTCCTGTTCAGAGGAGTCGGAGAGGGTGGAGCCCACACGGACATGGAACGACACCAAAAAAAAAAGTGAATAAAAACGGGCAGGTGCCCTTTAAAACCCATATCCAACAAGTCAGACATTATACCATACTTCCAAGTAGTCTCATATGCCTTCTCAAGATCGAAGAAAATTGCATAGACATGCTGCTTGTTGACAAAAGAATATCGGATAAACGACTCAAAGCGGACTAGATGGTCAGTTGTACTACGGAAGCGCCGGAAACCGCACTGGAGGTCTGTGATGAGACCCTGTGACTCAAGATTCCACACCAGGCGGGCGTTGACCAGGCGTTCCATAGTTTTACATAAACACGATGTCAGAGCAATTGGCCGGTAGTTGCCTGGGTCGGAAGGATCCTTACCCGGCTTGGGGATTGGCACAACCACAGCCTGGCGCCAAGGTGCAGCAGGAGATGGATTGATCATGATCATTGATCATGATAATTCAAGGGTAGTGCCAGATGAGCTTGGCGCCTGAAGGCGCCAAGCTCATCTGGCATTTTCCTTGAATTATCATGATCAATCCATCTGGCATTATCCTTGAATTATCATGATCAATCCATCTCCTACAACTGGTACATAGTCCTTAGGCAACACCTCGAAAATTTGAGAAATGAGACCTTGGGGCTAAAAGATTTAATATCAGTATGTATTAAAGCGCGCCGAAATTTTACTGAATGAGCTTGAGCTGTACAGGTCGTTTGACATCGGAGCTCACAACGTTTTCGCAATATCTTCGCAAAGGAACACTTTTCTGTACCAGTCTTAGAACAAATATCATTCAGTGTCAGATGACCTGGAACCATTTACTTTCAAGAAACACGTACAATTTTGCTAGTTTTGCTGCACAGTCCTAAAACTTCGATTTTTTTTTTTTTTCATGAAATGACTCATTTTACATCCATAAATGTTCCCCAGATATATTCAGCCCGATGTAAGAAAGATCCATTTTCACGTGAATGAGTAAGCTGACCAAGTTTTCAAACCTGAAACAGCGCAGGCATACATGAAGTCTGCCTGCTTGACCGCAATATTCAAATCTGGCCGCTTCCCGCCGGGGATCAAATAGGGTATTGAAAATGGCTTGTTCTTGTATTTTCACCAAATGTTCACGACTATACAGCAAAATCAACAAATCATAAATGTTACGTGGCAGTCGTATGATGCAATCACACCAGACGCACGCACGTAGGGTTCTTGTAAATAAACTTCACTCAGCTGCAACTCGTCACTCGTGGCAAGGTTGTGGACCACACTGGAGTAACAGTTCCAACAATATTTTATTGCAGCGATGCGATCTCCACACAATGCATCCACAAATGCACCGACACTGAAACACTGTCTCCTCTACAATGCCTCAAGACTTTTGACACACTGTACCCACATACGTTTTATCCATTTTTTTGTACCCACATATTTCCTAACATGGTCTTTTATACTATTACAGATTTCCAGAATAATCCAGCAAATTCGCACAACACAAACCAATCAGAAAAGAAAACCTAACCAAAAAGTATTAATATTCATTAAAAAAGAATTCTCTGGAAGTTACTACAGATTTCCTCTACCCTCTAAGCGCCTTTGATATAATGCTACGAAATGTTGCCGACAACTTTGACGTCATATCTGAGGTCACTATAAAGATCGCGACCCTGCTCGAACCTTCCAGTCTATTGTAGCGAAACTACGCGTCACAACAAAAATCGATCGCAATTCTTCGTGCAAAAGAAAACGAATCCTACTAAAAAGGTACGTAATTCTTATCCAAAATAACTCAAATGAATATCGAATCTTTCCTACGACTAATACACACATGCTCTCAAAGAATAACACAACCACAAACGAAACAATATATGTTAAATAAAACTAGCCGATATTAGGTCAGTTGGCACTAGATAGTATGTGCTTATAATTATTGATACAAAAAAGTGTTTCGTTGCGGAGACATTTGAAAAAAAATTAAACGTTCCCAATGCGCAAAAGGCCATCGGACCGACGTCGGCCGCCGTCGGCCAGCACACGACCGTGTGCGGGCCCACAGTGGCTGACGTCGGCCCGATGGCCTTGTGCTGCATTAGGCTTTGCGCTACGACGTCAGACTGCCGATACCCAACACATCCCGCCACATATGCACAAGACCTCCCGCGGCAACTACATAATTCGGACATTCGGAATGATGAGTTCTGTGAAATCTCTGCTTCGTTTGGATGGGTATTTTATAAAACTACTTTCTAACTTCACTATCTTTGTCACTATCACAGGCATATGTGAGCCCATTAGCAGCGATATGTGCAGTCAGAAGCCTGTGCCCAGTTCGGCCAATAAGATCCAGAGAGAATGGTTAGCAGAGGCCTGCAAGTCTGCTGAATTCGTATGTGACGCCCTCAACAAGACAGGTATGTAGTTGCGACGATGTCACAATTCACACAGGTCTTTGTCAATCCTTGAAATGTCCACGATTATTGTGAAAATTGTCACACTGTCACAAAACTCGTTATAAGACAGGCAATGGTACTGACTCATTCAAGGAGCCATGCATCAATAGCTGCGGGTGTCGTATAGCGTTTCCTTCGGCAATGCTATGCGACGCGTTCGTAGCTATTGACGCGGGGCCCCTTGAATGAGTTAAGATTGTCTTTGGTTCTCGCAAAAGTGTCACTGCAAATATATTGCTCTACTAAATATACCTCCATTATCACTGCAGAAATACACGTATACCAGTTTCAGCCATTTAACTCATTCAAGACTTGCCGCCTCCGGATACGCTGCTTAAGCCTGGCGGCACGTCTCAAATGAGTTAAACTCTGACACGCTATAACACATGGATCGACTATGACTGTTCGAAGGTGGTGGCATGGTATCTCTGTCTGACGATTCATCTCCTCACGACTTGAAGTTAGTGCCCATCGGATCATTCTATTTAACCCCTAAGAAAGTAAAAATAGAAGACATGTAAGGTCAAATTACATATAACATAGCCAAGGCCGCCACATAGAAAAATAACTAACATACTTATAGGTATACAAACGAGAAAAGGAAATGTTGCGCGTACTCACTTCACATAACTGAATTTACAATGTAAAATTAATAATGTATACAAACAACAATACATACCTCTTCTTACCGAAGAAGTGAAGTGCAGCTGATAACACGAGGGACAGATACATGACCAACATGCATTTGGTTATGCGTTTTTAACTTATATCATACTGAGGCTAAAAGCTTCAAATATGTACACTGTCATATGCAAGCTACATTATAGTACTTACAGATAAGGTTATATATCAATGGCTTTAGTTCAAGGATGGTGCCAGAATAGCTTGGTGCCTAGAGGCGCCAAGCTATTCTGGCACTACCCTTGAATTATTATTTTAGTCATACTTATTTCGCACACTCACAAACAGAAAACAAAGACAATGAGGCTGAACGCAACCAGGGAAGAACCAGTCTTGCTTGCTGGCACCCCGTTGGAGGAGGTGGAGTCCTTCACCTATCTCGGGAGCATTATAGACAAAAAAGGCGGCACTGATGCAGATGTCAGAGCACGAATCGGTAAAGCCAGAGCAGCCTTTCTCCAGTTGAAAAAAGTGTGGAGTTCCAGAGAGCTGTCACAACACACCAAAGTCCGGATTTTCAACTCCAATGTAAAAGCAGTTCTCCTATATGGAGCAGAGACATGGAGATTGACAAAAACCACAGTCAACAGAGTACAGACCTTCATGAACAGTTGCCTTAGAAGAATTTTGAAAATCCACTGGCCAGAGAAGATCAGCAACGTCAGACTCTGGGAGAGAACAGAGCAGATAACAGCAGAGAATGAAACTGGGCGAAGAAGATGGGGATGGATCGGTCACAGTCTGAGAAAGCCAGCATCCAGTATCACTAGGCAGGCATTGTCATGGAACCCCCAGGGAAAGAGGAAAAGAGGTAGGCCGAGAAACTCCTGGCGTCGAGACCTCCAAGCAGACATCAAGAGACTGGGAACCACCTGGAGTAGAATCGAAGGAGAAGCACAGGACAGGAGTTGCTGGAGGTCTCTCGTCGACGGCCTATACCCGGGTAGGGGTGACAGGCGTAAGTAAAGTAAGTAAGTATTTCGCACACTGGTGTATTCAGAATGATCAAGGTTAATTCCAGTCGGTATCGTCAGTAGTAGTACATTCATTCAGCTCCGACACACCACAGCAAGACATGGATCGAGCATGCTAGTTCAAGGGTGGTGCCAAAATAGCTTGGCACCCATCTTGATCTTGAACAGTCCTTTTGGAAGTAAAATTGTCTCTTTTTCGTACAATGCTGCTGTAGCTGGTGTTCAGGAAGTGGCCCTGAGACTTCGTCACACGAAGGTGCCTGCCAAGGAGACAACTTACATCTGTATGATGTACGAGGTGCACGAATCGCTAAAGGCTGAAGATTATCACGTTGTGGCCATGGAACCAATCATCAACAACTCCTTCGTCATGCATCACATGCTGCTCTTTGGATGTCCTGACAGTAAGTCATGTGTGTCGTCGTGTAGATGGCTTATGGCAGGACTTGATCTTCAAGTAAAAAATATAACTTTATCTATCCCACGAAGGGGCAATTCCATTTGCCCCTTCGTGGGACAAAATAATGTTTTTCTCTTAATACCTTAGTGGGTAAAATTTCTTGTCCTTTGGGATTTGCCGACGCATCGGATCAAAACGATCATGAAGACGTATACCTTGTTTTGCTGTTCAAGGCATCAAACATTGAACTTACTTAATCCGCGATTTCTTCCTCATCTGAGGACAACGCGAAGGGGCAGACATGTCAGGGGAAAACACAGGAAAGAAATCAAGTAACAGTGCGTCTCCTACATTTTCTTCCTTTAAGAACGAGTAGGAGTTGTTTATGAGCTTTTTTCATAAGCCACTGGTTACGGCTTAATACGATGTCTTACTTCATAAAGAATGCAATAAAAATTAACACAAGTCCAAATGTCGGTCGCTTATCCGGATGTACTCCTTGTTTATTTATGTGTTTGCTTGGTTGGTTTGTTGGTTGGTTGGTTGGTTTGTTTGTTGGTTGGTTGTTGCAGTGTATCAACATTTGACAAGATTTTCTATTTTACGCCGCACGACTCCCAACAACAAACGAGAGCGAATTTAAGACGGATAAAAACACTCCAAACATCGACAAGAGGCATAGATCCTCGTGAATCCTGCGGGTTCGTGAGGATCTATTCCTCTTGGAGATGTATGGAGTGTTGTCTATACTTCTGGTACGACCCAATGCGCAAAAGGCCATCGGGCCGACGTCGGCCGCTGTTGGCCCGCGCACAGTCGTGCGCGGGCCAACAGCGGTCGACGTTAGCCCGATGGCCTTTGCGCAATGGGAAGCTCAGTGGTTCTCCGCCGTGATTTCGCTCTCGTTCGTAGTTGGGAGTCGTTCGCCGCAAACCAAACCTCACTATATCGTGTGCAGATGCCCCGATGTACGGCCCCGTTGAGTGCAACATGGGAGGCTGTCCGGATCTAATCGGTGCCTGGGCGTTGGGCATTACAGGCCAGTGTTTCCACCAGAACGCTGGGGTCCGCATTGGTCGGACGGGGTTCAAGCGCATGATGATACAGGTAAACCTAACAGTAACCCTTTGGCTGTTGGTAGCGGTTATAGTCGCGATGATTCCTGCAGGAATAACAACACCCTGACATCCTGCAGGAATCGTCGCTACTACAGCCGCTACTGACAGCCGAAGGGCTAATAGCCTAGTCAGCTGTAATAGAGAGACTGCCGTTTGCGCCGCACGACTCCCAACAAGAAACGACAGCGAATTCACGGCGGATAACCATATGCATAGACAACACCAAACACCTCCAAGTGGCATAGATCCTCATGAGCCCCCGGGGGCTCATGCGGATCTATGCCTCTTGGAGCGGGGGGGGCTCACGAGGATCTATGCCTCTTGGAGATGTTTGGAGTGTAGACTGTGCTCATGGAAGAACCTGGTTATCCGCCGTGACTTCGCTCTAGTTCGTTGCTGGGAGTCGTTCGCTGCAAACGAAACACCACTAATGATCACGTCAGCCACAGACCATGTAGGAGGTGAAGAATTGCTAGAGACAGTATACATACTAATGGGAATAACCTTGTGCTTGAATAAGGGCGGGGGGGGGGGGGGTAACATTTGTTCGTGCGTTGTCCAGCAGAGAACGACTCCCTGTGAAATCTGCACTTTAGCATTCACTATCAACAGCATCGGAGAAAAATACACGATGGCATTGGCGAAAGACAAGTATATAGTATTACTGACTCTAAATGTACGCTTCCTTCGGAAATTTCCGACAGCATCGTTGTGACGATGCGAAGGGGTGTTTAGCATATAAAGCTGACATTAAAAGCCCGTGTGTCTTGAAGCCCTCCTCCACAATCGCGCTAGCTTCATCAGTCTATTGCCAGGTCGGCCGGCACACTGCTGAGGGAGTTAGCGGCACCCTCAGCAAACATCGTGCCGGCAGACCTCGCAGTAGACTGATGGCAGCGAGAGGCTGTCGACATTTCCGAAGTTTACGAGACATGAATACTATTTGTCATGTCATATCCGGAATCTTGGAGCAACTGCCCTTCTCATTTGGGTCTGTGACTTACAGTTACTGCCGTTGTGTCAGTTGCAGTTAGATAGTTATTTGGGTTTAACGCCGAGCAGGCGACTAAGGCCATCTCACGGCGGGTGTCAGTTGCAGAATCCAGTTTGTTCCATTTGTTGTTGGGAAAAACGAGGTGTTTTTTAATTTAAAAAAAAAAAGATAAAAATAGAGGAAGACATACTGCATTTTGCCATATTATCCCCGACTGTTGCAGTCGCAGATGCATTTATATATAGTTTGGCAGAAATACTTCTATAACTTTCTTTACTGACATTGCTCCGTGGCAGCATAGGACCGCTCGGAAGTGGACCTCGCCAGCAGACTCGAATGTTAGTAAACGGCGATCACTATTTCGTCGTGAAGGAGTGATGAGCATGATGTAACGAGATACTTTAAGACACCCTCTTAACTCATTCGAAACGTGTCGAGTCTGGATACGCGGCTTTAACACGAGTGAGTTAAGGTTGTATACTATACCTACATTTTTTAATTGAAAACTGCCCTTTATAGGGTTTTTTGAGAGCCTTGTTGAGTCTGGAGGCTATTGCCACCCTGACAGACCCATGGTCCCGGGCATATTTGTAAGTTTGAGCCGTTTGAATGAGGTACCCCATGAACAAAAACACGCAAAATAGCTGATTTCAGAACACAATAAAAACTTATCGAATAGTGTGTTAAAATGATAAAGAAACATCTAGATCACTTCATATAGTATGTTAGTATTTTCTCGTAAAAAATGTTTGTTCTGATAATTGGAATTCTAAGTGCAATCTTTAATAAATTCGAAAATTGCCCGGATGTTATCAATAACATTACAAGTGTTTGCAATGTTGGGCAATTGCTCAGGCCCTTTTTATTCGATAAAGTCGTACTTTAGATCATATCACACACACTATTTATGAAAAAATAAGGGGGTCCCGCGCAAAAATTGGCACTTTGGGTCGTTTGCGAGTGCGTTTTCAAAAAGGGATACAAGCGATGTCTGACTTCCGGCAGATCATATCTCCGCCGTAGCCGGTCCCAAGCCGGCATGAGAAAGGAGGGAATCAACTACGCCAAACCTACGCCCAAACTGTTGCAAACTACTAGTCCTCGATCACTATTAGTGACAGTGGGAAAGTAAACTAGAACAAACAACAATGGCAGATACGGGATGAGAAGGTTTATCTATAAGTAATTAAATGCACCAATTGTCCCTTAGTAATTGA
Organism: Semisulcospira habei; assembly: GCA_036245525.1. NCBI lineage: Eukaryota > Metazoa > Mollusca > Gastropoda > Semisulcospiridae > Semisulcospira > Semisulcospira habei. The sequence goes on along the minus strand of BTPG01000004.1, from coordinate 82,253,733 downwards.
GTTAGCGCAGTGGTAAGATACTTTTTCACCACGCAGGTAACCATGGTTCAATCCCCGTAGATGGATGTTTTTTTTCCTGCTCAAAAATTTGAAACCCATACAGTTTCTACTTCGCTAAATGAAACAAACGCACACACACACACACGGAAAAAAAACAAAGCAAAAAAAAAAAATATATATATATATATATATATATATATATATATATATATATATATATATATATATATATATATATACTCTTATAATGTATGGTATCTGGGGACAATCGCATGCCTATGAGCGTGAATCTGGGAACATGCTCTGGATATGGGGACATTGAAAAGTTCCCTTATCCAACCCAAGGTTTTTTTCACTCAATCTGATTCAGGCGATGAAAATAAAGGGAAAAAAACAATGTTCCCAGATACCAAAAATTTTTCGACAGGTTACTTCCCCTGGTCTACAACCACTGACCTATACTGTATGGCTTCGGTGTAGCAGAGGAGCTTTCGTCTTGATACGAAACTAAAAGTGCGACTAAGTCTCATCCATGCTCAGTGCAGCTCTTGATTCTAATTTATCACTTTTTACACAATTACCACAGTACAAAATTAAAAGAAGAAGAGAAACAAATATAAATGATGCCAAATACTAAACTCCGTGCCCAGCTCTGTTTAAGCGAGGCTATGTATACAATGGCTACAGGTATAACACTGGATTTTACCAATGACGCATCATCCCATTTCAGGACCCACTGAGATCGCAAGGTAAATCTATCTGACATTTTGAGTAGTGCATAGCGTAGTGGCTGTATACGATGATCGCTGGCCTGAACCATAATTTTTGCAAAAGTACTTTGCATGAGTTATGTTACACTATAAGTGTATACGACCAATATCACGGTCGGGTAATTTTATAATTTCCCTTGATATGCAAAATAACGAGGGTATAATTAGTACCACGGGCTCACGTGAAGTTGACAAGTGGCCGGCCCTACTAAGCTCGGACTAATGAATGAGAATTTCGAGTGGAAATACATCAATCTCACTCTAGCGGTCCCAATGCGGGCAGTAGCGAACTGAAAGCTGGGACTAATGAATAAATAATGGGTTCCTTTGATAGCTAGGATCAGAGGACGCTGACCACCATAATAGATGTGGAATAATTAGGAGAGACAGTAATGGGTCCCTGGTCAGCTAAGATCAGAGGACGCTGGCCACCATAATAGATGTGAAATAATTAGGAGAGACAGTAATGGGTCCCTGGTCAGCTAAGATCAGAGGACGCTGGCCACCATAATAGATGTGGAATAATTATGAGAGACAGTAATGGGTTCCTTTGATAGCTAGGATCAGAGGACGCTGGCCACCATAATAGATGTGGAATAATTAGGAGAGACAGTAATGAGTTCCTTTGATAGCTAGGATCAG
>BTPG01000004.1:82240912-82251821 GCA_036245525.1 Semisulcospira habei | reverse complement strand
TTCGGCCGGATTATCTGTAGGAGTGGTATAACTCTCTGTTTGCAAACGGGGGGTGGGAAGTGTCTGTTAGGAATGTGCTGTTGAAGCTGTTGGCCTTGCCCACAAGCCGTGCATGCTTTGGTAATGGAAGCGCCTTATAACAAAAATTTTTATACTAAGGTTGCAGCTTGCATGAAGCATTAAGTACGCTTCGCAGCAGCTAAGCTGACGAGTATGAAACTTATTATTTAGTACATCTTTGGAAAGATAATGAAAATTGACGATACACGAATTTTAAAACGAGTCCCAGGATGATTTGGCCCAAACTATAAACAACAAAAGTATGAAATACAGATATAGATGCGTATGTCAGGCTGTAAATGTTGAAGAGCTAAAGAAATCCTTTTTTAGAACAAGGAAAAAAGATAGGCCGTAGAAGAAACTATGAAAAAAAGTTCGAGGCACAGTAACGATACGGTTTTAGTAATCCATTAATTTTGTCATACTCTTCGCAAGAGATGTCATGCCTTTCACGTCCTGCCCCATCTAACACCATCTGCCCCACCACCAGACTACTATTGAGAAAAAAAGTTTTCTTGTTGACCTTGTAACTTGAGATAATCTGTCCGAGTGTCTTATTGACTAGGGTCTAAGAACTTACAAATTCTATATGTTTAGGTTCTTGTAAGAACTTGTTTTAAGTCACTTAAAGAACTTATGACACTAACTTTAAAGTGTACTTGAAAGTTCTGTAGGTATCTTTGAAGTTAGTTGGCAAGTAAAATCATGTTATTTCTAGAAAGTCACATCAACAGTAACTCTTCCTAAGTTTACTTCCCACTCAGTATTGCCCGTAGTGAGGTAAGTAGAATATTTTTTTTATTTACACAATAAGGGGTGTGTGCACATCAGCACCCTGGAAAGAAAGGTCTATAGTGCAAAATCTGTCCCATACATCTGGTGTGGACGTGAAAGGGGTATTTTACAAACACCCCTTTTGAATGGGCCCCAGCAGACCGTTGCTATAGGCCTGATGGATGAGCCTATTGCCAGGGGGAGTGTTTTTTCATGTGTTCTTGTCGGCTGCAAACATAAAATGGGTTTTTGTCTTTCAATTTCAAATGCATCACAGGTTGGTCCTGCGCGCCTGTTAAATAACACTCACGATGTGCTGATGTGATGTGCTTGGGAGTGGAAACAACAAAATTTTCTCCACACTTTGTCAGACGAAGTAAAACAGAAAACAAAATTCTTTTTCTCCCAAACTACTACTCACTTGGCGAGACCTATTTATTTAGGAATGACCTGGTGCTCTATATTTGGAGAAAAACCTATATTCAAGGTTTGTTCCATATTTGGTGAACTCTGCCATATTTAAAAATTTGTTCTAGTGCCCTAATAACCTCACTTTTGAAGCATTGACACAGAACGAATATAATTTGGCCTGATATGTTTGTGTAGTGTTTGTGTCGCTTGCGGAGGTGGGTGGCTGGGTGGGGGTGTGGGTGTGTGGGGCTTTGTAGGGGGTGGGGGGTGGTGTGGGGGTAGGGGGCCTGGTTGACAGCATTGATATTTTAACTCAGCCTTTGTTTCCAGATTACGTTATTTCCCTTTTGTCCAGTGATGTACTTATTTTGCTTTTTTTGTCCTAACATAAAAATAGAAAAACAAAATTAATAAATAGAAAAAAAATAGAAAAAATAAGAATAAAATAATAAAATAAAGAAAAATAAAAAAATTAACAAGGAAAAAAAATAGAAAAAAAACATTGACAAAAGGGCTGCTTAGTGGCACTCGCCTCAACCTGCTTCCCACAGGAATCGATGTAACCCGGGTTAATTTCACGTGCTAATTCCACACCCCTATGGAGGGGGCTATAACCCTGGGGGGGTTGCCACCGCTTCACCCTTTTCCTGTGAAAGCCCTCCGCGTGCTGTAGAGTGTCAACTGGCTCCCTAAGAGAGCCGCTTGAAACGAACCTGGCACAGACAGAATAGCTTGCGCTAACTCATTCTATCCTAACCAGCGGAAGTATCCTCTCATCCTCCTCAGACTCAGCAGACCCAAGACAAAGGTAGATTATTTTAACGTATTTATGGTTTTGGCTGAAATCTTATTAAATCGCAGGGCCCTCGCAATATGATATGAATCAAAAAGAATCTTAAGAATTTTAATAAGCCTATAAAGACATAGGCTCATCTGAGAATCTAAGGTCTCTTGCCCAAAGACCTCTGCGTGTTTCCGTCCTCAAAGGTGTAGTATGCCTAACATGCTATAGTGAAGATGTCCTTGCATTGGTGAACTGCCAAGTAAAATTAAGGCTTGATGCACATGGTCCTGGAAAAGCTGACGCAATGCTTGTTTGGCCGCCCGGTTTGTTTATAAACATTTGCTTAAAAACCAGTCCCACAACTCTTTCATTGGTGCAACAGGGACAGCGGGCAGGAACTTGCGGAAGTTGTGGCTATTGACTGTGAAACAGTTGCCGCAGAGCCACGCTAGCGGGCCAATGCAGAGCAGAACTCGTGAGGGTCTCCGTAATTCTCTATGCATTAAATTGACTCGTGTATGTGGGTCTTAAGTTTTCTTTTTCATCGTCGTACTGACGCGTGCTGCCCTTGTCTTTTGTCATGATGACGCCTAGTTGTTTGTGCATTTAGCTCCACCGGACAACAGCACGCTGTTTCGTTTTTTGCGTATGACATTCACTATTTTCCTTGCAGAAACACCCAGAGAGGAGAGTCGAGAGAGAGGAGAGAGACACACACACACAACACACACAACACACTATCTTGGGGCATAGAAGACTTATTTGTTTACGCATGCAACAGGAAGGTATTCTCTCAGCGAAGGCGCAACTCTGACACACGCATTGAGTGGTGGGTGTGGCGTGTTTCGCGTAGTCAACTATTTGTCTATCGCGGAAGAAATATTTGTAAACTAGCCCTTTGTTTCCAAGGGGTTGGGTGTGTGGACCGTGAACTTGGGCAGATTATAGCTTGTGAAATGTATTTGGATCAAGTGTGTTTGTTTTTTTACTTTACCAAGGGATAAGGATTATATCTCTGGCCGCGTATTTGCCGCGCGTATGTCATTGTATTTTGAGTATGGGCGAAGTGTGTGCCGCGTGTGTGTGCCCGCGTTATGTTTGTCACTTATGCCGCGTATGTCATGTTATATTTTGAAGTTATGGTGCGAGGAGTGTGCGCAGCGTTGGTGTCGGCGGTCAATAGAGCCCTGTGCCCGCGTCGCGAAATTAAAGAACCGCGTATGTTGCCGCGTTATGCGCGCGTGTGTCATGTTATTTTGGAGTTATGGGAGAGTGGTGCCGTGTCCGCGTGTGCCAATGTATTTTGTGTATGGTAATATATGACACGCGATGTGCACTGTAGTGTGATGCGTACTGTCACATGTATTTGAGTGTGCCTGCTCTAACTCACAAAGACTGGTTTATAAACTGTACGTAAAAAGTGACACCTAACCGTAAGGACCCCTCCGTCAATTAGTCGTAGGGCTCTATGGTGTGGTGCGAATTACTTTGTCATGTGTGTTAAGAGTCACAAGACAGCTAGGCATGTGTAGGTCAGTTGGCTAGCTAATAGCAACATTGGACGTCACATACTACTTCTAATGTGGGGCTTCTACTAGAGTGGGGGGATGTGGTTGGGGTGGATTTTGCGGCAATAATGCCTAACGCACGAGAGCGGGAATTTCCCACAATAGGCGCATAGTAGTCAATTTCCCCAATCCGCGAAAAACCAGCTGGACCGTTAATTGAGCATCGTCTTAACATTGGACAAAGGTATAACTGTAAATTGGGATCCTGATTGAATAATTAGCCTTGTGTTTAAAGAAAGTCAGATGACCAGCATTCAGTATCCTTAAGGTGGGGAGTGGGTGGGGTGGGGGCACTGCCTTAATACCTTTACGCAGCGCGTGGTTGGTTAGCCTGATCAAAAAACGGGTTAGCTTGACATGATTTCTGGAGTGGAATCTAAAATATTGTGGCTAAGGCGATATTAAGAGGTATTTGGTGGTAAGTGTTTGGGGGGAGGTAACGTGTTGGTCTGTCCCATATGGGCTAGTTGAGATATAAGTATAAATGTATTGATTGGGGGGAGTCTTGGGTGGGAGGGGGGTGCCCAATCCAACTGTCCCACTTTAACTATCCTCTAGTGCGTGGAGAATGTTTCCTAAACTAGAAACTACGCAACGCGAGACTCGAGCTCCCAAATCAATTCAATACCCCGGGGGGACTCCCCACCCCCCGCACGCTCCCTTTGGGGATGAAAGCCCTCTTCCTTTGTTTCATAAATCAGCAGAGAGAAGCACGAGAGAGAGAGAGACAACACCACAGCGACACACACGAGGCAAACCACTACTACACACACACAAAGCCAAACTCGCACACACAACACAAACATCGGAACCACACAGCATCCACACACACACTACACACACACACAACTACACGAACCGACTGATTAGAACGGCTGAGAGAGATAGAGACACGGACGAAATCAGAAGACAGAGGGATCGGAGCAAAAGACACTCGTCACTTTCACTGCTCTCGTCTCTCTTCCGACGCATCTCTCGTCTCCTCTCTCCTCTCCACTCCGCTCTCCCTCATCTCTCGTCCTCTTCTCTCCACTCATTCTCTCTACGTCATCTCCCTCTCGCGTCCCGCTTCTCCTCTCGATCAGGCTCACTCCTCCTCGTCTCGTCTCTCTCTCTCTCTCGTCTCATCGTCTCTCCCTTCCGTCGTCTCTGCATAATCACTCCTCCGCTCTCTCATCCTCTCCTCCCGGTCTCGTTGCTCCGCTAGCTCGCCTCTCCTGTCGCTCTCTTCGGCTCCTCTCATCCATCACCCATAGCCTTTCGTTTCTTTCAGAGAGGTAATATGACAGAAGCGGACTGACTAGACAGACCGACAGTGACAGACGAGAGAGACAGACTGGAGACAGGAGAAATGATAGAGATTACAGAGGATAGAGACAAGACAGACAGATAAAAATGAATAAGAGATACAGAAGAAAGAGACCAGACAGACCATAGACAGAGATAGACGAGACGAGAAAGAGGGAGAATTGAATTGAATTGAAGAACTCTTTATTTTCTATCTCTAAGAAAAGGATGTTAAGACATTTGAGGCAAGAACGCAAAAACGTCAGTGAGCAGGGGGGGGAAGGAGCAGCTAGAAAGGGGACCAGCAACGCAAGGCCCTTTTTAAACGAAATTTTATTACAACACGGACTGTCGCTGTCCTTATAACATTTTTTAAATAAATATATCAACAAGGGAGCATAAAAGGCTAGGCATGCATGGACAAATAATTTAAAAAAAATAAAAAAAGAGGCGGAGTAATAATAGGATATTGTCCGATAATAATAATAAACAAATATTTCGCGCGCGGCGCGCGCGACGACACAAGGCCCACCCACACACACTCACACACACTCACACAATATAACGACGCTAGAGTCCAGATGTTAAGGCAGCACATGGGTACACGCATGGTTGCCTATTACTGCAAGTGATCTCGTTTACAATACGCCTCGCACCCTCTACACACACTTGACGCGACATTGATACTGCACGCGTGGCGCATTTCATTAGTTTCAAATCTAACCTAAAAGTGATCATCAGGTTATAATATGAATGGTGGTGAGAATAGTGTACACTCTAAGGATTTCAACATTAAAACTGAACGAGTAAAGTTAAAACTTCAAAAAGTAAACTATGGAACACTAACCTCATGCAACTGTAACTATTGAGGAATTGAAAATATCACAGCATACACCACCACACAGACACACACACAGACGGGCAACACATAGCAGCGCATAGCGATGCACACGTATGCTAATTGTGTGAAGGCATCCGGAAAACCAGGGGGGGAAAAAAAAACAAGGAATAAAGTAAAACACCCATTAACTTCGAGTGATTTGCGTTGGCATCACACAAAGCGCGCGCGCGCAGCACAGCACACCAACGACACTCATCCTCACACACACACGACACACACATTACACACAACATCAAGGACCACACGAGGATCACGTGATCGTGCAGAGCAACAGGGCTGCCATTTGAGACCTACTGCAAAAAAGTACTGCTTTTGCCTTGTAAATCTCAGCGCACATGCCAGTTGAAGGACTGGCCTTCAGCTTTGGGAAGTCTGCTCTTGAACGCCCTGCGTCCACTATGCGACCAACAAGGCGCTCAGCTGTCATCCCTTCAAAATTGACGGGGTAGAGGTGCGACTCGACATGTTGTCATTTTGAGGTTGACCGGTATGGCACACGGGTCCCCTGCCAATTACCGCAACCTACCGCAAAAAGCCGCCATCCCACCATCGCGGGACTTCATGAGAGCAGAGGCAGGAGACAGGAACACGTTCTCGAACAAGGCAAGTGACAAATCTACCGCTAGTATTGCTCTTTGTTTATGCACCCGCCCACACAAGCTACAAACTGCGAAGGATAAACTGCTACCACACTTTCAAACACGGCCGTGTACAAACAACTCACCTAGCAATAGATGACGCATGTTGACACGTGTTTCCCATGATGTCCCCACACCTTCAGACAGGACAGAGACCAGCTGACGATGCAACCTACGGAGTGCAGTTGGGTACCTTTGCGTGACCAACACAGCCGACCTGGAGCGTGCGCAATGGACTGTGTCGACAGCGCTGAAGCCGACCCGGTGGCGATTCTGTGTTGTAACATCTGATCCATACACTCTTGAAGAGAGTGATTTAAGTCGCATCATATCATGGACAGATCTTTTACAAAGACGCTTAAGCGATAACCACGTGAAACATCAGGGTTTGGAAATGCGTGCTTGTACAAAGGGAATCAGCAAGAGCACTTGTTGTGTAGAACGTGATGACATAACAGGGTCTTCGACATTTAAGAAAAGTTCTGTGTGTTACTGGGTTATCCATCAAGGAAAAAGCTGATGACGTGACTCATGAACAAAAAATATGCGCGAAAGAGAGACTACATTTGTCCGTGGACTGCCATAGATTAATGGTAATTACAGAGTCTTTTGAGATGGCGCTGATCGTGTTGCAGGAATATAGGGTTCCATGGTTCGTCCGCCTCCTGGGTTAACATTTTCTGGCTGACTCGGTGGCCTGTTTGATGACTAGCTGACTCGATGACGACTGTCGCATTGTTCTTGACTTTTAGCTAATACAATGCGTTGCATCACACACACACACACGCACGCACGCACGCACGCACGCACGCACGCACGCACGCACGCACGCACGCACGCGCGCACGCGCGAGTCAGATGTAAGGCAGCACAAGGATAACGCATGATGCCTATTGCTCGAGTGATGCGTTACAATCACGCACACACACACACACATGCACACATTTGAGCGTTCAAATACGATGCAAGCTGAATGTATGATAGCAGATCAAAGTAGCATGATACAGAATCAGAATTAATGATCATCTTTATGATACTATTAATAAAGTTTGTAGATACATCTAATCTCTTAGATTATTTCTGAGTAAATACTGGGCTTTGAAGGAGCTCACAGACTGTGCTGATTTAATCTTTTTGGGGTGTGCGTTCCACAGTATTGAACCCGAGTAAAAGAAAAGACGTCTTGAATATGTCTATTCTGGGCTTTGGAACTACCAGGTCATTTTTACGTGTGTTGTAGGGTGTGCTACAAGTCTTGAAAAGATTAGATATGTAAGCTGGTGTTTTTCCTACTGTAGCCTTATAAACCATTACTAACTTATTAAAAACAAAGTGTTGACGGAGAGGGAGCATACGAAGTAATGCAAGTTTTTCGTCGGTACTGCTTTGTTGTGGAATGTTTTTATCTAATATAAGTTTCGCCGCTCGCCTATGGAGTGAGTTTAATCTTTTTAAATTTGCAACGCTACAGCCATCCCACACAGATGAGACATAATCAATATGCAATTTAATTATTATGTGCGTTATAGAATAGTTGTCTTGTTTTTCTGTCAGTGAAATATTTTAGTTTTGCAAGAAGAAACAAATTTCTTGAGACCATAATGCATATCTTATCTGTTTGGCTCTGCCAGCTGAGACAGTTATCAATGTGTGTGCCAAGTACTCGATGTTTCGTTAGCTTGCTGAATTTGTTCTGATCCCAGAAACAAGTTCAAAGGAGGGGGATTGAGGTGACGTTTTTGTCTGGTGGCGACGAGCATGCACTTTGTTTTACCAGTGTTTGGAATCATGGAATTATCAGCAGACCATTTTGATGTAACATTTAGACCTTGCTGAAGGGTGAGGTTGACACTGAAAACATTTGCATCAGAAAAGTCTAATGTGCCATCATCTGCAAAAAGGCTGCAGGCGACTCCTGTGTTAGAAATATGTAGAGGAAGATCATTTATAAAAAGAGAAAATAATAAGGGGCCGAGTATTGATCCCTGTGGCACACCATGACGAATTATATCCTCTGCAGATTGTTTGCCATTTACAAGAACAAATTGAGTTCTATTCTCTAGGTATGACTGAAAAACGCCACAGCGTTGCTAAGCCTATATGCTCTAAGTTTCTGTATAAGTAGATTATGATTGACTAAGTCGAAAGCTTTGCTAAAATCTAAGAATACTGTCCCTGTCGTTTGCAGTCTGTTCATTGCATCGAGCCATCTATCAATCAGATGAATCAGCGCTGTATGACAAGAATGGCGTTGTCGAAAGCCTGATTGGAAGGGGTGTAAAACTTGATGATTTTCCAGGAACTGCTGTAAATGATGGTGAATATGTTTTTCTATTGGTTTCGACAAAGTCGAAAGTAAGGAAATAGGCCTAAAGTTATTTGGCTCAGAAAGATCTTTAGTTTTGGGCAAAGGAATGACTTTTGCTTTCTTTAGGCTGGACGGAAATGTTCCCTGTCGTATACAAAGATTGTAAATATACGTCAGAGAATCAACGACATATGGAAGAGCAAGTTTTAGTATTGCAGTACTAATGCCGTGTAAGATATAGTTTTGCCAACGTCATAAACCGTTATAACAGGAAGGTTGAAAATACTTGACTTGAGCTTTTCGGCACAGAATTTATCAAGAACGTCTGATATCTGTGACATGTTTGGACATCTTTGTAATAGGACATCAGCAGCAGATAGGAAATGTGTATTAAATGTATCCGCTGAGACACTGGTGCATGCCGGCTTTTGTTTAGAGTTTGTAAATTTGTTCAGGGCGTGCCACACTGTAACTGTGTCCCTTGTCTCATCAATGATCCGTTTAAAGTGACACTTTTGGGCTTCTAGGACAAGATACTTTACCTTATTTCGCTGTTTACGATAGGCATCAAATTCCTTGTGCTTTTTAAGTTCATTACGAAGTGACATAGCATCTTTGATATCTTTATTTAACCACAAGGGAGGCTGTGCACTTTTTACACGTTTTTCTCAGTATGGTGCATGTTTATCCAGTACACTGAGAGAGAGAGAGAGAGAGAGAGAGAGAGAGAGAGAGAGAGAGAGAGAGAGAGAGAGAGAGAGAGAGAGAGAGAGAGAGAGAGAGAGAGAGAGAGAACTTCAATGGGGAGCGTGTGCAGAGCGCTAGCGGTTTCTCTTGAATGTGTTCACGTGGCTCAGACGGTCACGTCCTGACGGTCCTGTCACGTGTCGCGCACGTGCTAATGACGTCCGAAAGGGGCTTTAAAAAGTGTTGCCCGTCGCCAATGTAAAGATGATTTTGGTTTGATTTCCCCCCCAATCTGTTATCAAATCACATGCGTAAAAGTCGATGTCTTTAATCAGTCCTTTTTTCTGAAAATCACAGATGTAAGTCCTACTCAGTTGTAAGAATCACACATTTTCCAAGGTCCCTGCAGCCTGCGCATGATGTATGAGAGTCTATGCCACGTGCAGGTTAGAGGGGTTGCTTAAAACTGAATGTGGGATCCGTACTGCCAGACTTAGCCTGATTGCCTGCTAATTTATTTTGTTTGTAAAAACAGACGTAAATCAAGCAGATCGGTTCTCACAGCGAGACGTATACTGGCAAGCAAAAAGCCGGAAACGCGACTTTTTTTTCCCAAAAAATGTCGCATTTCTTTTGCTCGTCAGTATATAAATCATTATATCTCCTGCCCTCTGCAGAAACAAACGAAGATCTGTTCCTGTTGCAGAGGAAAAGGGTATTCTACTGTAGTATCTGCCGCAGTAATACGATGCGCCGACGGTCGTGGCATGCGCCACAGGTCTTCATATCGTCATCGACTTTGCATTCGTCGGGGGGGGGGGGGGGGGGGGGAAGGGGGGGATGGGGGAGGGGGGGGGGGCAACAAAAAAACTTCACTATGCCCTACCTCCGAAAAATCAAATGCATGCCAGCAAGGGGCATGGATTCTCATGAGGGGCTCATGAGAATCTATGCCTCTTGCAGATGGAATATTTCGGCTCATCATATTACCTTTGATTTACTGATACGATGGCGCTTGTGCATGGTGTATTATCGGCCTAGCCCATCGGCGATCAGAGGAAGCCATTACATTTTTGTCTGAAGGAAGTCAAGTGTTAGAAGAGAAATAATAATTAAGAAGAAAAAAAACCAAACAAAAAAAAAAAACCGTCAAGCGGATATCCAGAAACGTGCAAGCTCTCTGTGACTGTTTCCCGTAGCTGTCTAAACGTTCGATGACTTAAAAAAAATTATCATGAGGAACACAGACATAAACAGGGCCGGCATTACGCGTATTCCTTCCTTGTCCTCGTAGGTCACTGCAAGCGACTCCTTTAAAAACTTTCGCCGTATAGGACCAAAGAAGGATCACAAAGTACACAGGACTAACAAGAGACATAAATCCTCATGAGCCCCCGCGACTGCGGGGGCTCATGAGGGTTTATGTCTCTTGCAGATGGGGGTTAAAGAGGATGGAGTTAAGCGGTTAAAGGTAGATGAAATAAAGCGCTCT
>BTPG01000004.1:82138412-82235912 GCA_036245525.1 Semisulcospira habei | reverse complement strand
GTGTGTCTGTGTGCATGTGTGTGTGTGTGTGTGTGTGTGTGTGTGTGTGTGTGTAGTGTGTGTGTGTGTGCGCGTGCGTGCGCGTGTGAGTCGTGTGTATGTGTGCTTTGTGATGTGTGTTTGTGTGTGTGTGTGTGTGTGTGCGTGCGTGCGTGCTTGCGTGTGTGTGTATGTGAGTGTATGTATGTGTGTGTGTGTGTATGTGTGTTTGTGTGCGTGCGTGCGTGCTTGCGTGTGTAGTGTGTGTGTGGGGGGGGGGGGAGAGGGGGGCTGGGCAGGCTGGCGCGGGGGAGGGGGGTAGGGGTGTTAGGGTGGGTGGGGCGGAAGATTTCTAAGTAAGTGACTGTAAGCAGTTTATATCGAAGTCCCCTTTTGGTACACCAGCTAGATAATAAATATGGCTATTGGTCAATAATACAAGTTTCTCTCCCTTACCAGCACCTTTTCCTACCCAAGTGGAACATTTTTATAGCTCATCAGCGCTGGCAGTCATTCCTGTTGGTTTTCAACAATTAAATATTATGCATTCAGTCGTTAACATTGTACAAGTGGAAGACCTGAATGTGGACACTGATTAACCCATTTAGCCCCGACGCTCCGAAAGCAGGAGATGGATCGACCATGACTATGATAATTCAAGGGTAGTGCCAGATTAACTTGGTGCCATTAGATGCCAAGCTAATCTGGAACTACCCTTGAATTATCATGGTCGATCCATCTCCTTGAACTGGTACATGGTTGTTATGTGACACCGCTAAAAATTGGCGAAACGCGGCCTTGGGGTTAAATGGGCTAACAAACAAACAACAATAATAACATCATGAACAACTTGACAACAGCAACAACAACATGAAGTACTGATGCAAGCTCGCACATTCTCAGTTTACGATTAAATGAACTGTACGTCAGTCTCTCAATTTTGCCCGTCATTTTTTTTTTTTTCAGGCTCCACCAGAGTGCCCTCCCTCCCGTTCTTCACTCAGCCTCCTCTGACCCTCCCCCGCTCCCCCCCCGCCCCCCACCCCCTCGCCCTCCATCCGGCCCATCTAACGGTCCTGCACGTGCGTACTGATCGCGTGCTAGCTAATGAGCAAGGAGTAGAACGACATTGTCCCCTAATGCGCGTGTAAACCATCGCAGATTCCGAGTTAGTCCCAGTGACGCGAGCCTCAACAGACCCGGCCCCACCGCGGCCGCCATGATGCCGCCGCGAGAGCAATAGATCCTCATGGGTCCTCGCATTTTCGGGTGCTCATGAGGGTCTACGTCTCTTGCCGCACTGGCTTGGGTGTTTCTCGGTGTGTTCTGGCGACATTGTCTTTCAAGTTTAAATGCACGTGTAAACCATTGTTCCGAAAGTGACGCTAACAGGATGTGAGCAGCTCCGTATTATTTTAATGTCTTTGGCGGTTGGCGTCTGTCGTAGTGGCCCCGGATTTCGTTTCCGTACGGATTATTGGCTAGCGCCGGGAAAAGGTCGTGCCGGTTTGACGTAATTATACGCAGACTCGCATCTACAAGACTTACAAGCCAATTCGTGCCAATGCTACTCTTTCTACCACTCCGCCTACTCCTACTACTACTATACGGTCCAATGCGCCGCGCAAAAGGTCATCGGACCGACGTCGGCCCGATGACCTTTTGCGCATTGGGATGATACTGACGACTATTGCTACTACTAGTATCATTACTGCTGTGACTACCCGGCACTACTACTACTACTACTACTACTACAACTGCTAATGCTGTTGCAGCTAAGTCAGTTTTATCAGTGTAGCGTCCCGCGTCCCAAGAAAACGCTGGCTCGAATCTCTTTTCACACCGCAAGATGTAAAATAACATCAGTAATAACTGGATGGAAATAAAAACTGAAAGAATAACTCACTCCCCGCTCCCCGGCCTTCACTACCACCACCCTTCCCCGGGCCTCGCCCCCTTCCCTCTCCCCTCCCCATCGGCTCTCTCCCCCCCCCCCCCCCCCCACCCCCGCCCCCCCCCCACCCCCCGTCCCCCATCTCCGCCTACTATTAAGAGTAGGGTTTAGCACTAACAAATAAATATAAAGTAAACAAAACAAAACAACAACAACAACAAACAACCGCAACCCATACACACTTTAGCGTAACTCCGACCCCATCATACGTAGGCCGACTACTCGTCGACTGAGCATCACTAACCCGCAACGTGTAGTTCAGTCTTATGAACCTCAGACCGCGCGGCACAGAGGCTGATGCCTTTTCTTTTATTAGAAAGGCCAATATGCTCATGAGGATCACTTCATCATAAAGATTGAATGGGCTGTGCTGATGATTATCATCACGTGTTCGCGCAGCGAGGCCCACTTGTTCCAGTACTGATAACAGCAGCCGCTCCCGCAGAGATGATTGCTTCCCCTTGTGTTGAGGGCACGCTTTACAAATTAGCAAATTACCTGCCCTTTGTTTATGACGCGCCGCCAAAGGGAGGTGTTAGAAAAGCGTAAAGAACAGCCCAGTCGTGGACGTCAACGTTCTGCTTCTGTTTATCGACCCGAGGATGTAAAAGGAGCCAAATTAATTCTAAAACTCATGAGAATCTGTGCATCTTGCAGATACAGACGAAGCAGGCTATGCTTTCTGACTGAAATGCCACCATATGTATTGTGCTTCTGGGTTGGTCAGGGTGGTGATCGGGGTACTGCTATTAGCTCACGTTTGTGCGAGTTGTCATTGATCCGGCATGTAATATAGGTACTCAGCTTATTAGTCGTGCTATAACATTACAGATCTAATCGACAGTCTTCAACTGACATTCACATTGTTCGGGCGATGATGCCGGGTCTTCTTCATTTTAAAAGAGCAAGAAGGAAACACAAAGAAGAAAATGACACAGCACTTTTTAACGATTTTGCGTTTCGAGATATAGACATTGTTGTATTGTACGATCGTGGATATACACTTTAAAAAAAAAAGTTTTAAAATGTGCAGTTGTGTTGCTGTGGCCCCCTCACACACACTAACATGTTTTCTTTAAGAATAATAATAATGAAACTGAACAAAAACCGATAAGAGGATTGTGTTTAGGTGTGTAAATCGTTGCAATGTTTACGGGAGATGAAAGTACACACATAATGGTTTTGTTTGTTTTTTTTTTTTTTTTTTTTTAAATGCCCAGCTACGATGAAAATACAGCGAATAATTTAACCCTGAGGCTGTCGGTAGCGCTTTTGTCGTGATGATTCCTACAGGTATCATTGTGACAAAAAGAGCTACCACCAGCCAAAGTGTCACGTTGTGATCCAGCCTGGCACCTTAGCTCGTCACAATAATATTTTAGCCATGTAAGTACATGAAGTAAGTTGACTCGTACATTGTCCGAGATCTGTTTAGTTTTTCATGCTCGAACGACGACGACGACGACCTCCACCACCATCACAGGAAAGCAACTCACTGTACTGACACACAAATTTCTATCGAAGGGAGTATATCCATGTTTAAAGCGGTTGCTTCTCCTTGAACGTGACCAACCCTGTCAAGGGCCAAGGGAAAGAAACATAATATGCACAGAACTTATTTCCTTGTGGTTGCTTCCCTTTGCTGTAAGGGCTGAGGGCTTTCAGGGGGAAGAATCGGGTGCTGAAACAGATCTGACTATTTTGTGATTGTGTCCCTTGGTTCACTGTTCGCACGACAGATGACGATGGGTTTGCGTGACAGGTCAAAGCACACGGTGGGCCTCCACTGCAGTCCCATCTGTTAAAATGCCTTAGCCTTAGTCTGTCCCAGTCATCCCCTAATTTTTCAAGCAACACTATCGCCCACTTGCTGCACATTTGCCATGCACTGAAAAATTAAAAAAAGAAGAGAAGAAAAAAAAAAAAAAAAAAAAAGGACATCACCAGTCTCATTTCCTGGCTATCAACATGATTCTGTACCAACCCTACATCCAATCGCAACGAAAACTGGTACACGCCTCAAATCGCCATCCGCTTGGCAACTCAAGCTAGGGGAAAAAGAGTCTGCTGGTTAAGCCAAGGCTGGTATGAATCAAAGCAGCAAACATGTCTCTTCTCATCTGCCAAGAGATTTTAACTCATTCTATCCCAGACACACCACAGGAAGATAAGGATCGACCATGATAGTTCAAGGGTGATGCCAGAATAGCTTGGCGCCCATAGGCGCCAAGCTATTCTGGCATCACCCTTGAACTATCATGGTCGATCTGTGTCCTGCACTGCCATGCAGTCTTCAGAGGACAACGGCAACATTTAAGGATTTCGGTCTTCGGGTAGAATGAGTTAAGCAAATTCCAGCACTGATACTGCCTCAGTACAAAATGCTAAAGAAGGCAGAAGATTTTTTTAAATTTTAAACACTGGTCCTCTTACACGTGACCTGTAGCGCTCGAAGTGCTGTATTCAAGTTCCGCCTTCTTGGTGTGTCTTGTTTTCGTTTATGATTATACATGTTCCATTTTTCTTCCAGTACATAAGCCGTGGGGAATACGGTTTGTCTTCAGCGGAGGGGCCAGCCGCATAAATGAGCTCAGTCCTGAGCCAGCCACTAAGCAAGGTGCTCCGGAGCACCTTGCTTACTGGCTGGCACTAAGCAACGTGCTCCGCTTTAGTGGCTGGCGCAGGACTGAGCTCACTCACGCAACTGGCCCCTAGTCTTCAACTGAGGAGGACTGTCCGGACCGGCCACAAGATAGAGGCCTTTTTTTCTGGAGATGAAGCTTTGCACTGGTTGAATCTGTGATAGTGACCAGATGCCAACTGGTAACTAACCCCGCCGCCTGTTGCTGGACAGTACGAGCAATACAATAATAATATATAACTCTTCTATAGCGCAATATCCCCACACAGAAAGGCTCAGAGCGATTTACATCTAGATAATCTAACTAATTGAAATTAACTAACTAAAGTACCGACAACGTACAAAAACACAATCATTCATGCACACTGACACAATACTAAAATAATAAACATAACATGTCAAGAGCCTGATCAGATATATACATGTTGATGGGAAACCGTAGGGTTGATCAATCCCTTTCAAAGGCCAGATTGAAAAAAATATGTTTTCAATCTAGCCCTGAAAATGGCCAAAGATGGTGCATGGCGAATGTCATGTGGAAGACCATTCCACACTTTGGGAGCTTGGAAAGAAAAGGACCGCTGTCCGGCCAAAGGTTTTTAAGGACACTCTGGGGATAGTCAATATTCTGTCGTCAGTGCTGGGGCGCAATACTCTGCCTGGTGCATAGACAAGGAGACTGAAGGACAAGTATGCCGGGAGTGTCTTATCAAAGGCCTGAAAAACAAGGGAAGCTATTTTGTATTCAATTCTGAACTTCACAGGAAGCCAGTGTAACTGCTTAAGCAAGGGGGTGATGTGGTCACGCTTTGATTTTTTCAGTACAAGTCTTGCTGCCTGGTATGGAATCTTCTGGAGCCTGTAGAGCTGATCGTTCGACATACCTGACATTACAGAGTTACAGTAGTCAAGCCTTGACAAAATCTGTGAACATGCGATTTGCTTACAGGCATCGTCAGTAAGGTACTGTCTAACAGAGCTAAGCCTCCTGAGCTCAAGATAGCAGCAGCGGAACAGGTGAGACACATGATCGTTCATGGACTGAACATTGTCAATGTAAACACCTAGGTTTTTCCACATAGTTTTTGAGAGGGATGTCCTGTCCACAAACGATCAAGGACTCATCGTGGGAGACACTCACCCTGGAGAGAGTGCCTACCACAATGGCATCTGTTTTTCCTTCATTGAGCTTTAGCTTGTTGTCTGTCATCCAATCCTTAGTAGCTTCTATACATTGTTACATGTCATGCAGAAGAGACGGGATCTGTTTGAGAGGAGCGTCTTTCTTCAGTTGTGTGTCATCGGCACATTTGAGATGTTCACATCCTTTACTGGCGATCAGTTAGCTGGGGGATCCCTGTCCCTCCAAAGGAAGGTAGAGTATCCCCTGCCCGCCCTCCCCTACCCCTCAATATATCCTAGTGGAGAAAAAAACAACAACAAGAATTTGGGAGGAAAACTACATTTTGAAGAGAAAAATCATAAAATTACATTTTTCATATATTTCTTGTTTGGAGAAGAAAATTTGGAGAACAAATCTCAAGACGGTAATATTTATGCTTGATGCATGATGTTTTGGAGGATGGACTGTCGGTTGTCTTGGACGCCCCCCCCCCCCACCACCAACACCACCTTCTCCCCTCCCTCGTTGTTCTATTTTTGAAGGCTGCAAAGTAACATGTCAGGCACGCCCCGCCCCTATCACTATCCCCCCCCCCCCCCAAACCCCACACCAACCTTCTCCCGCCCCCCCCCCCCACCCCCACCCCACTAAAAAAAAAAAAAAAAAAAAAAAAAAAAAAAAGAAAAGATTTTTTTCTGCTGTACTGAAATTAACTCATTACATCCTGATGACGAAGTTATCATTAGTATATCCTTTGATGTCTATGTCACAGTTCTGGAACTATATTAATAATATTAGTTCGCCCATAATAGTTCAAGGATGGTGTCGGAATAGCTTGGCGCCTACAGACGCCAAGCTATTCTGACACTACCCTTGAACTATCATGGTCAATCAACATCCTATCATACTATGTCAAGTCAAGTCTTTATGGGTTAATACACATCATGGAACTGAACGCGTTTGTGGACTTTGGATGCGAATCGAAACTGCTGTATGAGCCAAGGGATTCAAGGGACAAGACCAGGCACGCTTAAGTCCATTTACCCAACACCAGCTGATTACGAGGTTGTTTCCCTTTGCACACCATCTCTCGACTGACATGATTATGAACAAATGACTTTGTCGAGGTGATTCCTGCAAGAATCACCTGGACCGAAAAGAGTGCTAACAACAACCAAAGGCTGAAAAGAGCATTTACTTTACAGTGGAAAAGAAAAACTGCATCAGAAATTCTACAGAACAAATATTTTCCACAGAGATACGTCAGTATACAAGCACTCGTTACTGAGTGAACCTTGGACCGACGTCAACCTTAGTTTCATTGAAACTATGGCTGACGTCGGCCAAAGGAATAGCGTGAAGTATACCATTGAAAGGACCCCAAAAATCACGTGTGACTTAGATATTCAGGGGACGGTAATTTTCCATACTTCCGACTGTCAGTAAACAACCTCGTGCGAATTGCATTCGAGTGGAATTTCTCGCAGGTTTTTTTTTTTTTTTTTTTTTTTTTTTTTTTTAATATAATTTAAGACATTTTCAGTCATTCTTTTGCATAAAATTGGTAATACATTGTATAGGCCGAACTCAACGTGTGCATATAGTTATTTTCTTGCTTAACCCCCTCAATTTTTATTTATCCAGGTTTTTGTCTCTTCGCCGTTTCGAATACGATCAGTACGTTCGCTGCGGTTTAACTTGATTTCCTATCGTTGAAATTATCTAATATATCTAATTATTCAGTTATGTTTTGTATAAAACTGGTACCAGCGGCATCACAGAACACCTACATATAGTTCTTTTGTTGTGTAGCCCCCTAAATTATTTATTTATTGGCATAATTTTGTTTAGAGGGTTGACTGAATGGAGATTCGGGTGTGTGTGTGCCGAGAAAGGTGATTGGCCAAAGATAAGAATAAGAATAATAAGAATAAGAGTACTTTATTATCTCGAAAAGAGAAATTCGGTTGTGGTACATTTATAACAAATAGTACAAACAAGACATAAAAACATTATAGCATAATTATGAACATTTTCTCCCTGCACTTGCACAGCTACAAATTCAAAACGGATATAAAGTAAACACTACAAAATCTTTACACATAACTCTTACACATCTCACACAAACATCTTTTATGGACTGAACTGAGCGGCACTTATACATTCACACCCACCTCTACACATGCATACATAATACGCGTGTTTCAACCTAGTCCTAACCCTCACTACTTATTATACAAACATCTCAGTACATTATTACACATTATTACACAAAAGTCTACCATAGTAAAATAATTAGTGGGTAAACACTCAGTAACAACAATCCAAGTATGTCCATGTTCACCACCAAATGAAATTCATTTGGGGGAGAAAGTTTTGCTCACCGATTCACGTTGTCATCGTAACATTTAATAAGGGAGGCTACTTATCAAATGTTACCTTGGTAATTATGTGACAAGGGGACTCCCGTTGCCTTGAAAACGGATGACCAGGGGAAAAAACAGATAGAACCAGGCCAATGAGCAGGCAGAAGCTGGTTATCCGCCGTGACTCTGCTCTCGCTCGTCGGGAGTCGTTCGGCATAAACGTAACCTCACTTTTGTCCGTGACCTAAACCTATGCAGCAGGTGCAAGTGCAAGTGCAATTTTTGATGGGACTGGACTTCCAGCTCTCGCTGATTTCGTCCGGGGGGGGGGGGGGGGGGGGGAGGTCGGGGGGTAGTGGGGGGGGGGGGGGGGGGGTCGGGGGTAGGGGGGGGGTGTGGGGGGTTGTTTGATTGTCTCTCTGTCGCTCCGTCGCGCTGCGGCTGGTGGTGTTGTCGGGGCCGGGTGGGTGGTGGTGGAGGAGGCGGGTGGTGTGGCCGGTGGACCGTCGCTTTAGTACCAGGCTGGGGGGTGTTGATAAGCCAGCCACTCTAGGAGTTCTTGTATGAGTGGTGGTGGGGGTGGTGCGGCCGGTGGACCGTCGCTTTAGTACCAGGCTAGGGGGTGTTGATAAGCCAGCCACTCTAGGAGCTGAGGTGTGGGGTGGTCGGGTGACGTGTTAGTGCCAGATGGGGGTGGCCAGCCACTCTAGGAGTTCTTGTATGAGTGGTGGTGGGGGTGGTGGTGGCCGGAAGAACCGTTGCTGGGTGTAGGGCCGGGGTAGTCTGGGTGGCGGTGGTGGTGGCCAGTGCAGTTTAGGCCTGGGGGTCGGGCGCTGCGATTTACGGGGGCCGTTGTAGTGCCGCGGTGGTAGGCGGAGGTGTGGTGGCGGTGTCTCTAGGAGTGGGGGGCGTCTGTTTTGTTCCCTGGCATGCTTGGGTGGTCGGTGGCGGCGGTGGTTGGCGGTCTGTTGTCAGCGGGGCGACGTTCGTGATTGGCTGGGCTTGCTGTGCTGTCTTGGCTTGTTGTGGTGCCTGTTTTGTAGCTGTGTCTTCTATCTCTTCAGGGGAGACTGGGGTGGTCTCTGTGCTGGCTTCTGTTGTTGCCAGGATGGTGGTTCCACATTCTGTATCTTTGGTGGAGGCTGGCGTGTTGCCTGTCTTTTGGGTTTTGGTGGCAGCAGGTGCTGCCAAAGGTTCAGGGTTTTATCGGTGAGAGCCTCTGCAACATGTTCTTTGGGGCAACAGAGATCAGCAACGTCTACACTCTTACAGCTAGGCTTAGAAGGATGCTGTGGTGGATGGGCCGATATACAAATGTGCTGGGCGGGTCTGTGATTTTAGAACTAAGCCGTCACGGCATAAATTGGTAGGCCCAGTAGGCTGTGGTTGTATGTTGTAGCGTCGCCGTGAGATGACCTTAGTCGCCTGCTCGGCGTTTAACCCTAATAACTAACTAACTAAGTGGTACTGAGACTTAACGATATGGATTTAGTCATTGAGTGATTCCTGCAGGAATCATCTCGACAGAAACTAACAAAACAAACAAACAAACAAGCAAGCAAACAAACCAAACCAAACAACAACAACAAACAATCGCAACCAACAGCCAAAAGGGCCAAGAAACGTATCCGTGCTGTGGGCGGCTGTTCCTTAGGGCAAAATGCAATCACATCTGGTGCGGGTCGTTTCAGGTCTGTCAACTCTCGTCAATTGTCATTCCTTCCGTGCGAGTCACCTCCCTTGGATACGCCGCCGGCCTTTGTTCTTTGCAAGTAAAGAAAAGGACCTCGGGCCGAACTTGGCAGCAGTGGAGACACGCACATTCGTGCGCGGGCCCGCTGCTGCTGCGGCGGTCCGAGAACCGTTTGCGTAGTAATGGGTTTCAGTCTCACTCTGTCCTGGTGTAACTTTCCACTCGTTTTAACGGCTTAGTGCTCTTAAGCAAACCGTAAGTTCATCAGCCAAAATTTTCTACACAAGACGGCCGCGGCATAGAACCTCATAGTGAGCCGATCCCCACTGTGAGAGACAAGCTTCAGGGGCTCACGAAAATGTACTACCGCCTCGTCCGACATTGAGCTGACGTCCAGACGGAGCGCAAAGGCCATCGGCGGGCCGACATCGGTCGCCGTTGGCCCGCGCACGACCGTATTAAGCGGTTGTCAGCCATTTCGGGTCCGCGGCCATTTACATCCACTGCTATACTTAGGGAGAGAAGCTAACAAGGCGGGCTAAAGCCTCTGCCTTTCTCAGTTCGAGAGGTTTTGGTCAGTCGCTTTACAAATTGGGTTTGCATCCTTCAAGCTTGGGGTTTTTAATAGGTTTATCCTGGGAGACAAAACATCAGCTTTTCACGCCCCAACAAGTGGCCTTTAGTGTTTTCTTAACTGCTTTCCGGCATTACTAAAGGTGTCAATGGCTTGCTTTCAGAGTTAACGTTGCCCGCCACGTCGCTCTCTAAATATTGGTACACTAAATTTCGCCGTTTCCGGCTCAATTGCTGCGCCGAAGGCGATTTTCTACACAAAAGGGGTTTCGGGCCATAGTCGTTTTTTCCTAGACTAAGTGGACGCTGTATTAGATTTCACGCGAAGATTGTTACGAGTCTATCATTATCAGCAGTGGCCCGTGATGGTGAAACATTTTTCCTGTAGCCCGGACACACCACAAAAGGATAAGCAGTCGTCTCTGTTATAGTAAGGTCGGATATGCAAAAGTCAGATATAGCTTTTTATTGTCTACCGTATTGAAAATACGGTAGACTTTAGGATGGGGCTGGTCGGAGAACCCCGCGTAGCATACAAATGACGAACATAGCCGGGCACACATCAGACTCTGACAGTGAAGTAACACAATACAAATTATTACATGCGCCCACAGACCGTACTAAGCGCCATGTGTCCGGCTTTATTTGTGTGCGCGGGTGTGTTTGATCAAAGGTTGGCCCTGTTCGAGAGAAGGGAAATGGATCTGCAGGGATAAGCTTAAAAATAGCAACATGAACTCTGAATGTTCCTAAAAGAAAAACATATGTGAGCACCAAACAATACGGTATATTTTGGGATGAAATCCTCATCTTGTTGTCTACCGACTTGAAAATACGGTAGACTTTGAGATGGGGCTGGTCGGAGCATGTTCGTAGCATGAAAATGACGAACATAGGCGGGCACACATCAGACTCTGACAGTGAAGTAACACGATAACAATTACGCCGAACCGCGCTGTTGAACGTACATTTGGAAACGCCGTGTGTGTGTGTGTGTGTGTGTGTGTGTGTGTGTGTGTGTGTGTGTGTGTGTGTGTGTGTGTGTGTGTGTGTGTGTGTGTGTGTGTGTGTGTGTGTGTGTGTGTGTGTGTGTGTGTGTGTGTGTGTGTGTGCGTGCGCGCGCGTGCGTGCATCTCTCTCTCTCTCTCTCTCTCTCTCTCTCTCTCTCTCTTAGATGAGTATAATATTATTGCTATTCACTAATTTATTTCCCTTGTAGTAAAACTGTTGCCGCTAGGGTTTCATGTGAAAGAAAAACAGAAGATGAGTGGTAGAAAACCCTTTAAAATAGAAACAAGGAACGACGCTTCCGATCAAAGATCCTTCTTCAGGTGATATGGAAACAAACGTAGAACAGAAAAGAACACGATAGAAAGAAAAGACGTCATCCTGTATAAAGAGAATTTAGAATGACGTAAAACACACACACACACACACACACACACACACACACACACACACACACACACACACACACACACACACACACACACACACACACACACACACACATAATGACGCCAATGCACATGCACAAAACACGTAGCACAAAACTTACGTCTACATACATACTCGTCACTGCATACATTCGCATTTACTCGTCCCTGCTGCCGCTCACGTACATGCACACACACACACACACACACACACACACACACACACACACACACACACACACACACACACACACACACACACACACACACACACACACACACACACACACACGCACGCACGCACGCACACTCACACACACACACACACACACACTCACACACACACACACACACACACACACACACACACACACACACACACACACACACACACACACACACAAACGCACAAAAGCCTCACAGTGGGTTACCTACCATTTCATGTGAAAATGGGTTCCCATATTTCTATTTATTCTAGGGCTCTGGAATTGATGCGAATGTTTAGAACTCACCTTATAACTAAGCTCTATAACTTGAAATAAAAAAGACATTTTCTAGAAACAGAGCCACTAGATGCCGAAAAAATGGGTTTCTGCCAATAAAGTGGGTGGGTGTCTCTCTCACACAAAAACTGGCATTACAGTCAAAATGGGTGTCTTCACAACAGTAGGCGTCTGTAATAAGGTCAAGTTCATGGAATACTTCTTTTTCACATTCATTTTTTGGTTTTGTTTTTTTTTTCAACTTAATGTGTATGTATGCATTAACATTCTTAACATTGTATGGTGCAAAAATTGAATGAACACTGGCCTGTAACCTTTCGATTATGATTTTTACAGAGGAAATCTTTTAAACATTGCTACGTTTTGTCCTTCTGAAGCAAAACAGTTTATCATGGCATTTATGCGAGAATTCTGGAAATTAAACGACTTTAAAAAAAAAAATGTACTCTGCAGTTTGAGACAAACAGCAACAGAGCATTTTGAATATTAACCCTTATTATTTGGAATACACCAGTGTGTGCAACAAGTGTGACTAAAATAGTCCAAAGGGTAGTGGCAGAATAGCTTGGTGCCTCTAGGCGCCAAGCTATTGTGGCACCACCCTTGAACTAATGCCATTGGTCTATGTCCTCATCTGTAAGTTCTGTAATGTAGCTTGCATATATGGCAGTGTACAAATTTGAAGCTTTTAAGCCTCAGTATGATGCAGGTTAAAAAGTGTGGAAAAATATGAAAGACAAAAAAAGACCCAGACGAAGAAACTAACACTTAACTTATTCTACCCCAGACACACCAGAGCAAAATAAAGATCGACCATGATAGTTCAAGGCTGATGCCAGAATAGAGTGGCGCCTATGGTCGCCAAGCTATTCTGGCATCACCCTTGAACTATCGTGGTCGATCTGTGTCCTGCCCTGCAACGCAGTTTTCAGAAGATGACTTCAACATTTGGGGATTCCGGCCTTGAGGTAGAATGAGTTAAAATGACAAAACAGAACACTGACATTAATTAATGAACTGACAACATAGGAAATCAATCACTTGAAACTTCAGCCTTTATTAATCACATCAAAGGTGCATGCATATAAAAACACAGTAATTGTTTGTAAACACTTCAAATCAAACAATCAAGAGCAGTCAAACCTTTTTCTGCCAACTTTGTGATTAGGAAAACTAGTTCTTGCCCAAGTTCGGCACGTAAAGGGTTACCGCGACTTATGTGCCTCTATTCATAAAATGGAGAGAGAAATATAATACCGAGTTCTAGCAAGTGCGACAATAAAGTTTAGCCGAGTTGGTATACCTCGTCCAGTGCCTAGGTTAAATGCACCAGTGGTGCCAATGTTGCTATATTGGCACCAAACCGGTCGTTCGGACTGGTCTGGTGCATCCGATCGGTTTAGAGCGTGTGCTTTCTGCACCTGTAATGGGCAACCTCGGAGAAAGAATCACGTGAGCTTCGTTTGACTGCTGCAAAATAACATGAATAAAGAATAAACCCTTTCCCATATATGCAATCCAGCAATTATGCATCCATCCTTATGCTAGCACCATGAAACATTACGCGATTTGGCAGATTTTAAAAATAGCTTTTTACAATCCTCAATGGAGGTGATTTTTGCGACATCTGCGTCGTTTGTGGAAGAAAGCACCGTCAAAGTTGAAGTTCGAGAAATGAGCGCACTACATGTACAATAGACTTGATTCAGTGGTGTTGGGCATGACTCAAGCCTCCGCCATCTCAACACAAAACTGGCGTGTTCGGGGAGATAAAAGGCTACAAGTTAAAACCGCAAACGAACCTTTTTTTTCCCGACTGCGATCACAATCTTCTGCGTGAACGAACGAGACCACACTACAAGTGCACAAGCCAACCTGCGCGCGCAGTTCTGGTGCACATGACCGGTCCAAAGCGAAAATAGCAACAGTGGCACCGCTGGTGCGTTTAACCTAGGTAGAGGGCGAGGTATACCAACTCAGCTAAGGTTTATGCTTCCTGTGACTTTAGAAACAATGCACAGAATGCAAAGTGTACTTTACAGTAACCAAAAAAAAAAAAGTTACAGACATTTCCAAAATGATCCAGGAGTACATCAGATAAAAACAAGCTATACACACTGAAAAAATAACACTCTTGTAATAAATGTTTATCATGTTGACAATGGTTTCCTTATCTTATTATTGTCTTTGGTCCCGATTGGTTGTACATTGCTGAACGTCCGGACGTGCCAGCACTGATAATGAAGGGGAAAAAAATAAAATAAAATAATAAACAGAATATTGAATGCATGTCGCCAGCCAGTCTAATACGCTAAGTAAACCTAAGATCATTTAGCAACACACATCCAAAATCAAGAGAGATACACCCCCCCCCCCCCCCAAAAAAAAAAAAAAAAAAAAAAAAAAAAAAAAAAAAAAAAAACCACCAAACAAACAAAACAACCAAAAAAAAATATTCAGACCCAAAAGGTGACTGCCAATCATGTAAAATGCAAAGAAGTGCCCAACGGAGAAAGAAACACGCTTAGGAAAGACGGTTACAACACAATTTAGTAAGATTTCGGGTAAATCCGCCTTGTCAAAACAGACAAACAGACAGAGAGATCACTCGCTACTTATCTTTGTTCACAAAAGGAATGTGCCCCATTCCTTCTGCGAATGAAGATAAGTAGCGACTGATCTCTCTGTTTGTTTGTCCGTTTTGACAAAGCGGATTTACCCGAAATCTTAATAAATTGTGTTGTAACCGTCTTTTCTAAGAGTGTTTCTTTCTCCGTTGGGTACTTCTTTTCAAGAGATACAGGCAGCGCAGACAGCAGGGAGAGCTTAAAAAAGGAAAATACAAGTCAATTGACCAAGGGTAGACAGAAACACATGCCCCAGAATTGAGAGGAAAACCCATCCTTTGGGGCTGACCAGGGTGACCCTAGGAACTAAAAGGTAGTTGACCCCACCCCAAGTCCCCCAGGGCAGACCTGGGTGGGGGCCAATGTTTAGTTGCAAAGTAAGGTTAATGAATGTTACACAATCCAGACCAAAAAGGTGACTGCCAAGAGTGTAATAAGCAAAGAAGTACCCAACGGAGAAAGAAACACGCTTAGAAAAGACGGGCACAACACAATGTATTAATATTTCGGGTAAATACCCTTTGTCAAAAAAGAGAAACAAACAGATACATTAGCCGCTACTTATCTTCATTGGCAGAAGGAATGTGCTGCACATTCCTTCTGCCAATGAAGATAAGTAGCGGCTAATCTCTCTGTCTGTTTGTCTATTTTGACAAAGGGTATTTACCCGAAATATTAATAAATTGTGTTGTACCCATCTTTTCTAAGCGTGTTTCTTCTCCGTTGGGTACTTCTTTAATGTTACACAGCATACAAAATGATCCAGGCGTACATCAGATAAAAACAAGCTATACACACTGAAAAAATAACACATTGCTGAACGTCCGGACGTGCCAGCACTGATAATGAAGGGGGAAAAAAATAAAATAAAATAATAAACAGAATATTGAATGCATGTTGTCAGCCAGTCTAATACGCTAAGTAAACCTAAGATCATTTAGCAACACACATCCAAAATCAAGAGAGATGCACCCCCCCCTCCCCCCACAAAAAAAAACAACAACAACAAAAACAAACCCCACCAAACAAACAAAACAACAAAAAAATATTCAGACCCAAAAGGTGACTGCCAATCATGTAAAATGCAAAGAAGTGCCCAACGGAGAAAGAAACACGCTTAGGAAAGACGGTTACAACACAATTTAGTAAGATTTCGGGTAAATCCGCCTTGTCAAAACAGACAGACAGACAGAGAGAGATCACTCGCTACTTATCTTTGTTCACAAAAGGAATGTGCCCCGTTCCTTCTGCGAATGAAGATAAGTAGCGACTGATCTCTCTGTTTGTTTGTCCGTTTTGACAAAGCGGATTTACCCGAAATCTTAATAAATTGTGTTGTAACCGTC
Organism: Semisulcospira habei; assembly: GCA_036245525.1. Classification (NCBI taxonomy): domain Eukaryota; kingdom Metazoa; phylum Mollusca; class Gastropoda; family Semisulcospiridae; genus Semisulcospira; species Semisulcospira habei. The sequence goes on along the minus strand of BTPG01000004.1, from coordinate 82,219,671 downwards.
TTTTCTAAGAGTGTTTCTTTCTCCGTTGGGTACTTCTTTTCAAGAGATACAGGCAGCGCAGACAGCAGGGAGAGCTTAAAAAAGGAAAATACAAGTCAATTGACCAAGGGTAGACAGAAACACATGCCCCAGAATTGAGAGGAAAACCCACCCTTTGGGGCTGACCAGGGTGACCCTAGGAACTAAAAAGTAGTTGACCCCACCCAAGTCCCCCAGGGCAGACCTGGGTGGGGGCCAATGTTTAGTTGCAAAGTAAGGTTAATGAATGTTACACAATCCAGACCAAAAAGGTGACTGCCAAGAGTGTAATACCTCGCGCTGGGACCATACGGCGTTGAGGCGCGTCCCCTGGGTGGTGGATAGGGGGTCCCTCGTGAGAGGGGTGCACCGAATGAAATAAGGTGCCGTGAACCAACATGGTCTAAGGGAAGGTGACCCCGACAGAAAACCCCTGGTCCTCCTAGTAAGGGGGTTGGGCGTGGGGGTAGCTTCCCCACCCTGCAAAAAAGGAAATAGCTACAAAAACGCCGACGAAAAGACTAACAGTAATTCCTTTCCTGGAGGAGGAAGGTTCTTCTACTAGAAGACTTATGACGTCCTGTGGTGAAAGCCGGAAGTCTTCGGAAGCCACAGGACCGAGCCGCCTCTCTCTATCCAGGGATACAACCATGGGCACATGGAACGTCAAGACCATGTACCAGAGCGGCAAGGCCGCCCAGATAGCAGCGGAAATGCAAAAGTACAATCTTTCCCTGCTAGGCATCAGTGAAGCCAGATGGACGCAGTCTGGCCAGAAAAGGCTGTTAAGTGGGGAGATGATTCTGTATTCAGGTCATGAAGAGGAGACTGCCCCCCATACAGAAGGAGTAGCACTCATGCTGTCACCAGTGGCACAGAGAGCGCTGATGGGCTGGGAACCTCTTGGGCCAAGAATTATAACAGCAGCCTTTAGAACCAAGAAAAAGCTCAAGCTGAACGTCATCCAGTGTTATGCGCCCACCAATGACAGTGACGAGGAAGAGAAACAAGAGTTCTACGACCGACTCCAGAGTGCCGTGGACAAATGTGCGGAGCGAGACATCACCATCGTCATGGGCGATTTTAATGCCAAAATAGGGGAGGACAACACCGGATACGAAGAGGTGATGGGGAGACAGGGACTAGGCTCGGAGATGAGTGAGAACGGGGAGAGGTTTGTAGACTTTTGTGCTCTAAACCGACTTGTCATTGGAGGCAGCATCTTCCCACACAGAAGAATACACAAAGCAACTTGGGTCTCACCTGACCATACAACAGAGAACCAAATAGACCATATCTGCATTAGCAAGAAATTCAGAGGATCCCTTCAAGATGTTCGAGTGAGGAGGGGAGCAGATGTCGCCTCAGACCACCATCTGCTTACCTTAAGAATGAAGCTCAAGCTAAAGAAAAGCCGCACAGAGACAACAAGAAGACAGCGCTATAATGTAGGCCTCCTGAGAGAAACTGGAGTTAGAGAAGAGTTCAAACTGGTGCTGTCCAACCGGTTTCAAGCGCTACAGGAGCTAGTAAATGAAGAGGAGGCGGTCACCACAGAGCAGCAGTGGAAGGCAGTTAGAGAGGCACTGAACTCAACCTGCAAAGACACTGTAGGGTTCAGGAAACACCACCACAAGGACTGGCTGTCGGCACAGACCTTGAAGAAGATAGAAGCGAGGAAGCAGAAGAAAGCAGCGGTCAACAACAGTCGCACGAGAGCAGCCAAAGTAAGGGCACAGGGGGAATACTCGGAAGCCAACCGCGAGGTGAAGAGGAGTATCAGGGCAGACAAGAGGGCCTACACAGAAAGCCTGGCAGCAGAGGCAGAAAAGGCAGCAGGCAGCGGCAACATGAAACAGCTCTACGACATTACCAGAAGATTGTCGGGTAAGTATGGCCATACAGAAAGACCAGTAAAAGACAAAGAAGGCAAGCCTATTGCAGACAGAGCAGACCAACTCGACAGATGGGCCGAGTATTTTGAAGAGTTACTGAACAGACCTAGCCCACCCGACCCCCCCGACATCCAGCCGGCAGAGACTGACCTACCCATCAGCTGTGACAGACCCAGCCGGGAAGAGATCAGAAAAGCAGTGGCATTTTTGAAGAATGGCAAAGCAGCAGGGCCAGATGGCATCCCAGCGGAGTCTCTGAAAGCAGACCTAGAGACAACAGTTGAGATGCTGTACCCACTGTTTGGAAAGATCTGGGAAGAGGAGGTGATGCCGGCTGACTGGAAGGAGGGGTACCTAATCAAGCTTCCCAAGAAAGGCGACCTCAGCAAGTGTTCCAACTACAGAGGAATCACCTTGCTGTCAGTACCAGGAAAGGTCTTCAACAGGATCATCCTAGAAAGAATGAAGAGCTCCGTTGACCCCCAGCTGAGAGACCAGCAAGCAGGATTCAGGAAGAACCGATCATGTACAGACCAGATCGCCACTCTCCGCATCATCGTGGAACAGTCTCTGGAGTGGAGCTCCCCGCTGTACGTCAACTTTGTGGATTATGAGAAAGCATTTGACAGTGTGGACCGAGAGACTCTGTGGAAACTCCTACGACACTACGGTGTACCCACAAAGCTCGTCCGCCTGATCAAGAGCAGCTATGATGGCATGACATGTCGCGTGATCCACGAAGGGCAGTTCACCAGAGAGCTCCAGGTCAGAACTGGTGTCAGGCAGGGGTGTCTGCTGTCTCCGTTCCTCTTCCTACTGGCCATAGACTGGGTCATGAAGATGACCACAGAGCACAGACGAAGTGGAATACAGTGGACACTGTGGACACAGCTTGACGACCTCGATTTTGCAGACGACTTGGCATTACTGTCCCACACTCATCAACAAATGCAGGACAAGACCACGAGGCTTGCTGACATCTCGTCCCAAGTGGGCCTCACCATTCACAAACAGAAAACGAAGACAATGAGGCTGAACGCAACCAGGGAAGAACCAGTCTTGCTTGCTGGCACCCCGTTGGAGGAGGTGGAGTCCTTCACCTATCTCGGGAGCATCATAGACAAAAAAGGCGGCACTGATGCAGATGTCAGAGCACGAATCGGTAAAGCCAGAGCAGCCTTTCTCCAGTTGAAAAAAGTATGGAGTTCCAGAGAGCTGTCACAACACACCAAAGTCCGGATTTTCAACTCCAATGTAAAAGCAGTTCTCCTATATGGAGCAGAGACATGGAGATTGACAAAAACCACAGTCAACAGAGTACAGACCTTCATGAACAGTTGCCTTAGAAGAATTTTGAAAATCCACTGGCCAGAGAAGATCAGCAACGTCAGACTCTGGGAGAGAACAGAGCAGATAACAGCAGAGAATGAAATTGGGCGAAGAAGATGGGGATGGATCGGTCACAGTCTGAGAAAGCCAGCTTCCAGTATCACTAGGCAGGCATTGTCATGGAACCCTCAGGGAAAGAGGAAAAGAGGTAGGCCGAGAAACTCCTGGCGTCGAGACCTCCAAGCAGACATCAAGAGACTGGGAACCACCTGGAGTAGAATCGAAGGAGAAGCACAGGACAGGAGTTGCTGGAGGTCTCTCGTCGACGGCCTATACCCGGGTAGGGGTGACAGGCGTAAGTAAGTAAGTAAGCAAGAGTGTAATAAGCAAAGAAGTACCCAACGGAGAAAGAAACACGCTTAGAAAAGACGGGCACAACACAATGTATTAATATTTCGGGTAAATACCCTTTGTCAAAAAAGACAAACAAACAGATACATTAGCTGCTACTTATCTTTATTGGCAGAAGGAATGTCCTGCACATTCCTTCTGCCAATGAAGATAAGTAGCGGCTAATCTCTCTGTCTGTTTGTCTATTTTGACAAAGGGTATTTACCCGAAATATTAATAAATTGTGTTGTACTCATCTTTTCTAAGCGTGTTTCTTCTCCGTTGGGTACTTCTTTAATGTTACACAGCATACAAAATGATCCAGGCGTACATCAGATAAAACCAAGCTATACAAACTGAAAAAATAACACATTGCTGAACGTCCGGACGTGCCAGCACTGATAATGAAGGGGAAAAAAATAAAATAAAATAATGAACAGAATATTGAATGCATGTCGCCAGCCACTCTAATACGCTAAGTAAACCTAAGATCATTTAGCAACACACATCCAAAATCAAGAGAGATACACCCCCCCCCCCCCGCGCCCCCCCCCCCCCCAAAAAAAAAAAAAAAAAGAAACCCACCAAACAAACAAAACAAATATTCAGACCCAAAAGGTGACTGCCAATCATGTAAAATGCAAAGAAGTGCCCAACGGAGAAAGAAACACGCTTAGGAAAGACGGTTACAAAACAATTTAGTAAGATTTCGGGTAAATCCGCCTTGTCAAAACAGACAAACAGACAGAGAGATCACTCGCTACTTATCTTTGTTCACAAAAGGAATGTGCCCCATTCCTTCTGCGAATGAAGATAAGTAGCGACTGATCTCTCTGTTTGTTTGTCCGTTTTGACAAAGCGGATTTACCCGAAATCTTAATAAATTGTGTTGTAACCGTCTTATCTAAGAGTGTTTCTTTCTCCGTTGGGTACTTCTTTTCAAGAGATACAGGCAGCGCAGACAGCAGGGAGAGCTTAAAAAAGGAAAATACAAGTCAATTGACCAAGGGTAGACAGAAACACATGCCCCAGAATTGAGAGGAAAACCCACCCTTTGGGGCTGACCAGGGTGACCCTAGGAACTAAAAAGTAGTTGACCCCACCCAAGTCCCCCAGGGCAGACCTGGGTGGGGGCCACTGTTTAGTTGCAAAGTAAGGTTAATGAATGTTACACAATCCAGACCAAAAAGGTGACTGCCAAGAGTGTAATAAGCAAAGAAGTACCCAACGGAGAAAGAAACACGCTTAGAAAAGACGGGCACAACACAATGTATTAATATTTCGGGTAAATACCCTTTGTCAAAAAAGACAAACAAACAGATACACTAGCTGCTACTTATCTTCATTGGCAGAAGGAATGGGCTGCACATTCCTTCTGCCAATGAAGATAAGTAGCGGCTAATCTCTGTTTGTTTGTCTATTTTGACAAAGGGTATTTACCTGAAATATTAATAAATTGTGTTGTACCCATCTTTTCTAAGCGTGTTTCTTCTCCGTTGGGTACTTCTTTAATGTTACACAGCATACAAAATGATCCAGGCGTACATCAGATAAAAACAAGCTATACACACTGAAAAAATAACACATTGCTGAACGTCCGGACGTGCCAGCACTGATAATGAAGGGGAAAAAAATAAAATAAAATAATGAACAGAATATTGAATGCATGTCGCCAGCCAGTCTAATACGCTAAGTAAACCTAAGATCATTTAGCAACACACATCCAAAATCAAGAGAGATACACCCCCCGGGCCCCCCCTCCCCCCCCCCACAAAAAACCCCCACCAAACAAACAAAACAACAACAAAAAAAATATTCAGACCCAAAAGGTGACTGCCAATTATGTAAAATGCAAAGAAGTGCCCAACGGAGAAAGAAACACGCTTAGGAAAGACGGTTACAACACAATTTAGTAAGATTTCGGGTAAATCCGCCTTGTCAAAACAGACAGACAGACAGAGATCACTCGCTACTTATCTTTGTTCACAAAAGGAATGTGCCCCATTCCTTCTGCGAATGAAGATAAGTAGCGACTGATCTCTCTGTTTGTTTGTCCGTTTTGACAAAGCGGATTTACCCGAAATCTTAATAAATTGTGTTGTAACCGTCTTTTCTAAGAGTGTTTCTTTCTCCGTTGGGTACTTCTTTTCAAGAGATACAGGCAGCGCAGACAGCAGGGAGAGCTTAAAAAAGGAAAATACAAGTCAATTGACCAAGGGTAGACAGAAACACATGCCCCAGAATTGAGAGGAAAACCCACCCTTTGGGGCTGACCAGGGTGACCCTAGGAACTAAAAAGTAGTTGACCCCACCCAAGTCCCCCAGGGCAGACCTGGGTGGGGGCCACTGTTTAGTTGCAAAGTAAGGTTAATGAATGTTACACAATCCAGACCAAAAAGGTGACTGCCAAGCGTGTAATAAGCAAAGAAGTACCCAACGGAGAAAGAAACACGCTTAGAATAGACGGGCACAACACAATGTATTAATATTTCGGGTAAATACCCTTTGTCAAAAAAAGACAAACAAACAGATAGACTAGCCGCTACTTATCTTCATTGGCAGAAGGAATGTGCAGCGCATTCCTTCTGCCAATGAAGATAAGTAGCGGCTAGTCTATCTGTTTGTTTGTCTTTTTTGACAAAGGGTATTTACCCGAATTATTAATACATTGTGTTGTGCCCGTCTTTCCTAAGCGTGTTTCTTTCTCCGTTGGGTACTTCTTTAATGTTACACAGCATACAAAATGATCCAGGTGTACATCAGATAAAAACAGAGCTATACACGCTCGAAACAACCGAATAATAACGTTCTTGTAATAAGTCTTTATGTTGACAATGATTGTTTCTTTTTGTCTTATTAATGTCTTTCGTCCCCAACCGCCGTTTCATCAGCAGTTCCATTTTCAAAGTTTTACATGTTATATACAGTATACAAAAATGATGCAGGCGCACCAACTCCATAGGAGCACTCTTGTAATAAATCTTTATCTCGACAATGGTTTTCTTACTCCTTATTATTGTCTCTCGTCCCCCCCCCCTCCCCCGCTCCATCTTCAAAGTTTTACATGTTATATACAGTCAGGCACACCAACCCCATAGTAGCACTCCTTTATGTTGGCAATGGTTTTCTTACTCCTTATTATTGTCTCTCGTCCCCAAGCGCCGTTCCATCAGCAGTTCCATTTTCAAAGTTTTACATGTTATATACAGTATACAAAAATGATGCAGGCGCACCAACTCCATGGGAGCACTCTTGTAATAAATCTTTATCTCGACAATGGTTTTCTTACTCCCTATTATTGTCTCTCGTCTCCCCCCCCCCCCCTTTCCATCTTCAAAGTTTTACATGTTATATACAGTCAGGCACACCAACCCCATAGTAGCACTCTCTTTATGTTGGCAATGGTTTTCTTACTCATTATTGTCTCTCGTCCCCAAGCGCCGTTCCATCAGCAGTTCCTTTTTCAAAGTTTTACATGCTATATACAGCATACAAAAGGATGCAGGTGCACCAACCCCATAGTAGAACTCTTGTAAAAAAAATATTTATGTTGACAATGGTTTTCTTGCCCCTTATTATTGTCTCTCGTCCCCAAGCGTCGTTCCATTTGCAGTTCCATTGACAAAAACAAGCTAGACATGCTGAAACCAACCCAATAATAATGAACACTCTTGTAATATGTATGAAAAGGAAAATGACGCGAGTGTCGGAGAATCTCAATTCATTTGTTTTGTAACTTTTTCAGTCTGTTGCGGATGTAATCCTTAATGTTTGTCCAGCGCCTATGTCTAAGTGCAGGGTCTTCTGCAATGGCCTGCTGTATCTCAGCCTTTCTAGGAAGTTTGTTCACGACGAGGTGTGTCTTGAAACGAGTTTCAACAGCTTTCTCTTCAGCTTTCCCCCATGGTTTCCTTGTAAATCTAGCTCTCTTTCGAACAGGAGCCGATACAGAACTGTCATCATCAAAACTATCTAGTTTGTCATCAGGCTCTGGACGTCTTTTCTCGGTCATGCTCAATGATTCCTGTCATGTTGACTTGCTATTTGCTTCATTCACAGGTGCTGTTTCCCCAGCGACCTCTCTGCGAGTTTCTGATGTGTTTTCATTGTCAAAGTCAATCTCTTCATCATCGCCCAGTTCAGCTCTAATGCAACTCTCAAAATCGGTCATCCCATTGTTAACTGACAGAAGAATCTTTGCCACTTTTGCCTTCTGAAGGACGTCTTGAGGTTGGCGGTAGATATGGCGATGTATCCGAATATCATGACCAAGGAAGTCTGCCAGCTGATCCTGGTCTAACTCCGAGATGGCCATGGCCTGAGCCAAAGTTGCAACCTGCTTCCGTAACTGAGTAAATGTGAACATGGCTGGGTTTGACACTTGCGCTTGCAGTGCATGTTCCTTCAGAACATCATGGCCTCTGTAAGGCCTCTGACCAGAAGGTGTGGTGGCAAAGATGTACTGGGAACCGGCGAGAGCTGGCACTGATTGCCTCATTTGAAGGATTCTGTCCACAGTTGTCATCATCTTCTTCGTCAGCAAAATGGGAACACTCCTATTAGACTTGCCCCTGATTTCCACTCGCTGAAAATGATTCACCATTTTCTTCTCAACCTCTGTGAGACCTTTCAAGATATCTTGATTGGTGATCGATCCAATCTTAGCATTCTGGAAGTCTGATACCTTCATTCTCTGAACTTCTCCCCCTCGTTTTCGGTTGAAAAGTGATACAGCACAAAGAGTTGCTTTAACCACTGTCGGATAATCTTCCGAAACCATCCTTGTCTCAAGAAGCTGTTGGACCTTCCTCACATCTTCACACGATGGGATCAGCTTGGGTTTGTTCATGGTCATTTTCCCGACCGACTGGGCTGCTGTAACTGACACACAATCGTACCTGTCCCCGGTGAAGACAGAGTCAAAGCGCTGCGCCTCAGAGAGCTCCTGTCGCCACCTGTCATCTGAACCATTCCCAAGCTGTTTGGATGCCAGCGACTGTTTGATCTGTGAACATTTTTTCAAAGCATGGCCTATGCGCATTGCAAGATTGCCTTTTTTGAAATGATGTGTGTCCTCATCAAATTCTGCTAGCTCTTTTACAGCCAGTACAACATGATCAAAGCTAGCTGCATTGACAACAGCATTTAAACTTGCGATTTTCATTTCTGACCTGACTCTAAGAATCTTTAATAGTCTCCCTAACTCCCGCATCGTGGAGCTGATTTGCCCAGCTGTGTGTTCTTCAATGTCCCTGCGGTCAAATAATCTCTTTCCATACTCCAAAAGCAAGGGGTCAGTTCTGATGAGACGGCTTATCTCATCCTGTCTCTGTCTGGCTATAACCTTATGATAGAAGGAAAAGTCAACGTCTAAAGGTATTGGAAGCATTAGCCGCCCACGTTGAGCAGCCTCACCTCTCTTAGTGAACTGAAACCCTCCTTGTTTCTGACAGCAACGTTTTGAGTGTACAGAGATCAGCATTTTTTGATAGAGCCCTTTGCAATGGCTACAGGCGAGAAGGTCGTCTACCTTACTAGTTTTGGTGCGATACTTAGGAATCAAACATCCTGATTTCTTTTCAAGAACTGCAACATTATGCATGTAATCCCCCCTCATCTTGTATTCTGATCCATGCTTGACGTCTCTGCTTAGTCCCTTTTTTTATTATCAAAATTTTAGCAACATCTGCCTCATCTGCATGGACATCGTGTAAGTGCGTGCTCATTTTCAAAACAAGCTTGCCACAAAATTTGCATGCATGTTTCTTGTCCCATTTGTACTTTCCTTTCCCTCTCTGCGACACATGCACACCCGTTTCTTTGGTAAGCGCTCTTTCCCCACCCCCAACATCATGTTCCTTCTTTGTCATTGCCACCCCCTAATTCATCCCCTAACACACACTGCACCTTGCTGGTACTTGCTTCACTGACACCTGCCCACCATGAAACAGCCACTTTGAAATCTAACATATTCAATACAATACTGTCTGTGTCAGAGACCCCAGAGATTGATGGTGACGCACCGTCTGAATCCTGTGAGCTTGAGCCAGGAACAAACTCCTCGTCATCACTGTCCTTGTATTGCGATGCGCTTGCACTCTCGGCAGTCTCAGGCCCATCCCAGGCTCCATTTGCCAACTGGAAAAGTAAAGAATAAAAAGCTGCATTAGTACAAAAGCAGCCCAATTTTGGTTTAAGGGGCCTTGCACAAGAAAGCAAAATCCATGTTTTCTGAAAATGTAAGCATTTTTCACACATCTGTCAACCACTGAGACGTGACCCTTTGAGAGAGATCACTCAAATTGGTATGTTTACAAAGATCTTGCCACAAAGTATCCTTGGGCCAAGCTTGAAGAATGTGGCTTGAAAAGTCTCCGAGAAAATGCCACTGTTAACATTTACCATGGACGCGGACGGACGGACAGACAGACGACCAGTGGCCCAGAACATAAACTCACTTTTGCTTCGCACGCGAGCCAATAAAATGAAGATGATCATAGAATCACTTACCAGTTTGTAATTGGGGGCATTCCGCTGCCGTCTATGCACCCTCCTACCAGACGCACCCTCTGCGACAGACGACGCTGGGCCATCATGCTGCTGCTGACTAATTTTGCCATGGGCCTTGGTCATGTGCCAGGAAGGGGCGTGCTTGTCCACTTCCATAGATCCCGATGGTTTTGGACATCCTGCTGCCATCCGGCGCTGGGTGTGTGCAGAAAGTGCTGAGTGTGACCAAAACGGTGTTGCTGCAATCATGTCAAATACAACCATGTAAACCATTAACATTTTGAATCAGATATTATACATAATTACAGCAGTACCCCCTGCCCCTACGAACAATAACTGGTAATACAGTAAAATGCGACACTTCAGTTGCAAAATCCGAAAAAAAAAATATTCGTGGAAGTCTGTTCTTCGAATCGCGCGGTAGTTTTGCGTACGAGGATTCAAATCTGGCGCCATCTTGTTTCAACAGTGCATGCATACAAACATGGAAAGTTACATTTCGTTCACAATCACACATGTCAGAAGAAGAAAAAAAAAGCAACCCAATCGCGTGACAGATTTAAAAAAGGTAAATACAGGTGAATGTACCAAGGGTAGACAGAAACACACGCCCCAGAATAGAGGGGAAAACCCACAAGGGTCACCCTGGGAACTAAAAAGTAGTTAACCCCACCCAAGTCCCCCAGGGTAGACCTGGGTGGGGGACATTAGCATACAAGATGAGAACATACATATACACATATATGATGTGAACATAACATGTACACATATATGGTAATAGGTGCATACCACCCGCTCCCCACCCCACATACAAAACCACAGAACAAACATCTGTGCATGTTCATAATATATCCATTACTTGGTATTCATATGTCCTAGTTATTTAAATTTATTATTTATTTTTATTTGTTTGAAAAGTAGGTTTTGTTCATATGCTGATGTTCACATACACATAATATGTTATATTATATATATTATATATATATATTATATATTATATGGTAATACTGCCCACTCCCAACCCCACTCCACAACCAGAGAACACCCACCAAACGACACTTACATCTGTGCATGTTCATAATCTATCCTTTACTGAGCATTCATATGTCCCAGGTATCTTGACTTACTTTATCTTTTTTATTTAACCGCCATGAGATGGCATTGGTCGCCTGCTCGACATTAAACCCAAATAACTATATATTTAAATTATTTATTTATTTTGTTTGCTTGTAATGAAGGTTTTGTACATACACATCAGCAAACATGAAAATATACACATATATATATGGTAATAGGTGCCATACTGCCTGCTCCCAACCCTTACCTAAATACACACATAAAACCGCAGAACACCTACCAAAGGAAGGACATGCACATCTGTGTATGTTCATAATTTTTAATCTATCCTTTACCTAGCATGCATATGTCCCAGGTACCTTAGACTTACTTTATCTTATTTATTTAAATTATTTATTTATTTTGTTTGTTTGTAATGTAGGTTTTGTACATACACATCAGCATACAGCTCAAGAACATACACCATGGTGCCCCTGTGCATGTGGCCACCAGTACTATTCTGTCAGATCTGTCACACCCAGCCAATCATCTCTTCGAGCTTCTGCCCTCTGGCCGGCGGTTTCGTGCTTTTAAAGCCAGAACCTCTCGATTCAGATGCATTTTTTTCCCCCAGAAGCTGTCCTCAATACATCACCATGCACGGAACAACGTGATTCCATGATTTGTGACATATGACTGATTTGTGTTTAATATTGTGTTTATCTATCTTTTAGTGCTGTATATAGGATGATCGCCAACTAAGTGTATGACATGATGAATACCCTACAAGTGAGGACATATTTTACTGTCGCCATGCCACACAAAAATCCTTGTAACGTTTTACTTGGTGAATAAATGTCTTATGTCTTATACACGTACATGGTAATAGGTGCAGTATCGCTCGCTCCCAACCCCAATCCAGTTACACACACAAAACCGCAGAACATCCACCAATGTACATCTGTGCATGATCATAATCTATACTTTACTTAGCATTCTTATGTCCCAGGTATCTTTGACTTACTTTATCTTATTTATTTAACTGCCGTGAGATGGCCGTAGTCTACCGCGCGGCGTTAAACCCAAATAACTATTTATTAAAATTATTAATTTATGTTTGTTTGTAATGTAGGTTTGTACATACACGGTAATAGGTGCCATACCGCGCCACTTTCAACCCCAGCCCACATACAAAACCACAGAACACCCACAAAAGACACGCACAATTGTATACTGATGGGCATTAGTGGACTGTAAAATCTATATATAGAGACTTCAGGTTAAGCAAGTGGCTTGTATTGACTGCCTGTATTTTAGCTGCCCACCTACAAATTTCATGTGTACAGTACACTGCACATGCAGCCATCAGTTCTGTGAAAAGTACTGTTGGCCTCATGCACAGGGGCACCAAAACTTAGAGATAAGGCCACACCTGATAACAATAACAGTACTAATAATAATATGAATACTCAGCCACTAGTTCTGTAAACAGCACCTTTGTAAACAGTACCAGTGGCCAAATGCACACATACATCATGGATGCTGCTTCCACTGATCACTTCAAACAATAGGCTGCCCGGTTCACATTTTGATACCGTGAACTAGCCTGCACATGCAGTCATCAGTTCTGTAAATAGTACTGGTGGCCACATGCACAGCGGCACCAAACTTAAAGGTGAGGCCAAAACTGCCACCTCAAACAAAACCAAACGCTACTTACACACACATATCAATGATACAGTCAACCTCTGTGTGCGTTAGGGGGAACACGCTTAAAGTATGGGCCTGTAAATCTTACAGCGAAATGTCAAAACCAGTAAGAAGATAATGTAACAGCAACAAGTACATGTATTTTGTAAACCACTCAAAACATGACAACTCATCGAGTCTAATGGTGTTATGAGTGGGTGATGGAAACACTGAAAGAAATAGTACGTGTACATTATAAAGTATGTGCCTCCTCCCCCCCCCCCTCCCATAACTAGCTGTTTATCATAAAACATAGATATCTCATTCATTTGATCACTTGACTGATTTATTAAATCATCTCTGTGTCACCTTTCTCCGTTTTCTTTCTCGTTTTAATCCCAATATATATGTCAGTGCTAATGTCAGCTGCTAAGAATCCTTGCAGCGAACTGCAAATGTCTATATGCAGACAAACTGCAAATAACACAGCAGCAAAATAAGTTCCTCTTTTGTGCAGTAGGCTACTGCTAGCAAGATAGGGTTCAATTTTAAACAAAGCATTGCATGAACTTCCAAGCGTGTTCACATTGTGCTGTGTATTTTTTTTTCAGTGTGAAGTGTACTGTACCATCAGTGATCACTGAGACTGCATAATTGGCACTGGCAGTGATCGCACATCACAACATAGCTTGTCAGTGCAACGGATTAAAATAAATGTTACTGCTGCATAAAATAATTAATCAAGTTCCGAAACTTTGCTCAGCCATGACAGTTAAAACCAAGTGGTGTGGCACTCTTTTTCTTTTACAGAATGCAGCATAGGTTTTGAAGATAGCGTTTGTGTTGTGGGTTGCGTTTTGTTTTGGTGCTGTGTTGTCGAAATGAAACGGGCAAAGCGATGGTGAAATGAATGGAAATAAACGTGACAAACCTTTATCAAGCCGTAAAAATGCACACAGCAACTTTACACGTTTGCTTTTTTTTTTTTTTTTTTTTTAAACAAACAAGCTTATGTACAACAAATCAAAAAGAACCCGTCGGCGCACGGAAATTCACGTCCGCGGAGGTCGTGGCATCACGTGATGTTTTGATCACGTGATTTTGGGATACCTTATTGTTGAGAAACGATATTAATTTTGAGTTCAAGGCAAGCGTTTCGTAATTGTTTCTTCTCTTAATATATCTAAGTGTGAAAATATTACTTAACTTAAAAATGAAATCCTTTTAAGTGACATATAGTGCATACTACCACTGAATACAGGAACAATGAGACCCGTGTAAACTACTGATCCCCTGTAAACATGGCCGCGACGGTCCTGGTTTCGTCTGCAGCCATACTGGAAACAAAATGTGCTACAGAAAAATGTCTCCATCCTCCGGCAGTTTAAAACGAGTGCGCACTGCTTTTATTCATACTAGACTTCATTTTGATATACCCAAACCTTTGTTACTCTCTAGAAAATCACTATCTCGTAAACGGCTGATCGTCTATGAAGGGCAGCTGCTAGACTATTAGGAAGACCGCTTATAAAAAGTAAGTCGGTTGACCTACATTTGAGTCCGTAATTTCGTTCTATTCACTTGCAGTTTTGGATAGCTAGCTTTGAAATAGGCATTGGATGAGTTCGTAATCCTCCGTTGTCAATACCTCTTCAACTTTTTGAATAACAATTAATTCATTTTTGCAAGTTTTGGATCCAGTAATATACTCCCATCAAATAGTCAGCCCTGGCAGAGGCTGTGTGGAAGAAAACAGTCAGCCTTGCAAGAGGCTGCCTGCCTTTCGGATGAGTGACGTGAAACATCAGATGCGTCACTGTGTACACAGCGTCGTGAGAAAAGCGATGTCATGACGTCAAGCTTATAGTGACGTCATTTTGCTGCTCGTGCTATTATTCTTCAGAATTAATTTATGTCGCTACACGAACCCACAGAGCGTACTAATGTCGCGCCGCGTGTCCTTCTATATTTGTGCGCGCCGGCATGTGTGTTGATCAGAGCTTGGCTTAGAGAGGAGGGAAATGGATCAGAAGGAGCTTAAAAAATATGAACAGCTCTGAATGTTCCTGAAAGAAAAACGCAAGTGAGCTCCAAACAAAACGGTAGACGGCTTTGGGATGACATCCTCATCTTGTTTTTTTAGATGTTCCGACAACACTTTTTCTATTTAAATTGCTTTGATTATAATAACCTTCGGATATAACAACGAGAATATACGAGGCCGGCGATTTGTTACATCCGAAATTAACTCATTCGCGGCCAGCCGCATCCGGATGCGCGGCTTAATGCCTCGCATCCGGATGCGGCTGGTCGCGAATGCGTTCACTATATATTGTCAGTGATATTGCCAGAGTAGCTCAGGTTGAGGCTGTAAACAGGGGTACGGACCGACCAGTATCGGTTCAAGAGTAGATAGGTGAGACTATTCTGGCACCACCATTGAACTTAGAGGCGCTAAGCAATTCTGGCACCACCCTTGAACTATCATGATGTAATCAAGTGATGAAGTGTGACGTAATCATCAGAGGAAAAACTATCAAATCTTGAATTTTGAATCTGAGGGCATAGTGCGTTAAACGCTTCTTAGCCTATCTCATGGATCTTTGAATTGGCACATAAATTGAAGTCTGAGTATGATCACTCCCAAGACATTTTCCATTTAAAAAAAAAAGGCAAAGGAAAGAAACAGGAATTCATTAACGCATTCAAAGCACCTCGCATCAATAGCACCGGGCATCCGCAGCTATTGATGCAGGAGGGGGGTGGGGGGGCGTGGGGGGGGGGGGGCTTGAACGAGTTAACACGCGGGCGCGTGTACTGCGACATCATGTCTCCATCACATGACCAGCAATGACCCTGAAAAGAATGGGGCATAACGCACGTGCGGACTTAGTCAACATAAAATGGCTTCTTCGAGTAACAGGTTCATGCGCAAGATTGCGGTTGGTCTTGCTTTTGTCCTTGACCTAGATTTACTGGCCTAGATTAAGAGAAAAAACATTTGAATCAATCTCACTTCCGTTCCGTAAGCCAACAGAGAGGGAAAAAATTCATTGCGTTGCGCTCAGTCAACAGAAATGGAATAACTGAGTCTGCCTTGCCGTGTGAAGGCAAAAGACAGTAAATCTAATTTTGTGTAAAGCAAGATTTTCATTATATTGAAAAGAAAAGCTCGCTTTTTCCCAGAAGCGGACTTACTTCCGTTTGTCGAACCGACGAAGGATCTTGACGAGGTCTGATCATTGCAAACATGCAAGGAGCAAAAGTACTCATTTTTCCCTGCGATAAACGATGGCTCTTGGGGATCTTTTTCTCCAGATCACTGAAAAACAGGAAACTTCGGTTCGCCAAGAGACTGCTGTTGAAAGTCTTCACTGATATAGGTTAGTGTGCCAGTGACGTACGTAGACAGGGGTCTTTCCTATTATGACCTACTTCTGGCGTTCCTTGAAAAGTAAGCTACTTTTGGGAGCGAAAGGCATACGCCTATAACTTAACCCCTTCACTACCGAAGCTTAACCCATTTAGCGCCGACACACTACAGCAGAAGATGGATCGACATGATAATTTAAGGGTAGTGCCAGATTAGCTTGGCGCCTAATGGCGTAAGGTTAATCTGGCACTACCTTTGAATTATCATGGTCGATCCGTCTCTTGCATCCGGGACGTTAGGCAACGCCTCCAAAATTTCGGAAATTCGGCCTTGGGGATTAAATGGGTTAACTCATTCAAGACTTATGTACTGCATTCGGTTACGCGGCTACTTGACGCGTGTCTGTATTCGGCACGTATCAAGCGAGTTAAATCCTCACGAGCCCTTGCAAAAACTTATGTCTGAGGGAGTAGCTCATTGTTCGCCGTACATAGGTTAGTGTGACAATGACCTGACAATGTCTTTTCTTTCTTGAGCAGGTTTACGTGTTCTCTGGCACCAGACTACAAGAAGTTTGCATGGCGCCCGCGACAGAAGGTCCTTTCCTTGAAAAATGTGTCGACGTTCTGGAGTTGCACTCTCGTTGGATACGGTAGAAGTTTACCAGTGATGTTATGTGTCAGAGACCTTCACATATCACACGTATCATGAAATCCAAGGCAAAATGGTGACTGCCAAGCAGTGTGAAATGCAAAGAAAATCCCGACGTAGAAAGGAACACGCTTAGAAAGGACAATTACAGCACAACTGTTGTAATTGTCCTTTGCAAGCGTGTTGCTTTTTTGGACAATTTCTTTTTTTTTTTTTTTTTTGGTACCATGAGTTCCAGTCTACTGGGTTGAACGGGCAACAAAACGTTGTGATTTTATTCCTTTGAGTTTATTCCAAGATCTTGCAAATGGCTCTCATTCGAAAAGATCTGCAAGCAGATACTTTTCGAATGAGAACCATTTGGCAGACTGGCATTACGTTTCGGTGTAAAAAAAAGATTCCGCGGTACTACGTCCGCGGTAAAAGAGATGGAATGAACAAGGTTACTACCTTGATTCGCAATTCCAAATGTCAGGTTAATCAACCACGATCTCCTCAGCTTGTGTGGTTCCGTGCAGTTGGCATCGAATGTGAAAGAATGTCAAAACGCAAATGCAACTTAATGCGATGACTCAGTGTTGCAGGATTGGTGCACTTAATTTAATTCTTCGATGGCGAAATTATCACATTGTTGTAGATATCCTCTGAGGTCGGTATCGCAGTTCTGGAGACAGATCGACCATGATACTTCAATGTTGATGCCAGAATAGCTTGGCGCCTTGAGGCGCCAAGCTATTCTGGCACCAACCTTGAATTATCCTGGTCGATCCACTTCCTGTCGTAGTCTTTCCGGGCTGTATGGGTTAATGTACACTACTTCATCCAGCAAAAGTACATCTGCCCTGTAAAGACAAAACACAGTTAGTCCATTTCTGTGAACAGCAAGAGTTCCGTTGTGTTTCAATGAAAATCTCGCTTTTCACAAACGTGAACTTCATGTCTTTTGTCTTGACAGGGTTGACACGTTCTACTGACGACCCTTTACAAAAGAACATCTAGCCATACTTTATCAGTTTGGACACCGGTGTGCCGGTCTGCGATTTTAAACCTAACGGTTTCCAGCTGTAAGGTCCAAACTCACAGACCAGGAGCAGCACACAACTGGTGGGTGAAGGAAGCTGGTCAAATGCTTCACACGAACCGCGCCGCCGGCCACAGCCTCAATGTTTCATTCAAAAGTCATTAAAGATTTTCTTTGCTCCGCCAATTACCCACCGCCTGATTGACCTTGCCTTTCTAGTCATTTCTCCATCTTTCAGCTTTTGCTCGAGAAACGCAGATAAAAATGGGACCCGCAGCAAGAGGAGTAGATCCTCATGAGGATCTACGCCTCGTGCACATGCTCTGGCGACATTCCGTCAGTCCCGAGAGTGTGTTGTACTAGTCTCAATCAGACTTCAGCACTTGGGTGGATTCTTCACAATTTTCACGGCCGCACGTGGTCGGTCGGCTCAGCCTTCGTTCATGGTCGCTCTTACGTGTTCTTTCTCTCTCCCCCAATACGCTAAAGATCATCGAACCGACGTCAGGCCGCAGCTTGTTGGCCCGCGCCGCATGGCGCGGGCCAAGAAGCTGCGGCCGAAGTCGGCCTGAAGACCTTTTGGGGCTGTTCCTTCTTTTAATTCTCTTATGCCTTTAGTTGTGTGCCACCGGAATACGGCTAGGCTTCATGTAGGCTAATTGCATATGAGTTTGTTTTCTTGTTGCGATCAACGTTGGTCCACCCTTTCGATCACTGCCGAGATAAAGCAAACATCACTTAATTGCAGGAGACATTATATCCTCGTGAGCCCTGCAGACGCGTGGGCTCACGAGGAACTATGCCTCTTGCTAACATCAATTTGCATCCATGTTTATTGGGCGGCTGGGGTTCTTTGGCGTAAATCAAAAAAGAAAAATCAGTAACACAATCTGCGTCCAATGTCAGTGAAGGCGTTGAAAAGGTCACGGTACTGACGTGACCCCGCTCCTGAGAACTTTGCTTCCACGGTCAAGGGAGAGATTTGATGGTCAGAGAGGGACGCTAGTACCATGAAGTTAAGAGAATTCTAGACGGTTCTTAAAGTCACTTTGTCCGTGCACTCATAAAGAGCGTTTGATAGACTCAATTACATGAGTGAGGTGCTCCGCTACAGCGCAAGCCATTAAGCAAGGTGCTCCGCTACAGCACAAGCCACTAAGCAAGGTGCTCCGCAACAGCGAAGCACCTTGCTTAGTGGCTTGCGCAGCAGTAAGCTCACTCATGCGGCTGATGCAGAAAGATTTAATCAAGAAAAGCAAAGCCGGAAAAGTTATTGTCACAAGTTTCACCGCACAACAGCAAATACATCAACAGACTTTCTATCAGAAACTAGAAAGCGAGAAAATGAATAATATAATATAGACTAAAATAAAAATGAAAGAAGATATCAAGAAATAAATATCAAAAGAAAATAAAGAAAAGACAGGAAATAAAATAAAAGAAAATAAAGTAAAATAAAAGAAAGATTGAGATTCATACAAAAGTATACACAAGAGAACAGCTACATTGAGCTCCGGAACAACAAATGTGTGCTTCTACGTGATTTAAAGCCGAAATGGTATGTGATTTTGGGTCTTGTGACTCTAATCCCTCAGTCCAAAATCTGAGAACAGCACACACACACACACACACGCACACACACACACACACACACACACACAAACACACACACACACATACCATCACACACACACACACACATACACACACACGAACACACACACACACGCACACAAACACACACACACACACAAATACACACACACACACACACACACACACACACACACACACACACACACACACACACACACACACACACACACTATTCCACAACGACACCACATTAAACAAACTGTAACAGGCAGCTGCATCCGCATGATAAACCGGAAGTATATCCAGTTCTCTCCCGCATTATCCCAATGGAGATTTGGGCTGATAAATATCCCAGTAAGCCTCACAATACCCCTGAGATTATAACCCTAGTGATTCTCTGCAGGCGCTCACTGTTTAGTTCTTACTGGTCACAGACACAGTGGTATAATTAATATCTTTATTCTGGTCCACAAGACACGGAAAGACCAGTGGTCAGTTGCATGAGCGAGCTTAGTCCTGCACCATCCACTAAGCAAGGTGCGCCGCTATAGCGGCGCACCTTGCTTAGTGGCTGGTGCAGGACTAAGCTCGCTCATGCAACTGGCCAGACCCTTTGAGAGAGTGAGCTGAAATCCTGCGCAAGTCGCTAAGCCGGGTGTTCCGCCATACAGAAGCAAGCTCCTGTTCCCAGGTGCATGAGTGAGCTTAGTTACTCGTGCAACTGACCCCTGCTGAGCGTCACTAAGCAAGATGCGCCGCTATGGCAGAGCTCTTTGCTTAGTGGCTGGCGCAGGACTTCCGCCGTCATGTGCAACTTAGCCCTGGTGCCAGTTGCGTGAGTGATCATAAATCCTGCGCAAAGAACTAAGCTAGGTGCTCTGCTACAGGATCACATTGCTTAGAGGGTGGCGCAGGATTTAAGCCCACTCGACTCCTGGCGTGATCAGAATTGTCCATGTGGTTACTAAGCAAGACCTGTCTACCTGAAACTGTAGATACAAGATGGAAAGTAGATGGTTATTCCCTGATCTCTTCCCGTCCCCGTCTGTGTATGCTCGTACCACAGTGGCTCCTGTGTTCTCGAGGAGAAGAAGTCATCATACTTTCAGGCGCACTGGTTGTCTTCGTCGATTCGCTACCGCTGGTCAGCGGTAGCCAATCGACGGAGACAAACAGAGTGGGTTTTGATTCTGTGACTGAATGTCTTGTCGTCGTGACTGCTTTTTCAGAATCAAGTCTGCGGGATATACTGCCAAATCACCGTCGATTTCAAGGACTGAAATGAAAGGGAGCACATTTCCGGGTGCCTTATGATCTCCCCTTGCTTATCAAGCGCTCATAAACATTCTCCCAAAAGACCACTTTGCTGAGCCACTGTCCGCCACCTGTCATTGTGATATCTGTTGAAATGATCCCTAATGACTTTATCCGTCCGAGGACAGAAAGTGTGACCGACCTCTCTAAGCAAGCGGTATAGATTGTCATGAGACCCTTGCGGCTGTGTGGGCCCATGAGGATCTATAACGCTTGCAGATGGGATGCGCTGATTACAGGACTGATAATCACAAAGAGAGGTGGGAGTAAATCCCTAAAACAAAATATTTCGCAGTCAGATTTCTTTGAAGGAAAAGGTAGCACGCCCCAGTCGCTCAGCCACCAACTTCACTTGAAAGAGGCATAGATTATCATGGGCCCCTGCAGCCTTGCGGCTGCAGAGACTCGTGAGAATCTATGTCTCTTTGCATGCAGAGAAGGGTCATATTTCATGTCCTCAGCTCGACAAATTCATCTTGGTTTAACTCTTTTAGCCCCAAGGTCCCATTTCTCAAATTTTGGCGATGTTGCCTAACGGCTATGTACCAGTTGTAAGAGACGGATTGATCATGATAATTCAAGGCGCCAAGCTCATCTGGCACTACCCTTGAATTATCATGATCAATCCATCGCCTGCTGCAGGGTCCCGGGGCTAAAAGGGTTAAGGTTGCTCATGGACGCAAATCTTTGCACTGTGAACGTGGACGGCCCTGACTAACTATCTGTTCAGTTCAGTTCAGTCAAGATGAAATCTCTGCGCTCGTATGTGCTCCACCCCTTCCATCAGAAGTTCCCCTTCCCCCCTCGAGGTCTCGTCTATATCGTAACCGATATTGGTGTAAGTAACAACCATGTGCGCAAAGACCGTCGGGCCGACGTCGGCCCAACGGCCTTTTGCATATTGGGAAAGTAACCTAATATTTCTTGTTGTTTTACCAGTAGTTTGTTATAAGGGAAGTCTAAATAGAGTAGTTACAAGAACAAATTGTAAACCCGGCAATTTAACGCATTCGACGAGGCCTGATGCATTCGGAAACACGGCTTTATGCCACGTATTCAGATTAGTTAACCAGGCACTACTATGAGTTTAGAAGAAACTACCAAGTGAGTAGGAAAAAGCACCGTCAATGGAGAGAATTGTGCACCATGAGCACAGATCTACTTTGGTCCAAGCACAAAAATAAAAGATAGGAAAGAGGGGGTGCGCCAAGTAAGTGACTGGAATCAACGCATATGGACCCCCCCCCCCCCTCCCGAAGGGGGGCGTATCACATATCCCACGGTTCCAGACCCTTTGTGCATGGAAATTTAAATCTAGGACCCCCAAGTGGGGGTCCACATATTGAGCCGGTGTGGACACCTGTTTCGGTCCGAGGCTTGGCGACCTCTTCAGCACACCATCGGAACAGCCTACCTGCAAAAAAGACCACATTTTACCTTGGTTTCTGCAGGGGCATACATTCCATGTCTCCACCTAGAGCCAAATTTCCATGCATTTCCTATCTTTTTGTGCTTGGACCAAAGTAGATCTATGATCATTGGTCTATCGTGCACAATTGTCTCCCTTGACAGTGCTTTGTCCTACTCACTTGGTAGTTTCTTCTAAATTACAAGCACTGGCAGTCAACCCTTTCGGTCTAGGTTTTTACTACTATGAGTTGTTTGGCACTTTCATCTTCAACACGGTTATATTTGTTCATGCGATGGCAGCGTTTGCGTGATCTCGAATGCCTTCATGCGGTTCGTTCTCAGAAACATTGACTAAATCTAAAATCGTAAACTCAACCCTTCAACACTGAAACACTCCTCCAACTAAGAACGTAAATGGACCAAATATGTGTCAACAAGAGGCGATCTCACAGACTCATACAAATCTATGTCTCTCGCAAGCAGCATGGGGCTTTCAAGGTCTTCTTAACCCTTTGGCTGTTTGTAGCGCTTTTGGTGGAGGTGATTCCTGCAGAAATCACCTCGACCAAAAGGGTCACCGACAGCCAGCTCTTGGGCTAATTGCAGCCTGCTTCAAAGCTGGCCTCCGACAAAAGTGACCAGTTCCCCTGAGATTTTATGATGAAGGGTCATATATTATTTTCGCATGCTACCTCGGCCCAAGGTAATCAGGCACTACCCTGGGCCTCTCCTAGAAGTATATTATTATTATTATTATTATTATTATTATTATTTCTAGAAATCCAACTATCGCCGAAGCAGCATTTTAGTGAGACAGGGCTAAGCCCACTGTAAAAGCCTTCCTGCACCAAAAGTGACAATTTTAGCCGAGTATTTATGATGAGCGGTCTTAAATAATTTTCTCACGCCTCTGGTTGGTTGGTTGGTTAGTTCGGGTTTAACGTCCACAGCACCGAGGTGATCATGGACGGCCCTGACGGACGGGTTATGGGGGACAGGGAAATCTATTGCCTATGGAGTACGACCTGAACACTGATCAACTCAGGCGCACTCCAACTGTGCCACTTTGATTTACCAGGACCTTTCAACGGACATGCTATTGAACAAATCCGTTTTTCCCACAGGATTGTGAGTCCAGCTACCGGGGCCGGGACGGGATTTGAACCCACGACCCGCGATTCCCTTCGCTCTCCTGCTCCGACGTTTAACCGCCTGAGCTATTTCGGACTCTCTCACGCCTCTTAAGTTATACCAAACTAAACAGGCCCTGCCCCTGAGCTGTCCTGGAAATCCGTCTGCTGCAGCAGGAGTTTTATGGTGTGGGGCGGCAGAGCTAAAGAAACTGTAAAAACCTGCCTGCGCCAAAGTGACAATTTTAGCGGAGTATTTATGATGAAAGACCATGTATTATTTTCTCACTCGCAAACTGCCGATAAAGGACCGATGCAAAGCAGAGTCCCTCCATCTGCACGAGACACAGATTCACGTGAGCTACTTCATCCGTAGGGGCTCATGTGACTCTATGCCTCTCGCTAGCCTGCAATCGCGCGCGGCTGCTCCTCAAATTTCAGGGTGTGACTTTCGGTTAAAGGCGACGGAGTTTAGAAAATTAACCGCTGTGAGAGACCATCCTGTCCTTTTTCCGGCCTCTCGAAGCCCCTCGATTTAAAGGTCGTTTGCGTGGTATCAAAGGTGGGGATCAAGCTAGCTTGGCCATTTACCCCCAGCTAATAACGCACCATCAAGCTCTTCCATCTCTACGCTCCCGTGCGCACCTTGAAGTCGCTGCCGTTCGGATATGGTCGGGTATTATCGGATGTCTTCGGCCATTGTCGGCGATATTTATCGGATATCTTCGGCTATAGTCGACGACTGTTATCTCTAAATTCTTGCCAGCTTTCGCAGAGGTTTTCTGCTGCGATCATCTGCAGACTTTGGGGCGAAATACTGAGAAAAATGGTTTCAACAAGTGTCTGTTGTGTTGATGGCTTGAATGATGTGTGTTTGAAATCACAGTGAAAGGCTCTCGTGGGTCCACTTCACTGAATGTTAGGGATCTAAGCTTTAATAACTAACACAAAATAACTTTCTTCCTCTGAGAAAAGTAAATGGTTCCGATCCATACCGGCAAGAGGGCATAGATTCTCATAAGCCCCTGTAGCTGCAGGGGCTCATGAGAATCTATTCCTCTGCTGATGTTGGGTTGTTGAAGTGAGGGTCCAGTTCAGATGACCTTTTGACATGGACACTGACGAATCTTATGGATTGTTCGGCTCATTGACTGGCGTCCTTGAAATCACTTCTGGCAGAACGTCAACGACACTTACGCAGCTATTGATTCAGGGCGCCTTGAATGAGTTAGGTTTATGTACGAGCGTATAAGTTTGATGATTCATACCCAATGCACAAAAGGCCATCCTGCCGACGTCGGCCAAGTTGGTCCGCGCACAGGGATCGCAGGCCAACGGCGGCCGACATCGGACCGAGGGCCTTTTTGTGCATGAGAACAAGATGACCATTTCCGAGCATGTTTAGGCATTCTTTGGGTCCAGCGTGACATTTGATACAATCATGAACTTTAGTTCGGGAACAGCGAAGCCTTCTTGTCAGAAGCATCACCCCCTACTATGGGAGACTATCTGGCCCATGAACGCCGGCAGAGCCGTTTCAGTCCCCGATGCAAAAACCCTTGAAGAACTGTTGAGTCCGCAGGCAAAAGCGGTAATATTCGGCGATAATTCCGACGTCACAATGGCCGGTATTACGGCTTGCACACACCTTCAGCAGGCGAACCGAAAGAAACTGATGATAAAGATAATGTTCTGTACTGTTGTCATTGTCATTGTGTAAATCTGAATGAAACCTTAAAACAAACAAACAAACAAAGAAACAAACACAAAGAAGCAACCAACCAACCAACCATCCAACCAACCAACCAACCAACCAACCAACCAAACAAAGTGATTTTCTAACGAACGAACGACCAAACAAGCCAACAAACAAGCCAACAAACAAGCCAATAAGCAAGCCAACAAAGAAACAAATAAACAAAGAAACAAAACAACAAAGCAATAAAGAAACAAAGAAACAAACACAAGCAAACAAACAAACAAATAAACACACACACACACTCACACACACACACACACACACACATACATACACACACACACACACACACACACACACACACACACACACACACACACACACACACACACACACACACACACACACACACACACACAGAGAAATCTTTTGTATTTGACCTGATTACTAATTTCCCAATGACGTGACACAAGATTGGTATGCTCTATTACATCATCTGTTACTCACAGATAGTCGGTTTAACACATTGAGCCTTAGGATCGCGATTCTCAGAATTAAACGTTGTCCAATAAAGACTACATTAAGTATCAGGATATAGTTCGACCATGGTAGTTCAAGGGTGGTGCCAGGATAGCTTGGCGCCAAGAGGCGCCAAGCTATTCTGGCACCTCCTTAAACTATCATGGGCGAACCATATCTTCTTGTAGTGTGTCGGGGTTGAATGGATGCTCGAAAATTTCACTTACAAAAATCAGAAGATTTCTTTAGTTCACTTTACTTTACCAAAACTGTGGAAGTTTGGGATCTCTGTCAGAAAAAAATTCCGCTGAGTTTTCAAGTTTAACTGAGTAACAATTAGATGATCTATCACGTTTCATAATCTCCCGTCACGCCAAGATCATCCGCCAAGTCACATCAAGATAATGACATCTGCATCGTCATCGGGACGAAACGTGTTCAGTTTTGTCTCGGACAAAACGACATTTCGGTCTCGCTTTCTCGCAGTCTATCATCCACAATCAAACACAGTCTTTCACAGATCACAATCTGGCGAGAAGAGAACTTAAAACGAACTTCGCGTCGATGCCATCCTGAGAAGGACACGTTTCATCCGCAAGAAACATAAATCATCTTGAGTCCCTGCGGACCGCAGGGACTCAACAGGATTTACGCTTTTGACTGGCAACACCATTCCCCTCCATTAATGTCTATGATTCTCAAACATTAATTTGAGTCTGAGATTGCGCGACCGAATGTTTGGTACTATGCTGTCCATTGACAGGGCCTATTATGTCATGTGTTTGTTGATCTGTAATTTTGGAGCTTACGACCTGCTGCCGTAAGCTCCAAATTTACAGACCAGCCCGTGTGTCTGATTTGAATCTCGTTGGTGTCGTAACGTTCAAAATGACCGACTCAGTGCATGAAGTAATGTGCCGTTACAGAGGGCCTTATTAAAGAGTCATTACCTGTCAGAACTGTACGTGATGGCATGATACGATGGTCCTCTTTGTGAATCCCAATGCGCAAAGGCCATCGGGCCGCCGTTGGCCGCCGTTGGCCCGCGCACGGCCGTGCGCGGGCCAACGGCGGCCGACTTCGGCCGGATGGCCTTTTGAGCATTGGGAATGCGATAAACAGGGATTCGGAATTGCTCGCGTATAGGCTGATGGTTGGTTGTGAACAAATTTAGATATGTCTAAGCGATATTTGAGTCATGTTTCGACAGAAGTCAACTGAGATGGTGGGCTGGGTTTTTTTTTTTTTTTTTTTTTTTTTTTTACGGGTGAGCGTGAGTTTGGGTAAAGTTCAGTAACCGATAAAGAAGCACGATGAGAAAAACAGTTACAACAAAATTTATTAATATTTTGGGTCCGCAGCTTTTTTCGGAAAGACAAACAAACAAGTATACACTCCGCTACTTGCTTGGAGAAAGTGAAAACTGTCTTTTCTAAGCCTGCTTCTTTCTTCGTTGAGTTATTCTCTGCATTTAAAACGCTTGGTAGTCAACGTTTTGGTTTGGATTAAGATGCATGTTGCCCTGTGAAAGTGAGTTAATTAGTTAGTAAGGTTTAACTCATTCAGCCCCAGGACAGCACAGCATGACATGGATCAACTCTGATAGTTCAAGGGTGGTGCCAAAATAGCTCGGCGCCCATAGGCGCCGAGCTATTTTGGCACCACCCTTGAACTGTCATGGTCGATCTGTCTCCGGGATTGTAATGCAGTCTTCAGAGGACAGCGCAACATTTGGGGCACAGTGAGTTAACGTCGAACAGACAGCCCAGGTCTTCTCACGGCGGCCCTGTGAAAGTAAAAGACAGTAAGTCCATTGTTGTAAAGAACAAGAGTTTCATTATGTTACAATGAAAACCTCGCTTTTCGCAAAACATGACTTACTGCCTTTAGCCTTCACCGGGCAGCATACTACATACGTGAGAAAATTGTCAGGTTACGTTTACGCCGAACGACTCCCGAAAACGAACGAGAGCGAAGTCACGGCGGATAACCAGTGTGGACAAGAAACGCAGACAACACTTGTATTCGTATATGTTAGAAGCTCAGGCCCTATTAGTGCGTTGAGACGCGCCGATTTTCCTTTGAGTTTTACCCTGGAACCTCGTGCTGGGACCATATGGCGTTGAGGCGGCTCCCCTGGGTGGTGGATAGTGGTTCCCTCGCGAGAGGGGTGCACCGAATGAAATAAGGTGCCGTGAACCAACTAAGGGAAGGTGACCCCGACAGAAATCCCCTGGTCCTTCTAGTAAGGGGGTTGGGCGTGGGGGTAGCTTCCCCACCCTGCAAATAAGGAAATAGCTACAAAAACGCCGACGAAAAGACAAACAGCAATTCCTTTCCTGGAGGAGGAAGGTTCTTCTACCAGAAGATTTATGACGTCCTGTGGTGAAAGCCGGAAGTCTTCGGAAGCCACAGGACCAAGCCGCCTCTCTCTATCCAGGGACACAACCATGGGCACATGGAATGTCAAGACCATGTACCAGAGCGGCAAGGCCGCCCAGATAGCAGCGGAAATGCAAAAGTACAACCTTTCCCGCTAGGTATCAGTGAATCCAGATGGACGCAGTCTGGCCAGAAAAGGCTGTTAAGTGGGGAGATGATTCTGTATTCAGGTCATGAAGAGAAGAATGCTCCCCATACAGAAGGAGTAGCATTCATGCTGTCACCAGTGGCACACTGGAGAGAGCGCTGATGGGCTGGGAACCTCTTGGGCCAAGAATTATCACAGCAGCCTTTAGAACCAAGAAAAAGCTCAAGCTGAACGTCATCCAGTGTTATGCGCCCACTAATGACAGTGACGAGGAAGAGAAACAAGAGTTCTACGACCGACTCCAGAGTGCTGTGGACAAATGTGTGGAGCGAGACATCATCATCGTGATGGGCGATTTTAATGCCAAAATAGGGGAGGACAACACCGGATACGAAGAGGTGATGGGGAGACAGGGACTAGGGGAGATGAGTAAGAACGGGGAGAGGTTTGTAGACTTTTGTGCTCTAAACAGACTTGTCATTGGAGGCAGCATCTTCCCACACAGAAGGATACACAAAGCAACTTGGGTCTCACCTGACCATACTACAGAAAACCAAATAGACCATATCTGCATTAGCAAGAAATTTAGAAGATCCCTTCAAGATGTTCGAGAATGGAGGGAAGCAGATGTCGCCTCAGACCAATATCTGCTTACCTTAAGAATAAAGCTCAAGTTAAAGAAAAGCCGCACAGAGACAACAAGAAGACAGCGCTATAATGTAGGCCTCCTGAGAGAGACTGGAGTGAGAGAAGAGTTCAAACTGGTGCTGTCCTACCGGTTTCAAGCGCTACAGGAGCTAGTAAATGAAGAGGAGGCGGTCACCACAGAGCAGCAGTGGAAGGCAGTTAGAAAGGCGCTGAACTCAACCTGCAAAGACACTGTAGGGTTCAGGAAACACCATCACAAGGACTGGCTGTCGGCACAGACATTGAAGAAGATAGAAGTGAGGACGCAGAAGAAAGCAGTTGTCAACAACAGTCGCACGAGAGCAGCCAAAGCAAGGGCACAGGAGGAATACTCGGAAGCCAACCGCGAGGTGAAGAGGAGTATCAGGGCAGACAAGAGGGCCTACACAGACAGCCTGGCAGCAGAGGCAGAAAAGGCAGCATGAAACAGCTCTACGACATTACCAGAAGATTGTCGGGCAAGTATTGCCATACAGAAAGACCAGTAAAAGACAAAGAAGGCAAGCCTATTGCAGATAGAGCAGACCAACTCTACAGATGGGCCGAGTATTTTGAAGAGTTACTGAACAGACCCAGCCCACCCGACCCCCCAGACATCCACCCAGCAGAGACCGACCTACCCATCAGCTGTGACAGACCCAGCCGGGAAGAGATCAGAAGAGCAGTGCCATTTTTGAAGAACGGCAAAGCAGCTGGGCCAGATGGCATCCCAGCGGAGTCTCTGAAAGCAGACCTAGAGACAACAGTAGAGATACTGTACCCACTGTTTGGAAAGATCTGGGAAGAGGAGGTGATGCCGGCTGACTGGAAGGAGGGGTACCTAATCAAGCTTCCCAAGAAAGGCGACCTCAGCAAGTGTTCCAACTACAGAGGATCACCTTGCTGTCAGTACCAGGAAAGGTCTTCAACAGGATCATCCTGGAGAGAATGAAGAGCTCCGTTGACCCCCAGCTGAGAGACCAGCAAGCAGGATTCAGGAAAAACCGATCATGTACAGACCAGATCGCCACTCTCCGCATCATCGTGGAACAGTCTCTGGAGTGGAGTTCCCCGCTGTACGTCAACGTTGTGGATTACGAGAAAGCATTTGACAGCGTGGACCGAGAGACTCTGTGGAAACTCCTACGACACTACGGTGTACCCACAAAGCTCGTCCGCCTGATCAAGAGCACCTACGATGGCATGACATGTCGCGTGGTCCACGAAGGGCATTTTACAAGGGAGCTCCAGGTCAGAAAGAACCGGTGTCAGGCAGGAGTGTTTGCTGTCTCCGTTCCTCTTCCTACTGGCCATAGACTGGGTCATGAAGAGGACCACAGAGCACAGACGAAGTGGAATACAGTGGACACTGTGGACACAGCTTGACGACCTCGATTTTGCAGACGACTTGGCTTTACTGTTCCACACTCATCAACAAATGCAGGACAAGACAACGAGGCTTGCTGACATCTCGTCCCAAGTGGGCCTCACCATCCACAAACAGAAAACAAAGACAATGAGGCTGAACGCAACCAGGGAAGAACCAGTCTTGCTTGCTGGCACCCCGTTGGAGGAGGTGGAGTCCTTCACCTATATCGGGAGCATCATAGACAAAAAAAGGCGGCACTGATGCAGATGTCAGAGCACGAATCGGTAAATCCAGAGCAGCCTTTCTCCAGTTGAAAAAAGTGTGGAGTTCCAGAGAGCTGTCACAACACACCAAAGTTCGGATTTTCAACTCCAACGTAAAAGCAGTTCTCCTATACGGAGCAGAGACTTGGAGATTGACAAAAACCACAGTCAACATAGTACATATCTTCATAAACAGTTGCCTTAGAAGAATTTTGAAAATCCACTGGCCAGAGAAGATCAGCAACGTCAGACTCTGGGAGAGAACAGAGCAGATAACAGCAGAGAATGAAACTGGGCGAAGAAGATGGGGATGGATTGGTCACAGTCTGAGAAAGCCAGCTTCCAGTATCACTAGGCAGGCATTGTCATGGAACCCCCAGGGAAAGAGGAAAAGAGGCAGGCCGAGAAACACCTGTCGTCGAGACCTCCAAGCAGACATCAAGAGACTGGGAACCACCTGGAGTAAAATCGAAGGAGAAGCACAGGACAGGAGTCGCTGGAGGTCTCTCGTCGACGGCCTATGCCCGGGGAGGGGTGACAGGCGTAAGTAAGTAAGTTTACCCTGGAAAACTGAACATTTAGAGAAACAGCCGTCCGTCTTCGCCGCATATGAGCGAGAGCTGCCGCGGAAACTAAATAATTTGGACATGCGCAATAATGAGTTTTGCCCCGTCGGAAAAAAAGCACAGGTGACAGTAGGAGTCATTTCGGGTCAGGTTTTCCGGGTAAAGTTCACAGTATGCTTGACGCGGAGGGGAGGGAGGGGTAGGGTATTGAAGGGAGAGGGGGGGGGGGTGGGGCGAGGGGGAGGGGGAGGGGGAGGGGTAAGATAACATAGTGTCCGATAAGCTGTTATATGAAACGTGGGTATAATCATATCGAAATCCCCTCCAGTTACGACTTAGCGAGGAACGTGTTATCATTTAATGTGCTGACGTGGATCAGACACAAACGGGGCATCACAAACACGTGTTTCGCCTTCGGGGTATGTAGTGCCCCAGTGGGCGAAGAGTTCACAGGCAGGTCGTGCGCCGGTCAACAGCGGCCGACTTCTGCCGAAAGACCTTGTGCACCTTGGGAGGCGATGTTCATCGGAATGAAGGCTAGTTGATTAGTACTGTAACCTGCCAGTGGACACATCATAAAATAGATTTAACCACCTCAGGCCAGTCGTATGAGTGATTGAGCTTAGTCCTGCGCCAGCCACTACCCAATCCGCTAAAGGACATCGGCCGGCGTTGGCCATCGGCGGCCCACGTCGATCCGATGGCCTTTGCGCACTGGGTAAGGCCATCAGAAAAACCTGTTTTTTCTTCTACTTGGTTTTGCCGTCGTTTTATTTATTTATTTTTAATATTTATTTACTTACTTAAAATAACTCGCATAAAAATTGGCAAGCACGTTAGATAAGACAACATCGCTCAGCAAGGTTCACGTGCTACTTCGAACATTTCGGTTCCTCATACAGCTACGCGTGGCACGGACCGTACAGAAAGCCCATGTTGAACAGTACATAACACATAATATTATCAGGATAATTAATCAATAGTTATAGTTATAGTTACATTATTATTATTAGCAATTACATTCTTATAAAAACTCCACGAATTCCCTATTCTCAACATCTAAGCCAACCTCTGATCAACACACACGTCGGGGCATACTAATAAAGACGGACTTCGCGGCATTAGTACGCTCTGTGGGCTTGTGCAGCGACAAGAATCCATCTCCTTCTACTTTAACCCACCCTCTGATTCACACACACTGACAGAAATAAAGACGGACACACGGCGATTCCCGTCATTCGTAAGCTCTGTGGTGTGGCGTAGAATAGCTATTCTGAAGAAGCCAAATGATAACACGAGCAGCGAAATGACGTCACTTCAAGCTTCACGTCATGGCATCATTAGTCCCACGACGCCGTGTTCATAGTAACGACTCGATGTTATACGTCACTCATCGCAGTACTAACATTTGACGTATCAGAGAATCAACTTTGCAATTTTCTTGCTGATTTTCACACCTAGGGCTTACAGGTCACAATTTGACCTAATCCTACCTCAGGGCCGGGACAAACAGCAGGCTTATGCAAACACTGTTTATGAAAAATCATGAGAAGATACTTTTTTTTTCGTAAAAGAAAAAATAAAGTTATGTTAGCTGTTTTACAAATGACTCCGAAAAATGTGGTGCAGAAAACTGATTTTCACACCTAAGGCATACAGGTCTATCTATCTATCTATCTATCTATCTATCTATCTATCTATCTATCTATCTATCTATCTATCTATCTATCTATCTATCTATCTATCTATCTATCTATCTATCTATCTATCTATCTATCTATCTATCTATCTATCTATCTATCTATCTATCTATCTATCTATCTATCTATCTGTCTAGTCTATCCTAGCCTAGCCTAGTCTAGCCTATCTATCTATCTATCTATCTATCTATCTATCTATCTATCTATCTATCTATCTATCTATCTATCTATCTATCTATCTATCTATCTATCTATCTATCTATCTATCTATCTATCTATCTATCTATCTATCTATCTATCTATCTCCCGTAGTCTTGCCGACCGTTGGGGCACCACTGATGACTTGGCAACCAGCTCTCTCCATTCCTCTCTGTTCTGTGCCATTCTTAGCCCCGCCGTGAGATGGCCTTAGTTGCCTGCTCGGCGTTAAACCCAACTAACTAACTCTGCCATTTTTAGCGTATCGCCCAGCTTCAGTCCTGTCCACTCTGAGATATTGTCATCCCATCTTTTCCTCTGCCTTCCTCTCCATCGTCCTCCTTGCACGGTGCCTTGCAGGATTGTTTGGGCAAGCCCTGCTAAACCGTGACATGCCCATACCACTTCAGTTTGCGTTTTTTTCACAATGGCTAATAGGTCTTCATAGGGCCCGATGGCTTGCCTGAGTCTCCTTCCCACTTCCTCGTTCGTGATGTGATCTCTGTATGAAATGACAAGCAGCCTTAAAAAAAACATCTCATTTCAGTGGCTTGTATCCTCATTTCAAGGTCTGCTGTGAGGGTCCATGACTCGCAGGCATACAAGAACACTGAGATGACTAAGGAGCGCATCGATCTGATCTTGGAGCAGAGTGTGATGTTTCTGTCCTTCCATAATTATGGTCTTCAATCTTGTTAGTGCTGTTGTCTGCGCAATCCTGGACAGTATTTCTGGTTTTGATCTCTCATCTGTCTCAATGGCTCCTAAGTATTTGAATTTATTAACGGTTTCTAATTTTTGGCTTCCAATCATGACATCGGCGCAAATGCCACTGGTGTTATTGCTCATCAGTTTGGTCTTCTCTGTACTGATTTCCATCCCATACGCAATGGCTGTACTGTCCAGCTTTTCCACCAGTTGAGCTAGCTCCTTCTCTGTTCCTGCAAGGCCATCAATGTCGTCTGCAAAGCGCAAGTTCGTAATTGTTCTGCCTCCAATACTGACAGTTCCTTCATGATCTTTCAGAGCGTCTGTCGTGATTCTTTCCAGAAATATGTTGAAAAGAGTAGGTGAGAGCAAGCAGCCTTGTCTGACCCCGACTGCAGTCTTAAACCAGTTTCCTATTTTGTCGTTGAAGCAGACTGCGTTAGTGGTGTTATTGTAAAGGATTGCTATGACTTTGATCAGGTTGGCATTGATGTTGTATAGCTTCATGGTGGACCAAAGGGCTGCCCCCATGTCACACCCTGTCAAACGCTTTCTTAAATTCCACAAAGACATGATAGACGTCTTGCTCGTGCTGGAGGTACCTCTCACATAGAACTCTCAGGTTGAAGATCTGCTCAATTGTGCTGCGCCCTGGTCTGAAGCCTGCCTGTTCCTCAGCTATGATTTCCTCTGCCTGTGGCTTCAGCCTGTTCAGTAGGATCTTTAACATGACTTTGCTTGGGTGGCATATAAGACTGATCGTGCTATAATTCTGGCATTGATGTAAGTTGCCTTTTTGGGGGAGAGTTATTATAAGTGATTAGGTCCATGGTGTAAGCCAATCCCCTGACTGCCAGATCTTATTGCAGATTGTTAGTAAGGCGCTTATCATGTCTTCTCCCCCTTCTTGGACTAGCTCTGCTGGGATGTTGTCTGCTCCTGCTGCCTTCCCTTTTTTCAGCGACTTCACTGCAGCCTCTACTTCTTCTCGGATGATGGGATAGTTGCCATTGTTGGTCACGGGTGGGTTGACAAGTATGCCTGGGTCCCCTGCAGCTCGGTGGTTGTACAAATCTGAGCAGTACTCTGTTCATCTCTTCAGTGTGTCTTGGTCTTCCGTAAGACAGTTTCCTTCACTATCTTGAATGATCGAGGAGCGTCCTTGTTTAACACTGGACAGGTCTTTCACTAGCTGGTAACTTACTTACTTACGCCTGTCAGCCCTACCCGGGTATAGGCCGTCGACGAGAGACCTCCAGCAACTCCTGTCCTGTGCTTCTCCTTCGATTCTACTCCAGGTGGTTCCCAGTCTCTTGATGTCTGCTTTGAGGTCTCGACGCCAGGAGTTTCTCGGCCTACCTCTTTTCCTCTTTCCCTGGGGGTTCCATGACAATGCCTGCCTAGTGATACTGGAAGCTGGCTTTCTCAGACTGTGACCGATCCATCCCCATCTTCTTCGCCCAATTTCATTCTCTGCTGTTATCTGCTCTGTTCTCTCCCAGAGTCTGACGTTGCTGATTTTCTCTGGCCAGTGGATTTTCAAAATTCTTCTAAGGCAACTGTTCATGAAGGTCTGTACTCTGTTGACTGTGGTTTTTGTCAAACTAGCTGGTAAGCTTTTTGACTATATTTTTTTTGTTCACAGATTTTCTTCTGTGTTTACACTGATCTTCAATCCACTTATTCTTTGCCTTTTTCATGCTTTTCTTGATATCCTGGTTAATTTCTCTGTATTGTTTAGATCCTTCTACCTCTGATTTATTTTTCTTTAATTCTCGACGCTTGTCACATAGAACAAAGACGTCAGCTTGTAACCCAAGGTTTCTTTGCTTGTCGGTGTTTGCCAAGGATCTCACTGCCTGTTTGGGTTACAGCAGTGATAAATGTGTCGATCAGTGTGTCCACGTGTCTTCTGCACCTAGCAGTAGCAGTGGCGCGAATTTTCCTCCTATCTTTGCCTGGAAGGCTTTCGCTACCTCTGGGTCTTTCAGCTTCTCGAGGTCAAACTTGATTCTGGTGGAACCCTGCTTGTTGACCTTCTTTAGGCGGAGTCGGAAGGTCATCATCACTAAGTCATGGTCGCTTCCAATGTCTACCCCAATGGCATACAGGTCACAATTGACCTAATTGTACCCGACAGCCGAGACAAACTGTAGGCCAATGTAAATACCGTATACGAAAAATCATGCGATTATTAGTGAGAAGATTTGTTTTCGTAAAAAATAGATTCAATTGTTTTAAGATTAACCCATATAGTGCGTGAAATTAATTCCAAAAACGTGAAAATATGTTTGTTTCCACAAATATCTAATTATCATTCAAATCGTTCTTGAGATACAATGCTGGTTAACGAACTCATTCAATATGTCCCTTTTATCTAGCTATACCCAAATTATATAGTAAAAATAAGAAACAATTTCGGACTCCAGTGTGGATCAACCGGTTTTTGTGAAACGACCATTTTCTCGGAGATGAGCATCTTAATCAAAAGGTCCCGAGATTATTCTTTTAGGGACAATATCCTAAAATTTCAAGCTTGTCCGTCCTCAAACTCGGGCTCTAGTCGCTGTCACACACACACATACACACACACACACACACACACACACACACACACACACACACACACACACACACACACACACACACACACACACACACACACACACACACACACACACAAGTTTGTGTCACGTTTTGGATCCACTATATATTCCCATCCCTCGCGCTGGGACCATATGGCGTTGAGGCGCGTCCCCCTGGGTAGTGGATAGGGGGTCCCTCGCGAGAGGGGTGCACCGAATGAAATAAGGTGCCGTGAACCAACATGGTCTAAGGGAAGGTGACCCCGACAGAAAACCCCTGTTCCTCCTAGTAAGGGGGTTGGGCGTGGGGGTAGCTTCCCCACCCTGCAAAAAAGGTAATAGCTACAAAAACGCCGACGAAAAGACAAACAGTAATTCCTTTCCTGGAGGAGGAAGGTTCTTCTACCAGAAGATTTATGACGTCCTGTGGTGAAAGCCGGCAGTCTTCGGAAGCCACAGGACCGAGCCGCCTCTCTCTATCCAGGGACACAACCATGGGAACATGGAACGTCAAGACCATGTACCAGAGTGGAAAGGCCGCCCAGATAGCAGCGGAAATGCAAAAGTACAACCTTTCCCTGCTAGGTATCAGTGAAGCCAGATGGACGCAGTCTGGCCAGAAAAGGCTGTTAAGTGGGGAGATGATTCTGTATTCAGGTCATGAAGAGGAGAATGCCCCCCATACATAAGGAGTAGCATTCATGCTGTCACCAGTGGCACAGAGAGCGCTGATGGGCTGGGAACCTCTTGGGCCAAGAATTATCACAGCAGCCTTTAGAACCAAGAAAAAGCTCAAGCTGAACGTCATCCAGTGTTATGCGCCCACTAATGACAGTGACGAGGAAGATAAACAAGAGTTCTACGTCCGACTCCAGAGTGCTGTGGACAAATGTGCGGAGCGAGACATCACCATCGTCATGGGCGATTTTAATGCCAAAATAGGGGAGGACAACACCGGATACGAAGAGGTGATGGGGAGACAGGGACTAGGGGAGATGAGTGAGAACGGGGAGAGGTTTGTAGACTTTTGTGCTCTAAACCGACTTGTCATTGGAGGCAGCATCTTCCCACACAGAAGAATACACAAAGCAACGTGGGTCTCACCTGATCATACTACAGAAAACCAAATAGACCATATCTGCATTAGTAAGAAATTTAGAAGATCCCTTCAAGATGTTCGAGTGAGGAGGGGAGCAGATGTCGCCTCAGACCACCATCTGCTCACCTTAAGAATAATGCTCAAGATAAAGAAAAGCCGCACAGAGACAACAAGAAGACAGCGCTATAATGTAGGCCTCCTGAGAGAGACTGGGGTGAGAGAAGAGTTCAAACTGGTGCTGTCCAACCGGTTTCAAGCGCTACAGGAGCTAGTAAATGAAGAGGAGACGGTCACCACAGAGCAGCAGTGGAAGGCAGTTAGAGAGGTACTGAACTCAACCTGCAAAGACACTGTAGGGTTCAGGAAACACCATCACAAGGACTGGCTGTCGGCACAGACCTTGAAGAAGATAGAAGTGAGGAAGCAGAAGAAAGCAGTTGTCAACAACAGTCGCACGAGAGCAGCCAAAGCAAGGGCACAGGAGGAATACTCGGAAGCCAACCGCGAGGTGAAGAGGAGTATCAGGGCAGACAAGAGGGCCTACACAGACAGCCTGGCAGCAGAGGCAGAAAAGGCAGCAGGCAGGGGCAACCTGAAACAGCTCTACGACATTACCAGAAGATTGTCGGGCAAGTATGGCCATACAGAAAGACCAGTAAAAGACAAAGAAGGCAAGCCTATTGCAGACAGAGCAGACCAACTCGACAGATGGGCCGAGTATTTTGAAGAGCTACTGAACAGACCCAGCCCACCCGACCCCCCAGACATCCAGCCGGCAGAGACCGATCTACCCATCAGCTGTGACAGACCCAGCCGGGAAGAGAACAGAAGAGCAGTGGCATTTTTGAAGAACGGGAAAGCAGCAGGGCCAGATGGCATCCCAGCGGAGTCTCTGAAAGCAGACCTAGAGACAACAGTAGAGATGCTGTACCCACTGTTTGGAAAGATCTGGGAAGAGGAGGTGATGCCGGCTGACTGGAAGGAGGGGTACCTAATCAAGCTTCACAAGAAAGGTGACCTCAGCAAGTGTTCCAACTACAGAGGAATCACCTTGCTGTCAGTACCAGGAAAGGTCTTCAACAGGATCATCCTGGAGAGAATGAAGAGCTCCGTTGACCCCCCAGCTGAGAGACCAGCAAGCAGGATTCAGAAAAAACCGATCGTATACAGACCAGATCGCCACTCTCCGCATCATCGTGGAACAGTCTCTGGAGTGGAGCTCCCCGCTGTACGTCAATTTTGTGGATTACGAGAAAGCATTTGACAGTGTGGACCGAGAGACTCTGTGAAAACTCCTACGACACTACGGTGTACCCACAAAGCTCGTCTGCCTGATCAAGAGCAGCTACGATGGCATGACATGTCGCGTGATCCACGAAGGGCAGTTCACCAGGGAGCTCCAGGTCAGAACCGGTGTCAGGCAGGGGTGTCTGCTGTCTCCGTTCCTCTTCCTACTGGCCATAGACTGGGTCATGAAGATGACCACAGAGCACAGACGAAGTGGAATACAGTGGACACTGTGGACAGCTTGACGACCTTGATTTTGCAGATGACTTGGCATTACTGTCCCACTTACTTACTTACTTACTTACGCCTGTCACCCCTATCCGGGTATAGGCCGTCGACGAGAGACCTCCAGAAGCTCCTGTCCTGTGCTTCTCCTTCGATTCTACTCCAGGTGGTTCCCAGTCTCTTGATGTCTGCTTGGAGGTCTCGACCCCATGAGTTTCTCGGCCTACTTCTTTTCCTCTTTCCCTGTGGGTTCCATGACAATGCCTGCCTAGTGATGCTGGAAACTGGCTTTCTCATACTGTGACCGATCCATCCCCATCTTCTTCGCCCAATTTCATTCTCTGCTGTTATCTGCTCTGTTCTCTCCCAGAGTCTGACGTTGCTGATCTTCTCTGGCCAGTGGATTTTCAAAATTCTTCTAAGGCAACTGTTCATGAAGGTCTGTACTCTGTTGACAGTGGTTTTTGTTAACCTCCAAGTCTCTGCTCCATATAGGACAACTGCTTTTACATTGGAGTTGAAAATCCGGACTTTGGTGTGTTGTGACAGCTCTCTGGAACTCCACACTTTTTTCAACTGGAGAAAGGCTGCTCTGGCTTTACCGATTCGTGCTCTGACATCTGCATCAGTGCCGCCTTTTTTGTCTATGATGCTCCCGAGATAGGTGAAGGACTCCACCTCCTCCAACGGGGTGCCAGCAAGCAAGACTGGTTCTTCCCTGGTTGCGTTCAGCCTCATTGTCTTTGTTTTCTGTTTGTGAATGGTGAGGCCCACTTGGGACGAGATGTCAGCAAGCCTCGTTGTCTTGTCCTGCACTTGTTGATGAGTGTGGGACAGTAATGCCAAGTCGTCAGCAAAATCGAGGTCGTCAAGCTGTGTCCACAGTGTCCACTGTATTCCACTTCGTCTGTGCTCTGTGGTCATCTTCATGACCCAGTCTATGGCCAGTAGGAAGAGGAACCCCTGCCTGACACCAGTTCTGACCTGGAGCTCCCTGGTGAACTGCCCTTCGTGGATCACGCGACATGTCATGCCATCGTAGCTGCGCTTGATCAGGCGGACGAGCTTTGCGGGTACACCGTAGTGTCGTAGGAGTTTCCACAGAGTCTCTCGGTCCACACTGTCAAATGCTTTCTCATAATCCACAAAGTTGACGTACAGCGGGGAGCTCCACT
Organism: Semisulcospira habei; assembly: GCA_036245525.1. Classification (NCBI taxonomy): domain Eukaryota; kingdom Metazoa; phylum Mollusca; class Gastropoda; family Semisulcospiridae; genus Semisulcospira; species Semisulcospira habei. The sequence continues at coordinate 82,179,700 of BTPG01000004.1, read as the reverse complement.
CCAGAGACTGTTCCACGATGATGCGGAGATTGGCGATCTGGTGTGTACATGATCGGTTCTTCCTGAATCCTGCTTGCTGGTCTCTCAGCTGGGGGTCAACGGAGCTCTTCATTCTCTCTAGGATGATCCTGTTGAAGACCTTTCCTGGTACTGACAGCAAGGTGATTCCTCTGTAGTTGGAACACTTGCTGAGGTCGCCTTTCTTGGGAAGCTTGATTAGGTACCCCTCCTTCCAGTCAGCCGGCATCACCTCCTCTTCCCAGATCTTTCCAAACAGTGGGTACAGCATCTCTACTGTTGTCTCTAGGTCTGCTTTCAGAGACTCCGCTGGGATGCCATCTGGGCCTGCTGCTTTGCCGTTCTTCAAAAATGCCACTGCTCTTCTGATCTCTTCCCGGCTGGGTCTGTCACAGCTGATGGGTAGGTCAGTCTCTGCCGGCTGGAAGTCTGGGGGGGTCGGGTGGGCCAGGTCTGTTCAGTAACTCTTCAAAATACTCGGCCCATCTGTCGAGTTGGTCTGCTCTGTCTGCAATAGGCTTGCCTTCTTTGTCTTTTACTGGTCTTTCTGTATGGCCATACTTGCCTGACAATCTTCTGGTAATGTCGTAGAGCTGTTTCATGTTGCCGCTGCCTGCTGCCTTTTCTGCCTCTGCTGCCAGGCTGTCTGTGTAGGCCCTCTTGTCTGCCCTGATACTCCTCTTCACCTCGCGGTTGGCTTCTGAGTATTCCCCCTGTGCCCTTACTTTGGCTGCTCTCGTGCGACTGTTGTTGACAACCGCTTTCTTCTGCTTCCTCACTTCTATCTTCTTCAAGGTCTGTGCCGACAGCCAGTCCTTGTGATGGTGTTTTCTGAACCCTACAGTGTCTTTGCAGGTTGAGTTCAGCGCCTCTCTAACTGCCTTCCACTGCTGCTCTGTGGCGACCGCCTCCTCTTCATTTACTAGCTCCTGTAGCGCTTGAAACCGGTTGGACAGCACCAGTTTGAACTCTTCTCTAACTCCAGTTTCTCTCAGGAGGCCTACATTATAGCGCTGTCTTCTTGTCGTCTCTCTGCGGCTTTTCTTTAGCTTGAGCTTCATTCTTAAGGTAAGCAGATGGTGGTCTGAGGGGACATCTGCTCCCCTCCTCAATCGAACATCTTGAAGGGATCTTCTAAATTTCTTGCTAATGCAGATATGGTCTGTTTGGTTCTCTGTAGTATGGTCAGGTGAGACCCAAGTTGCTTTGTGTATTCTTCTGTGTGGAAAGATGCTGCCTCCAATGACAAGTCGGTTTAGAGCACAAAAGTCTACAAACCTCTCCCCGTTCTCACTCATCTCCGAGCCTAGTCCCTGTCTCCCCATGACCTCTTCGTATCCGGTGTTGTCCTCCCCTATTTTGGCATTAAAATCGCCCATGACGATGGTAATGTCTCGCTCCGCACATTTGTCTACGGCACTCTGTAGTCGGTCGTAGAACTCTTGTTTCTCTTCCTCGTCACTGTCATTAGTGGGCGCATAACACTGGATTACGTTCAGCTTGAGCTTTTTCTTGGTTCTGAAGGCTACTGTGATAATTCTTGGCCCAAGAGGTTCCCAGCCCATCAGCGCTCTCTGTGCCACTGGTGACAGCATGAATGCTACACCGTCTGTATGGGGGGCATTCTCCTCTTCATGACCTCAATACAGAATCATCTCCCCACTTAACAGCCTTTTCTGGCCAGACTGCGTCCATCTGGCTTCACTGATACCTAGCAGGGAAAGGTTGTACTTTTGCATTTCCGCTGCTATCTGGGCGGCCTTGCCGCTCTGGTACATGGTCTTGACGTTCCATGTGCCCATGGTTGTATCCCTGGATAGAGAGAGGCGGCTCGGTCCTGTGGCTTCCGAAGACTTCCGGCTTTCACCACAGGACGTCATAAATCTTCTGGTAGAAGAACCTTCCTCCTCCAGGAAAGGAATTACTGTTAGTCTTTTCGTCGGCGTTTTTGTAGCTATTTCCTTTTTTGCAGGGTGGGGAAGCTACCCCCACGCCCAACCTCCTTACTAGGAGGACCAGGGGTTTTCTGTCGGGGTCACCTTCCCTTAGACCATGTTGGTTCACGGCACCTTATTTCATTCGGTGCACCCCTCTCACGAGGGGCCCCCTATCCACCACCCAGGGGACGCGCCTCAACGCCATATGGTCCCAGCGCGAGGATTACTGTCCCACACTCATCAACAAATGCAGTACAAGACCACGAGGCTTGCTGACATCTCGTCCCAGGTGGGCCTCACCATCCACAAACAGAAAACAAAGACAATGAGGTTGAACGCAACCAGGGAAGAACCAGTCTTGCTTGCTGGCACCCCGTTGGAGGAGGTGGAGTCCTTCACCTATCTTGGGAGCATCATAGACAAAAAAGGCGGCACTGATGCAGATGTCAGAGCACGAATCGGTAAAGCCAGAGCAGCCTTTCTCCAGTTAAAAAAAGTGTGAAGTTCTAGAGAGCTGTCACAACACATCAAAGTCCGGATTTTCAACTCCAACGTAAAAGCATTTCTCCTATATGGAGCAGAGACTTGGAGATTGACAAAAACCACAGTCAACAGAGTACAGATCTTCATAAACAGTAGCCTTAGAAGAATTTTGAAAATCCACTGGCCAGAGAAGATCAGCAACGTCAGACTCTGGGAGAGAACAGAGCAGATAACAGCAGAGAATGAAATTGGGCGAAGAAGATGGGGATGGATTGGTCACAGTCTGAGAAAGCCAGCTTCCAGTATCACTATGCAGGCATTGTCATGGAACCCCCAGGAAAAGAGGAAAAGAGGTAGGCCGAGGAACTCCTGGCGTCGAGACCTCCAAGCAGACATCAAGAGACTGGGAATCACTTGGAGTAAAATCGAAGGAGAAGCACAGGAAAGGAGTCGCTGGAGGTCTCTCGTTTACGGCCTATACCCGGGTAGGGGTGATAGGCGTAAGTAAGTAAGTAAGTAAGTAATATATTCCCATCAAACAGTCAGCCCTGACCTGTGTGGAAGAAAACAGTCAGCTCTGGAAGAAGCTGCGTGCCTTATGGATAAGTGCCGTCAAACATCAAAATCGTCAATGCGTTGACAGAGTCGTGAGACTAGCGATGCCATGACGTGAAGCTTATTGTGACGTCATTTTGCAGAAAAAAGCATGTGAGCTCCAAACAATACGGATATAGGAGATATTTCAACATCAGAATCAAGTCAAAGACAAAAGGTAGAGACCATTGACAACAAGGAAAAGCTCTCATGTGGAAGAGACTTTGTCGGCTATGGTTCATTCCATGTTGTTGTTGTTTGTTTTGTTTTTATGGGTTTTTTTTACTAAGAAGGGAGTTACTTGTTCTACACGATGTAGACACAAGACTGATAGTTTCAATGCAGATCATTACTGAGATACAGACGCCAAGAGACGTTACCTCCTTGCCTTCAAGGTAAACTGCAATAATATTTTAAATACTTCGGGAGAATTGAAGAGTATATCTCTTACGTGGATCTTTTTGAATTGTTTTCGCCTTTTATTATAAGTTACTGCCACTGGCAACGTATTACGTCTCTGAAACCACAGCCCATTTTCGCAGATCATCCCTCCGCTCGAAATACACGGATATGAATTGGGCCAGCAAGAGGCACAGATCCTCATGAGCCCCCGGATCCGAGGGGGCTTATGAGGATCTATGCCTCAAGCAATTGGGTGTTGTTTAAAATTTTCCGATATTGAACAAGTTAATTACCATTGACCTGAAAGACGAAAGTATATCTTATGCGTCGCCTTTCTTAATATGTTTTTTTTCGTGTTTTCAAACACATTACATAACGCCCGAGGAATCATTAAAAAAAATATTAATTTCAAATGACATTTAGATAAAATCTCCTTTTCTCTAGGATATCTGTCTGAGTGTTTTTTTCTCTGTTAGGAACTCTATTTTTTTTATTCCTGACATGATGATTGCCATCGGACTCTGTTTTGGGGAGTATTCTCCCAAACATTCACATAAATGTGTTCACGTCACGGTTACATTGCGAACATTGCAAACAGTGTTTAAATACGAACAAAAACGAAACACTTGCATATACGTTGGCCTAAGGGTAATTTAATTATGATTGCACACGCAACAACGGAATTATGACGGGACGTGATACGACCCATGCGGTAGGAGGATTTCCATAGTAAGTGTGGGTAGTGAGGAGACGGGGGAGGAGTGTGTGTGTGTGTGGATGGGAGGGGGCGGGGGGGGGGGGGGCAAGGGAGAGAGGGCGCAAGCGTTGTCATGTTCACACTAAGGAAGAACCTGACAAGCGGCCACCACTAAAGAATATGATGTTCAGGTCGAGTTGTCCTACAAACTACCCAATGCGCAAAGAGCCATAGGACCGACGTCGGCCGCCGTTCGCCCGCCGCACAACCATGCGCGGGCCGACGCTGGGCGGGCGAAACGCCGTTTCCGTGCGCAGACCCCTAATTGCCAGTGGACTCAGATAGATTGTTGTTTCTTAACTCATTCTGCCCCAACACCGAAATCCCCAGATTTTGTTGTTGTCCTCTAAAGACTGCATTGCAGTGCAGGACACAGATCGACCATGATAGTTCAAGGGTGATGCCAGAATAGCTTGGCGCCCATAGGCGCCAAGCTATTCTGGCATCAACCTTGAACTATCAAGGTCGATCTTTATCTTGCTGTGGTGTGTCTGGGGTAGAATGAGTTAACTCATTCTGCCCGCAACACACCACAGCAAGATATGGTAGGCGCCAAGCTATTCTGCCAACACCCTTGGACTGTCATGGTCGATCTGTCTCATGAATTGTAATGCAGTCCTCAGAGGATAACTCCAAAATGTGGGTATTTCGTACCTCGGGCACAATGAGTTAAATCTTCGTGAATTCAACTCCAGAGAACGCCGGCCGTCCAAGGAACTTGGATGCGAAGCGGTTTCAGCAAGAGGCATAGATCCGTATGAGCCCCGCAACTGCAGGAGCTCATGCAAGGGGCTTGCTTGCTTACTTAATTTCCGTTTTGTTTGTTTATCTGTTTGTTGGTTCTGTTAAACCCTTAGTTGCCAGTGGATGCAGAGTGTATTTCTGAAATCGCCGACGGATAAATCAGCCCCATACAGCTGCACGCTTCCAAAAACCTATAATTCAGGATGGTTTCAGCAAGAGGCAATCACAGAGGGTCATGAGGATCTATGCGTGTTGCAATTGGATCTTGTTCATTTATCTCAGCAGAAAAATAATAGCGGTGGTATTCGGTCTACTGAAAGTTTCGACTGACCACATCACAAACAGTGGGACCAAAAGCCGATGTGTCTGTAAAACTGATTTGTCCCATTAGGCTCCAAAACGACCAGTCAGCCGTGAACCAATAACCTGGACAGTAGACTCATCGAAAGCTTTCAGTCGCATATCGTGGATAACAATAGAACGAACATCTGGATAAAACAAACATTTCCTCGCAAACTGACTTCGTGAAAGGTCCATTCGTCTGAGGCCTCCGTGTAATCGTAAAGATCTACACGAGTATGTACATGATCACGCCGCAAGGCGTTTACCTTCAGATGGTCGCCTGCCTCATCTCGCCTCGTCGCGAACCAGCGCTGTCACTATATGTATAATCACAGGCTACACTCCGGTAACTACTAGATGAGACGGATTGTGATGGATCACTGCGAGCAAGAGGCTCATGAGAATCTATGTCTCTTGCAGATGGAAGCGTGTGGCTTAACTAGTATGAAAGGGAGCGCACTAAATGAAGATGTTATCGAACGCGGCTGCAGCTACCGCCCCTAAGGGATAAACGAACTCACTATCGAAATGTTGGGCTCCAGGGCTAATCCACCCCACAGCTGCACTTCGGGAGCTGTTAGACTCGTTAACCCTTTGCATCCTGAGACACTACCGCATGAAATTAATTTGACTATGATAGTTCATGGATGGTGCCAGAATAGCTTGGCGCCTTAGGGCTATGATCCGTTTCCTAATCTGTAATGTGCTCTTCACAGGATGATAAGATTTAAAAAAAAAAATCAGCCTCAGGCTGTAACGGTTAATATGGGTATATGTATTTCAACAGCTCACCTAATAGTCCTAGCCCACCCTGTTGTTCATCAGTTGCAACATTGCTGACACCAGAAGCACATGGGGCATAAACCATCAGTGTTTCTGATGCCAGGAGTGTTACAAAGGTAGCAGTACGTCTGTTACAGTTCATTTTATTAACAAAGACTCACAGTTTATTTAAGTAATTAAATGAGTGAATGACGATGCCACGCGTTGTATGGGCAGACAGTGAATTTTCCCATGAGGGATGAATAAAATATAGTATTGTATTGTATTGTGTTGTGTTGTATTGTATTTTTTTGTATTGCATTGTATTGTATTGTATTGTATTGTATTGTATTGTATTGTATTGTATTGTATTGTATTGTATTGTATTGTATTGTATTGTATTGTATTGTATTAAGATGTGAAAAATGTTATCACGAAAAATATTTTTCTGTCTGCCACGTAAAAAGATAATGCATAGACCACATTTTCCACTATTATTCTATGGACTTCATTGTTTAATTAATATTAAATAAAACAACCTGCATGTGTTAGGCGAGATCTAAAAAGAAGAGATCGTGTACGTTTAAAATGTTCATTGTAAGAATTAGTTCAGTTTGTTTCCAGTTTGTTGTTACAAAGTGAACAAGTCTTTATTTTGCTGCTGCTGGGTTATCTCATCTAAAACATTTGACATAAGACGCAAGCTAGTGGTTTCTCTGTTTTGGTTGACCTGCATGTGCCAATACGAGTAAAATATACATACAAAGAGGGATATAAAGATTTCTTTACACGTTCATTCAGGGACCAGTTGAATGAGTGAGCTTAGTCCAGCGCCAGTCACTAAGTGAGCTTAGTCCAGCGCCAGTCACTAACCAAGGTGTTCCACTATAGCGGAGCAACTTGCTTAGTGGCTCGCGCAGGACTAAGCTCACTCCTGCAGCTGACCCAAGAAGCTTTCCAATAAGCTATTCTAACACCACCCTTGAACTATCATTATCTATCTGTCACCAGGACTTTGACGTAGTCTTCTAAGAATAATATGTATTTTCATCATCAGGATGTAATGAGTTCAAGATCAACTCCGCTTTTCAGCACCATTTTGTACTGGACTGTCACCTGCGCCTAAAGGTAGACAGGTTTGTAATGGCACTGCTCACGTAACGATGGTGTCACGGAAACCTCCGCACTTACGGTCGACTTTGGTTTACATCGACTCAAGGCAATAACGGTTTTGAAAGGGGATTCCAAAGCACTCTATCTATCCCGAGGATAACTCACCCGTCCGACTTTAGCCTTAACTAGCCCAGTGCGCGAAGGCCATGGGGCCGACGTCGGCTCGGTGGCCGTTTGCGCATTGGGAGCGGCCATCGATAGATACATCTAACTTGTAAGTTTGAGGAGCATGGATGCAGATAACACAACAAGAGACACGGCCACACGTGAGCCCCTGCAATTGCTCCGGTCACGAGGGTCTACGTCTCCTGCAGCTCAGTGAGTCGAGTTCGCTGTCCTCTGTTATTCAAGACTTTACAAGTGCCCTAACCTGACGAAAACTTGCTCGTTTTGACATTTAAAAGCGTGTGTCTTACCGTGTCGCCTATTCATGCGCAACACATTGTCAAAGACGGTAAATGGTGTCAGGAGAGAAATTACCCAGTTATCGAACGTGTAGGATGTTTATCTTCACGGTTAATCAGTAACAGGCGAGGGTATGTACGTTTTTCTTTTCTGTTAGTTAGACCCTCAGGGGTTAAGCCGCGAGGACCTATTCCCACATCAATGTCAGTTGAATACCTGCCGAAAGCGAGCAAACCCAAATGCTTCCCTTAGTCTTATGGTCCAGTGTCTGGCGGCAAGAGGCCTAGCCTTCTCATGTGCCCCTGCGTCTCCAAAGGGCCCATGAGACTCTATGCCCATTTGCACATGCAGGAGTCTGGCGAAAGAACTTCATGACACGAAAATTGAAATCAGTTGATCAGCTGAGTTTTCGTCAACACGAACAAAAATGTTTAACTGGGCCGTCGCAATGTTGTAGTAAATTCTACGATTACACCAATAGGTTTTAACCCATTCAGCCCCGACGCACAACAACAGGAGATGGACCGATCATGATCATTCAAGGGTAGTGCCAGATTAGCTTGGCGCCATTAGGCGCCAAGCACATCTGGCATTACCCTTGAATTATCATGGTCGACCCATCTCCTGCAGTTGGTACATAGTCGTTAGGTGACTCCTCCACAATTTGGGAAATGTAGCCGTGGAGTTAAAGTGGCAAACATTTCATTAAAGCACTCCAAGAACTGTTGCAGGTGTTTACAGCAGAAGATCCTAGTTGGCAAGTCAGTCTGTCGTGTGTGTCTCAGAAGAGAAGAATCCAACGGAGTAAAAAAAAAAAAACACACAAAAAAAAAACCACGCTAAGAAGCGTGTTACTGTCTCCGTTGGATTCTTCTTTGCATTTTGCAAGTTGGCAGTCACCTTTTGGATCTGGATTGTGTGTATCTTAGACAAGAAACAAGAAACAGTTGAAATTCAGGACAAAATAATGTAAACTGCAAACGAAATCCCGACAAAAACAAAAACGAATATAGAAAGAAAAAGTACGGCACCATTATAATACATTTTCGGCTTACCTTTTTTTTTTAAAGCATGGACCGTACGTGTCTAAGGTGGGTTTTTTTTTTTTTTTTTTTTTTTTTTTTTTTTTTCTCTTAAGATGAAAACGTTGACAACAGTTGCATTGTTTGATTTTCGTGACCATATGTGTCAATACTCTATATTATATTTCGTGGCCAAAACAAAGTCCGTATCATATGAACACAACTACATTTCAATGTCTCCTACTTGTGATAGTTCCTCAAGTGGGATGTCTCTGATATCTCTCATTCACAAAATGCTGTAGGCCATTTAGAAAGTTATAATGTATATTTTGGTGATTTACTTCGGACTGCTGTAAAATAAATTGTTTTAGTCACCGTTATCGTTTTTATATTGAATAATTTTAACGTTTGATATTATATTTGCAATCTTAATTGGTTTCTTTATGCGTTTTCATTTTGGTAAACACCCTGAGGCGAATGTGATAGGCGTATCCAAGTTACATTACGTTCACATTAAACCCACTAACCCCTTCACTGACAAGGAAAGGTGAATACCGTCCAAGTGCAAGAGGCATTAGATCCTCATAAGCCCAGCAGTTGCGGTGGGTCATGAGGATGTATGTCTCTTGTTAGTCCTGTGTTCTTTGTGCCCATTTTCGGTCCCATTTCATTTGTGTTCTTCGTTAACTCATTCGAGACGTGCCGCCTCCGGATACGCGGTCAGTGTGCAGTGGTTTCAGACGCGAAAACCACTCACTGCTAAGGGTTAAAAGTATCTCTTGCCAGGAATACTGCCGGCTTTTTTATTTGCTAATGTTGCGCACGATGTGAAAAAAGACCAATTTTCTTCGTCTTTTTTTCGAGGGAGGGTGGGGGGGGGGGGATAACGATGGGGGCAGGTCGATTTTTTGTCTCAAAGTTTCCTATTAAATTTTTTTGTTCAAATACGGTCTGCTATCTTATTCGTTCGATTTTATCAGATTGTCAAAAATGTTTGAGTAACGAAAAGGGTGATGTTAAATAATGTGACACCCCAGCTCCACTTGTAACAAACAAACAAACAAACAAACAAAAAACAAACAAACAAACAAACAAACGAACAAACGAACAAACGAACGAACGGACGGACGGACGGACTAACGAACAAACGGACGGACGGACGGACGGACGGACCAACGGACGGATGGACGGACGGACGGAAGAACGAACGAACGAACGAACGAACGAACGAACGAACGAACGAACGAACGAACGAACGAACGAACGAACAAACAAACAAGAGGTGAAAACTCGGAGAGGACAGTTGGGGACGTAAACATTGGATGATTTCTGCAACCGTTCTGATTTTGTTTGGCATTTGTAAACTGGCAAAAGTTGAAAAGCAAAAGCTTAACCCCTTGACTGGTAGTGGACGCAGATTGTGTTTTTGAAATAAATATAATTCAACGTCAAGATCCCCAACCGTCAAAGGAACATGGACGCGAAGTGGCTTCCGCAAGAGGCATAGATCCTGCGGGGGGCTCATGAAGATCTATGCCTCTTGCAGTTAGGTGGGTGTTCACTTCTTCTCGGCAGTGGAGGGGTTATGGGTGAGATCTACGACGATCAAACACAGTCATACACAATTTTAGTTTAGATGAAAACGGGGAGATTCCTTCCACGCAAAGTCTTTGTGGCAATAAGCACCTGTGTGTCGTTCAATTTAATATCAGAACCTCTCTGTAATATTAGCTTGACGATCTCTGACGTCACATTACCCTTTGGCTGCCGTCGAATAAAATTGAACACGTCCACCCACATGCAAGAGGTATAGATCCTCATGAGCCCCCGCAATTGCGGGGGCTCATGAGGATCTATGCCTCTTGCTGGAACCACCGTTCGTTTGTTCCTTGCTGGAACCACTGTTTCTATTAATTTCCATGTTCCTTTGATGACCTGTGTTCTTTGACGTGGAATTTACAATGATTTCAAAAACAGAATCTGCGCCCACGGACAATAAAGGGGGTTAATACACGTATTCGCTTAGTTTTAAATTTAGATCAAAACAACAAAAGGAATATGCATTAACTCCTTCACATTCAGCGGCCATGGCATGGATTATATCTGAGAACCCTGACGCAATAAGATCGACATAGGTCAGGAGACACACGCGGTCTCAGGAACGTGACGTGCATTATAAAACAAGATGAGGATTTCATCCCAAAGTCTACCGTATTGTTTGGAGCTTACATGCGTTTATCTTTTAGGAACATTCAGAGTTGTTCATATTTTAGGCTTATTATGCTGATCTCCCTCCCCTCCGAAGCCAACCTCTGATCAACACACACGCCAGCGCACACAAAGACAGACACAAGGCACTTCCCGCCATTAGTACGCTCTGTGGGCGCGTGTAGCGACATGAATCCATCTCCTTTTACTTTAACCCACCATCTGATCCACACACACTGGTACACAGAAATAAAGACGGACACACGGCGATTCCCGCCATTCGTCAGCTCTCAGATCTGGGGTAGCATACTATTTTGAAGTAATAGCACGAGCAGCGAAATGTCACTTCAAGCTTCACGTCATGGCATCATTGGTCCCACGACGCCGTGTTTATAGTGACGACTCGATGATATACGGCACTCATCGCAAAAGTAACATTTGACGCATTAAAAGATCAAAATTTACAATCGATCAGTTTTCTTGCTGATTTTCACACCTAGGGTTTACAGCTCACAATTTGACCTAATCCTACCCCAGGGCCGGGACAAACAGCAGGCTTATGCAAACACTGTTTATGAAAAATCAAGAGGGTATTAATGAGAAGATAGGTGGTTTTTTTTTTCGTAAAAGAAAAATTAAAGTTATGTTATCTGTTTTACAAATGACTCCGAAAATGTGGTGCCGAAAAGTGTCTGATTTTCATACCTAGGTCATGCGGGTCACAATTGACCTAATCGTACCCTACAGCCGAGACAAACTGTAGGCTTATGTAAATACCGTATATAAAAAAATCATGCGATTATTATTGAGAAGATTTTTTTTCGTAAAAAAGATTGAATTGCTTTAAGATTAAACCCAACTAATTCGTGAAATCAATCGCAAAAACGTTAATTTGTTTTTTAAAAAAAATTAATAATCACTTTAAAAGTTCTTGAGGTACAGTGCTGGTTAACGAACTCATTCAATATCTCCCCTTTATCTAGCTATATGCAAAATATCTAGTAAGAATAGGAAAAAATACGGACTTTAGTGTGGATCAACCGGCCTTGTGAAACGGTCAATTTCTCGCCAATGAGCATCCTAATAATAATAATTTTTTAAAAAAATCGCGAGATTATTCTTTTAGGGACAATATTATACCATTTCAAGCTTGTCCGTCCTCAAACGCGGGCTCTAGTCGCTGTCACACACACACACACACACACACACACACACACACACACACACACACACACACACACACACACACACACACACACACACACGCACACGCACACGGCGCTTTGCCGCCAAAAAGACCTTCTCTAGCAACTGTTTATCTGTCCAGCGCTGAGTAATTCCACTTGGTATGTGTACAGTCACTACGAGCGCTAGCCTCACCTGTCTGGTTTGTGAGTATTCTATAACTCGAGGCAAAATTTGTTTCGTTACATTGTTGTGTATTGTCTTATGCATCTACTGTGGCAAATCAGGGTATTTACCCGACCACATTTAGTATTGCACCTTCTTGTTTGTGTATGTGTGTTTCTTCTGTCTACTTTCTAAGTTCCAGAAAAGACATGGCTTGACCTGATGCATCCTTTTTAGGGGATGTATATGATGGTCTTGTTCTATACCTGCGTATTTTTCTGTGGGCTGGCGATTGGGTGCCTGATATTCGGGGGCAGGGGATCTAACTGTTTGTCTGTCCAGCACTGAGTAATTCCCCTTGGTATGTGTAAAGTTCTCTAGCAAGGTTTGCGTACCAAAACGTGACGTCATTTTTATCTTGTTACTTCTTTGCCAGAATTTCTGCTCTACATGCTAAAAACGTTATGTGCATACTCCTGAATGTACGCCGACCAACCCCATTTCAAAGTCTATCGTATTTTCAATACGGTAGACAAAAAGGCTTGTGCAAGAGGCATAGATCGCGGGGGCTCATAAGGATTTATGTATCTTGCAGCTGGGTTGCCCACCACTGTGTCCTGGCAGTGAATGAGTTAACCCTTTCATCGCCAGTGGACGCATATTCTGATGCTGAAATGTGTTAATTCATCGCCAAAGACCCCAGTCGTCAGAATAGTGTTAAACTGCAAACGAAATCGGGACCATAGAGGTATAGATCCTCATGAGCCCCCCCCGACTCACGGGGGTTCACGAAGATCTATGCCTCGCAGTTTGACCCTGTTTAGTTTTCCTCGACAGGTTAATGTGATGGTGCTGACAGTATCTGGCCTTTCTTACCCTTGATTCCGACAATCGTCGAGAAATCTTAATGGTGCCATTTTCAAAAGCTATTTCTTGAACACGCCGCTTTTCAGTCTGCAAGAGGTTTAGATCCTCATGCACCCCGTACACATGCTGTGGTTTGTGAGAATTGACCAGATTTCGTTAGTGTCACTTGTTTTTTTTTTCGATAGAGGAGATTTTGCAGTTTGAATGTATACAATTTACCACCACCATTGACTTTGCGACCTGATGTAACACGGAAAATCCAAAATGCAACTCGACTTCCACGTGCAAGAGGCATAGATTCTCATGAGCCCCTGCGGACGCGGGTGCTCATAAGAAACTACACATCTTGCTCAAGTAGGGACGATCCCCATTTAGTCACGTGTTTTCCTCTATTCTCCAGAGTGACAAAATCATTGGTGACGGCGTAATCTACACATGTCATTGTCAGACCCCGAGATCGTTCTGATGAAGAGGTTTCTCTTTAGCACCCAGTGTGCACAAGATCCTCGCGCGACCGACGTTCGCCCGAAAACGTTTTGCGCGCGGGGTTGGGGGGGGGGGAGGCAGGGGGGGGGGGTCATACAAATTTCGCACCTGTCCCGAACGTCATCATCCCAGGAGTCACTGACCCCAACGAGTCAAGTCAACCTCCACGTAACAATGGTCTCTTCGCCAAATGGTCTGATAAATGGTCCCGATATCGCACCTTGCCCGGCATTTTCGCCTTTCAAGCCAACAAAGAGGGGGAGATATTTCTTTCAATGGTCGTTGAAGCTCCGCACCGAAGGCGAGAAATTTCTTTCATTGGTTGTATAGCTCAGCACCGAAGGGCAGAAAGATCTTCCATTGGTCCAAATGCTAGCGGTAGAGCTGTTAGGCTGTAACTTTTGAAGTGTGCCGATGATCGCTCGGAGACAATATACTCGCGACACAGTTAATAACGTGTTAGAGTCTTCCATCCTCAAGAGGCAGAGATTCTCGTGAGCGTATGCAGGGGCTCATGAGAATCTACGCCTCTCGCTGACCGAAATCGCAACCACTCTGCATCTCCTAAGTGTGTAGAGGTAATGGCGCGGATTTTAGCTCATGACTGAGACAAACACTCTGGTCACAAGATGGGATCAGCGTTTGGGCATTGCAGTAATGGCTGCGTGCCGGATTGAGATTTCTGTTAAGAGTGACAATAAAGTTAAAGGTTAAGTAAGACTTGTGTGACCGGCTGTGGTTTAACCATTTGGTTGTCGGTAGCAGTTTTCGTCGCGATGGTTCCTGCAGGAATCATCGCGACAAAAACCACTACCGTCAGCCAGATTGTTAAAGACGTGCAAACACTGGATAGCCGCGAGCTTGGTTGTATAATTCAAACCCTGCCGGATTGATTATAACACAAATGCGCACTGCGAGCGCAAGTCTTGGGTAGCTCTAAATATGAGACCTTTTGCAGATTCTTCTGAACAGAATAGGTGGCAAGAATTCTGAAGTGCGCGTGTACGCATGTGCAGCGAGACGAATCGTTGTCAGTGTTCTGTTAACTCATTCTACCCCAACACCGAAATCCTTAAATTTTGCCGCTGTCCTCTAAAGACTGCATGGCAGTGCAGGGCACAGATCGACCATGACAGTTCAAGGGTGATGCCAGAATAGCTTGGCGCCCATAGGCGTCAAGCTATTCTGGCATCACCCTTGAACTATCATGGTCGATCCATATCTTCCTGTGGTGTGTCTGGGTAGAATGAGTTAAATAAACTGATCGCAAAATTACGTCTTTGAAAGCAGGGAAAATACAACGCCAAAGAACCTCTTCAGTTCAAGAAACAAGGATATAAACAGGACCAGCAGGTGGTAAAGAACGGATCTTGTAGTTCTTTGCCTCTTGCATTTGGGTTGTGTTAGCATTTTCCGGCAGTGAAAATGTTTAATAGTAAGTAGAACAATGATAGTCAATGAATTGCAAATGCGCAGAGGCAAAGGCACACAGGAAGGTTAGTTTAGGGTTTAACCCAGTCAGCTCGACAGCAGGAGATGGGTCGACCATGATAATTCAAGGGTAGTGCCAGATTAGCCTGTCGGCACCAAGCTAATCTGGCACTGCCGTTGAATTATCATGGTCGATCCATCTCCTGCAACTGCTGCATAGTCATTAGATGACGCCTCCAAAATTTGGGAAATACTTGCGTCGGGCTGAATGAGTTAACGTTTACGGCACCGGAGTGACAATGGACGGCAGAAACGGACGGGCAATTGCCTGCGGAGTACGATCTAAATACTGATCAATTCAGGCGCATTATAATTGTGCCACTTTGTATTACCAGGATCTGCCAACGGTCAGGCACAGAGGTAGCCCGTACAGTAGATTTATATTAGGGTGTATTCGTTTGACCTTCCGCCGCCCCTCCCCACCCCCCCACTCCCCTCCCCAATCCACCCTTAGTATACACATATCACTTTAATGAATCGGTTCAAATCGCATTGAACGCTGGGAAACTCTGCGCAATGCACTTTATTAAGGATCATCTTGAACGTGAAAACATTGCGTCGCGCAGTCATGGTCGGCAAACAGACCTACAAACAAGGAATTTATTCATTGTTCGCCCTGTAAGGATGTGGCCTTTTGTCCGTGGGCGCATTACCAGCTAGCCACGCAGGCGGGCAGGG
Source organism: Semisulcospira habei (assembly GCA_036245525.1). Lineage (NCBI taxonomy): Eukaryota > Metazoa > Mollusca > Gastropoda > Semisulcospiridae > Semisulcospira > Semisulcospira habei. The sequence continues at coordinate 82,163,981 of BTPG01000004.1, read as the reverse complement.
CAGGGCAGGGAAGATTTGCGTGGGGCTTGGGAGGATCACGAAATGACATCCAGCCACAGGCCAAACATAAGAGAACACTGGTTACCGTACGCACTTCAGACGCTCGCAGTCTTGACCAAGCGCCACCATCTTCTGTCCAGATTGCTGAAGGCTGGTTAGTTGGCTATCGCTTTCCATCCTTTCTACACACTATTGCATGAAGACAATGATGATTCAAGGGTGGTGTCAGAATAGCTTGGCACCCTGGGGGGAGAGGGGGCAAGTTGTTCTGGCAATCTCCAGATATGTAATGTAGCCTTTATTAGACAACACTCGCATGTAAAAATTGTTAACCTCTAAATGTAATGGATTATTTCAAGGTTTAACGTTCACTGCATCGGATATGTAGTGAACGGCCCTAACGGGCGGGTTATGGGAGATAGTGACAGCTATTTTCTTTGCCGGGAGAACGATCTGAACACTGATATGGTCAAGCGCACTGCAACTGTAACACTTTAAACGGACCTTTAACGGACATGCTATATTGAGCAAGCAGGTCTTGGGCGAGCTGGTGAAGGGAATTGCACGAGGCCGTTAAACCAATGTGTATTTTAATATCGCGACAGCCATTAACTCATTCCACACTAGGACCAAAATCCCCCAATTTTGAAGTTGCCCTCTGAAGGACTGTATTACAATTCTAGAGACAGATAGAGCATGATAGTTCAAAGGTGGTGCCAGAATAGGGGGCGCCTATGGGCACCAAACTATTTTGGCACCACCCTTGAACTATCATGCTCGATCCATGTCTTGCTGTGCTGTGTCGGTGCTGAATGGTTTAAACATGTCGAGCCATTAGCTTGATATAAGTTTCTTTTATTCAACAAACAGTGGCGTTCAGATAATATGAGAAACGCCAAGGTACCCAATGACTTGTCTGTCTTTGCAAACCGAGTTTTGCTGTAAATTGTTCGATGTAAAAGTGTAGTGCAGACCTATGAAAAGACTTTTAAAATTCGACTTCAAGTTATGTTCGACAGATTTATAAGCAAAGATAACTAATTAATCATTTTCATACCGTCAGGAGATGTCATTCAAGGATTGACCCATGTGCACCCCTTAACTGCCGGGGCAAGGCGAACGCTACCCAGCTGCAAGAGACATAAACCCTCATGAGCCCCCGCTGTCGCGGGGGCTCATGAAGGTTTATGTCTCTTGTTAATAATCCAATGATTTTCATGCCTAATTTTGTTTCATTTGCGTCTGTGTTCTTCACGCCAATGTCGGCCAGCTTGCAGTCATTTCAGACGCGAAATTCGTGATCACTGTCAGCGAAGGGCTTAAAATCAAATTCAGTCAAAGGATGAATGTGAGTTTCAGATGGGCGGGTGGTGTGGATGAAATCTACTGTCTCGGTCAGCGCGCACAATAGACGATTGTTCGGTATTTGTAATTAGGTCACAATGGCACGTGTTTTGACGAAAAATGTGGATTAAAAGCCGAAACGCGTGCAAGTTCGGCTTAATCGTGATTTCCAGAAATCTTCTTACACTCGAACGTTAACTTTTCGCGTGTACCCTGAGATTTTCAAGGTGACCACAGAACCTTAGATCCCCGCGATCTGAACCCCACTCGTAATTGAAAATCACCGAAAGACGTCAACCTTCGCCTGGGGCCGGACGAGTAATGGGGACTTGCGGTGACAAGTTCGCTCCCTTGTCTCCGTCCGTGAAGATCCAGCGATCGTCGCCACCTCCGCGGGCCCCAAGGGGTTAATTTTCGTGACGTCACCGATGGGTCGTTTACTTCCGACCCCCAAACGCGCCGGCCATATTGTACAGGTGTGTGAGATGCGTTTGCCGCCCCTTTACTGACAGTGTAAACTCGTTTGGCCTGCAAAAGATTTAGATTCTCATGAGCCTTTACAGCCGCAGTTGCACGTGAGAATCTGTGCCGCTTTCTAACTAGGGACCATGGGTTAGTTGCGTGAGTGAGCTTGGTCCTGCGCCAGCCACTAAGCAAGGTGCTCCGCTATAGTGGAGCACCTTGCTTAGTCGCTGGCGCAGGAATAAGCTCAGTCGTGCAACTGGCCCGATTTTAAAACATTTTTTTGCTTCTTTCCCAACCCATTTAGCCCCGATGCACAACAGCAGGAGATGGATCGACCATGATAATTAATGAATTGAATTTTCATGGTCGATCCATCTCCTGCAGCTGGCCCATAGTCGTTAGGTGACACCTGCAAAAGTAGATGGCTTGAAGCTAAATGGGTTAACTCATTCACGACGTAACGCATTGGGATAAGCGGCTTTACGCCGCGTATCTGGGTGCGTTACGTCGCGAATGTGTTAAACAATTTGACTCCTTTGTAAAGCATATGCATTAAAAATACAAATTATGCAAATGAAGCTATCGAAGCTTATATAATCCCATTTTTAAATTTTTGTTTGTGGCGACCTAGAAAATTTTGATGGATCACCTCCCCCCTCCTCCTCCACCCCCCCCCCCCACACTTCCTAAAGTTTTGCTTATGGTAATGTATAGTGTCGCAGCATGAACAGACATCTGCCCACCTCCGTTGGAGGAAGACATTGACGTGTGATTGTGTCGCCTTGGCTTGTTGCGACTTACCTGTGCTTGTCATCATTGTCACAAATCGACAAGGAATCATCATCATCATCAGTCCCTTGCCCGAACTGGGCGTTGGGGGGACTGAAAGGCAGCAGCAACAGACAGTGCTCTCCACTGAGTTCTATTTTGGGCGGTGGCAAGCAAGTCTGGCATCTCGAGTTCGGTCCATTCTTTTATGTTTGCGACCCAACTCTTTCTCTGACGACCTCGCCGACGACTTCCTTCGAGAGTGCCTTGGAGGATAGTCTTGGACAAGGTGTTGTGTCGGGTCACGTGGCCAAACCAAGCAAGCTTGCGCCGTTTCACGGTTGCCAGAAGGGGTTCATGTGGGCCCACCAGGGAAGTGACGATGCTCCGTACATATTCGTTGGTCTTGTGCTCGTGGTACGAGATGCGGAGCAACTTCCTCAGGCACTTGTTCTCAAAGGCCTGGTAAAAGGTCCCGGGATCGAATCCAGCTTGGGTCAAAATTTGCTCAGACCCTTTTTCGTTGTCCCCGTCTTTGAAATCACCCTCGTGGTGGACAAAAGACGTTAAGCCCTAAACATTTAACATTTTTCAAAGGCCTGGATTTTCTTTTCTGAGTCTGCAAGCAGTGTCCAAGTCTCACAGCCGTAGAGTAGAATAGACACTACGAGGGACTTGTAAAGCCTGTACTTGATGGTGAAGCTGATGGAGTTACTTCGCCATATCCTGTCCAGCCTGGCCATTGCGGATGTTGCTGTACCTATCCTGATACGGATCTCTGCTATGCAACTACCGTCTTTGGACAGGGTGGCTCCCAAGTACTTGAAGCTATTGACCTCTTCTAGCTTCTGGCCGTTCATGTAAATGTTGCTGTTGCTGTCGCTTGTGGTGTTGATCATCACTTTGCTTTTATCCGTACTGATCTCCATGCCATAAGACCCTGCGCTACTTGAAAGTTTGTCTGTCAGGTTTTGAAGCTCACTATTGCTGCCTGCCATGAGGTCAATGTCGTCTGCGAATCGAAGATTGCACAGGGATCTGCCACCAATAGAGATTGAAGTATGGTGGTCGTGGAGGGTTTCCTGCATGATGTTCTCCAGGAATATGTTGAAAAGGACAGGAGAGAGCAGGCATCCTTGACGGACACCGATCGTCGTCCTGAAGAACTCGCCTGACTGATTGTTAAGTAGAACCGCGCTGCAGGCGTTCTTGTAAAGCGCGTCTATCATTTGGATCAGTCCCTCCTCTATGTTGAACGATCTCATGACTTGCCAGAGTCCGTCGTGCCAGACACGATCAAATGCTTTCCTGAAATCAATGAAGTTGTGGTAGAGTTCGCGCTGATGCTGCAGATGTTTCTCGATCAGGACGCGGCAGTTGAAAATCTGCTCTACAGTGCTTCTTCCAACTCTGAAGCCAGCCTGTTCTTCTGCCAGCAGTTCCTCGGCGAAAGTTTTGAGGCGGTTGAGAATGATTCTAAGCATTACTTTGCTAGGGTGACTTATCAGACTGATAGTTCTGTAGTTCTGGCACTGTTTCAGGTTTCCTTTCTTGGGGAGTGGGATCACTAGAGACTGTGTCCATTCTACTGGCCATTTCTTTTGCTCCCAGATCTTTTGACAGAGTGTAGTGAGTACCTTCGTTGTTACTTCTCCTCCATGTTTCAACAGTTTAGCAGGTACGTTGTCTACACCTGGAGACTTTCCTCCCTTCAGGCCGCGTACGGCTGTTTCCACCTGTTCAGCTAAAACTGGCAGGTCTTTGGCCTTCCTGGCCCCAGCCTGGTTGTTTTGGAGGATGCTGGTGTCTGGCTCAGCCTTGTAGTTATACAAGTCTCGGCAGTACTCAGTCCATCTGTTTAGTACAGCAGTGTTTTCCGTAAGGAGTTGGCCGCTGCTGTCTTCGATGACTGTGGCTGTTCGCTGTTGAGTCTTGGTGAGGGTCCTTAGCGTTTCATAAGCCTTCTTGCTGTTTCCGTTTGCCATGCCCTCTTCCACGCTACGACACTGGTCTTCAATCCAATCTTCTTTGGCTTCTTTCATCCTCTTCCTGATCTTCTTGTTGACAAGTCTGTACTTGTTTACTGATGTGAGGTCTTGGCCTCTCTTTTTCTTCCAGGCTCTCCTCTCATCACAGAGATCAAGGATGTCATCGGTGACCCAGGGCTGTTTGCGCTTCCTCTGCTTCCCCATCACTTCTTCTGCTGTAGAAAGTAACACCTCTTTTATATTTCCAGCAAGGGTGTCTACGTCCCAGTCCAAAGTAGCCAAGGCTGCAAATCTGCCTCCCACCTGGGCTTGGAAGACCTCTTCTACTTCCGGGTCTTTTAGCTTCTCGAGGTCGAATCGGATGCGAGGGCTCTTGCTGTCTCGTTTCAATGCCAGCTTCAACTTGAGGCTAGTAAGGACGAGGTTGTGGTCGCTGCCAATATCAGCGCCAGGAAAGGACCTCGTTTGTGCTTTGTTAACTCTGGATTTGAATCGTCGAGGCAGCAAGATGAAGTCAATCTGGTTATGGACCAGGCCTCCTGGCGATTGCCATGTCACTGTTCTTGACTTCTTGTGTGGATGGAGGGTATTAGCAACGGTAAGACGGTGACTCTGTGCGAACTCTAAAAGTCGCAGGCCTCTGTCGTTTGTTTCTCCAAGGCCAAACTTGCCAGCTGTTCCTGCCCATTGTTGGTAAGCGTCAGGGCCGATCTTTGCATTCCAGTCACCGAGGACGGTCAGAATGTCTTTCTTAGGTGTTTTCTTGATGATGTTGTCCAGTTGTTCGTAGAATTCTTATAATTCCTCATCATCATGATCTGCTGTTGGAGCGTATACTTGTATGATAGTGATGTTGTGTGGTCGGGCGGAGATGCGGATGGAGATTAGTCTGCTTGACACGGGGGTGCAGCTGATGACAGTTCCAGCCACCTCTTTCCTTACGATAAAAGCTACGCCATGTTCGTGCTTGGTTTCTTTTCCGCTGAACCAGATTTTATGGCCTTCATCTGTTGTTGTTTCTCCGAAGCCTGTCCATCGAACTTCTGCAAGTCCTACAATGTCCCAGCGATAGCGCTTTAACTCGTGGGTGAGTTCCTTCACTTTGCCGCACTGGTAGAGTGTGCGAACGTTCCAAGTTCCGATAGTTATTCCTTGCGTGGGCAGCTTGATGGTGGGTTTGGTTCCAGTAACACACTTGTCGCCCCCACCCTGGAGACCTCCAATGGGGTGCGCGGTCGTTGGTGATCCGGGCCCCGACCGATCCGGCATGTTATTCTTATTCTGTTGCTTGTCCATCAGTCCTTTCAAAGATCTGATGTACTGTCAGTAACCGATTTGTGATGTTTGGTGTTTGTGTGTGCGCGTGTGCATGTGTGTGTGTGCGCGCGCGCGTGTGTGCGTGTGTGTGTGTGTGTGTGTGTGTGTGTGTGTGTGTGTGTGTGTGTGAAAACGTTCAACATTAAACGTTTAGGGGTTAACGTCTTTTGTGCAAAACGAATGTGATTTGGCAAATACGGGCACATTTTGATCTCAACTGGATTCTAACCGGCGACTATCTGGACTAGAGTTAACGCTTAATGCGCAAAAAGGCCATCGGGCCAACGTCGGCCGCCGTTTGCCCGCGCCGTTAGACCGATGACCTTTTGCGCGCTGGGACCCAACTTTGTTCGTTTCGAAATAAGCGTGCTATTTTACCAGATTACTCGAAGATAAATGACGTCGGTGGAAGTTGAGCCCTATATGCCCCCCCCCCTCCCCCCCCAAAAAAAAAAGTCAATGCGCCTCATTTTTTTTTTTAAACATGACTTGTCTATGAAGTTATTCATATATAGTGAACGGGTGAAATATAATCACACTAACTATGAACATATCACATAAAACAATAAACAGATTGACCTGATGGCCTGAATTCCCTCCACAGTGGTCATGGGTTCGTCCCATAGTGAGGGACTACTTTTAGCCGTTCTGCTTGAAAGTTTTTGTCAAAAATCGTGTGTCACGTTTTATATCAAACTTTGCCTGCAAATATTCTTCGTTCTCGCACAACTCTAGGGAAAGTGACGCATTTTGTTTATTGTTGAAAATAGCACGATAAAACCCTCTGGCATTCTGGCCAATCATTGAAGTCACGTGAATCACCGGTTTCACAGACCCGAAGGCCAGTTGCATGAGTGAACTTAGTCCTTTGCCGGCCACTAAGCAAGGTGCTCCTCTGTAGCGGAACACCTTGCTTAGTGGCTGGCGCAGGACTAAGCTCACTCATGCAACTGGCACCTGGTCCTTAAGACAGGTCATAGGAGACTATCTACCGCTCTACTGCGTGAGATGCCTACCACAGACAGACAAAGAGAGAGAGAGAGAGAGAGAGAGAGAGAGAGAGAGAGAGAGAGAGAGAGAGAGAGACAGAGAGAGAGAGAGAGAGAAAGAAAGAGAGAGAGAGAGAGAGAGTGAGTGAGTGAGAGAGTGTGTGTGTGTGTTTGATTGTTTGGGTTTTTCTTTTGGTTGTTTTTGTTTGTATGGTTATTTTGTTGTTGTTTCTGTTTGTGATACTTTTGTTTGCTTGCTTGTTGTTTGTTAAATAGTCTTCTTTATTTGTTTTCGACCTTCACCAGCGTGCCACTTTCAGCTAGACGCATGTAATGTAAAAACGTACAGCCCCAGTGCGCAAACGGCCATCAAGCCGACGTCGGCCGCCGTTGGCCCGAGCACAGATGTGCGCGGGCCAACGGCGGCCGACGTCGGCCCCATGGTCTTTTGCGCATGGGCAGATCAGGGCAAAATCCGCTAACTGCTGATAAAAGAGTTGCGCCCACAATTATCATCCCGGATCTATTTTCACACAATAAACTCCCGTAATTCGAACTCTTCCGTTCTGCTTCATTGCCTTTCACTCTTTCGGATGGACACGTAAGCCAACACCTTCCATCTGCAGGAGGCACAGATTCTGTTGAGCCCCAGGATCCGTAATATACTGACGAGCAAATGAAATGCGACATTTTTTTTGATTCCTCGGAAACACTTTAGTAGTGCTTCCGGTGATTCCAAAAATGTTGCATCTCTTTTGCTCTTCAGTATAATTATTATACCTGATACATCCGCATCGATAGTTATTGAAGAGGCTTGCACATTCTATCTCTCTGGCTGTCGGTAGCGCTTTTTGTCAAGCCTTGACAAAAAGCGCTACCGACGGGAAAAAAGTGTTAGTTGAAGTACCTTAGATTAGGGAGATCAGTCTCAGCAGTCGACAGTTTTATCATTTTGCTGACGACAGGTGGATATTGCTTGCACACAACAAAAACATCCTGTTTTTGACCCAGTTTTATGTAGCACACGTATAAAAGTTGGGGTTTTTGCTTTTCGGGACGTTACGGCTTATGAGCTTTGCTGCTGCGCGTGTCTGACAGTGTAAACAGAAAGTCTTCTCACACATAAAATAGAGATGAGGCTGTTTGCTTATGTGATGGCCGTCGTGGTCGCTCTGATGCTTATTCTGGGGTCTTCAGGACTCGTAGAAGCTGGTAGGTACCACAGACGGACCCACCATGTGTAAGCTTTGGTCGAACTGAAAAAAAAGTGTTTTTTCATAATGTGTATATATCAGCGTACAGTATCTAATAGCGAATAGAAGATATTAAAGCTGTAATTTGATGCACATCATGAAAACGCGTTTTTCGAACTAGGCTGCTTGTAGTGGGCTCTGATTCTCAATTGTTTCGTTAATTGTTGCATTTTAACAGTGTATTGTATTTAGTTTTTTTTTTAAGTTTACAAGGCACATGCGCAGATACATTCTGTGAACATTTGTGAACATATAGTATGCACTTATGGCGTATGTCAAAGTCGCCCTTGTCTAAGTCCTGTTTGCAAAACTCCAAAGTAGAGCTTCGCCATATAGTCTGTAATAGACTTGCCACGACGAGCTGCCTCATAGCAAGTAAAAGCTCTCGGGCCGACCTAGGCCGCTGTGATCCCGCGCACGGCTGTGCGCGGGCCTACTGCGGTCGACGTCGGCCAGAGGCTCTCTAGCTTACTGGGTCAGGAATTACCTACGCTGTGCAACCCATCAGTGTTATAATATGCGTTGGATGATGACGTTAATGGTGACGGCTAAGACAATAACACTGATGACAACGATGAAGACGACGCTACCGAAAAATGATATAAATATAACTAGTATGTATTATTGCTGGTCAGTGATTTTGGACCTTACGGCTCTATAGGGCCGTAAGATCCAAAATCACAGACCAGCACACGTGCAGAAATATATTTATTTTGGGTCGTAAGGTCACAGTTATTTGCCCCCAACAAAATTCCAATTTACAGAACCGTCCCTGATCACATTATGTGCCAAAGGACGTGAAAATTAATAGTTAGTTAGTTAACTCATTCTACCCCAGACACACCACAGCAAGATAATGATGGACCATGATAGTTCAAGGGTGATGCCAGAATAGCTTGGCGCCGTGGGCGCCAAGCTATTTTGGCATCACCCTTGAACTATTATGGTCGATCTGTGTCCTGCACTGCAAAGCAGTCTTCAGAGGACAACGGCAAAATTTGGGGATTTCGGTCTTGGGGTACAATGAGTTACGGTAATTTCACTGACCGGCCCTCATGCAGAGATACGTGTTTACCACACAGGTTGCAGATCCAAGTGTCGCGCTGCGGGGTCCGAGACGGGCGAGCGGTACACGTCCTCTGCTACAGGCATCACTTACTGTCTGTGTTCATCCCCGACACAGTTCCTAGACCCGTAATGAATCGGGTATCTCCGCTGAAACAAAGGTGGGTGCTTATGGCAAGGGTGGCAGATGACGGAATACGTTTTATGCATGAATATATAGACTTCGCATATATATATCAAAGTCGCAGCAGAGAACGCTGGTTTTTTTCGACCCAGCCCTCAGCTGCATGAGCGAACTGTTAAATCCTGCGCAAGCCACTAAGCAAGGCGCTCCGCTATAGCGGAGCACCTTGCTAAGTGACTTGCCCCGGATTAAGCACATTCATGCAACTGGCCCCAACATTCGGCGGCTCCTGATAAAACACATTTAAAGAAAACGTAGGCAGGGGAATCTTTAATATTTGAACATTTAATATTCATGCTGAGTACGGACACACACTGCACATGAAGTGAGCGTGATGGACACTGTGCGATATGATAGCACCACGTTGATCAGACAGTACCTTTGAAATGTCATGGTCCACCCATTTCCAATGACGGGGTGAAGGGGGATGGAGGGAGTCGGGGGGGGGGGGGGTAGCTGGGTACCGCTAGTTCAGGTGGTAGAGCGTTCAACTCTCATCCGAAAGGTCGCGGGATCGAACCCAGCTGTGGCCTCACAAATTTGTTCGGACCATATTCGGTGCCCCGTCTTTGAAATCACCATTGCGGTGGATAAAAGACTTTAAGCGCTAAACGTTTAATCGCGATGATTCCAACTTTTACTGCATGCATTTGAAACGAACTGTTCACCCACTCTGCCCCGAGGCAGCGCCAGAAGATATGGATCGACCATGATAGTTCAAGGCTTTTGGACAGGATAGCTTGGCGCCTTTAGGCGCCAAGCTATCCTGGCACCACCCTTGAACTACCACGGTTGAACTACCTCCTGAACCGTAATCGAAAAAGTCTTAAGATAACAACTTTCACTTTTGGGAAATTGGGGAATTGAGATTCTAGGGTTTAATATGTTATTATGTTTTATGATTATGCTTGTAAAATGTGCCCGATCTTTTTTTTTCTTCAGACCACTTCGAATAAGATGACGACAGCAACCACGTTTCCGACTACGAGAACTGACACCGTGCATTATGTGTGGTCTGTCACACAGATACTCTGCCCCCCCTCCCCCCTCCCCTCCCCTAATGTAAGCAAAATGTCTTCGGGTCGATGTCGGCCTTAGCTGGCCCTCGCACGGCTGTGCGCATGACAGCTAAGGCTGACTTTGGCCCGAATGAGGACGTTTCGCTGACCGGTGTATCGTCGATAACTCTGTTACTTCCGTTAATGATATCAACCAAGCATAAGTTCAGCAGCTGAATGCCATGACACCGCAGTTTGACCAAAGTTCCTACTGACACTCGCTCCTGTTTGGGGTCTTTGGTTCAACTGAGGGAAGGAACGGCTGGAGACGATCTCCTTAGTCAGCAAGATCCTCACGAGCCTGCGCTTCTGCCGCAGGGTCTCGTGAGAATCTGGGTCGAATTGCACGTAATTTTTTAATATCCATTTTCTGGTTCGCAATGTCCTATAGCGGCTTCGTTTGAGCTATTTTTTAGCAACACGCAAAATGTCGCTGCCATGCAGAGGGGCAGTAGGTTGGCAGTTCTGGTTTAGAAAAGTTCCCTGTTAAGCCTCTTGCCCTATGAGCAAAGGGCCATCGGGCCGACGTCTGCCCGATGGTCTTTTGTGCATTATGTGCGGGTTTACCTGATGTTTCACTGACTTTGGTTCGCGAGGAGAAATTTCCTCTCAGTCTTTTAAATTATTTTCTCACTGTACTGCTTTTGAAATCAAATCGACAGGCACACTGATGTACAACACGATCGGTTGTTTGTCAAATAAAACACTGAGCATACTTTATGAAAACTATTTTGCTTCACAAGATTGTTTCAGTCGCCATTTACAGTTACGCACTTCAAAAACGCGACGGCTCTAGCTTAAATGCCAATGGGAAAAAGGCCATCGCGCCAACGTCGGCCGCCGTTGACCCGCACAAGGCCGTGCGCGGGCCAACGGCGGCCGACGTCGGCCCGATGACCTTTGCGAGCTGTTAGATCTGCCGCCGTATATGGTTTTTGTGTGTGTCGTGTGTGTTTCATGAACTTGACAACACATTACGCATTGGTATAACATTTCTTTGTCGCCTCATCAGTACAGTATAATGCAGTGATTTGCAGTGAGTACATGTAAAACATACAATACGCTACAAACTACAATTCAATGCAATGCAATACAGTACGATACAATACGCTACGCTACGATACGCTACGATTGTAGAACACAACGAAACACAACACAACACAACACAAAAATAACACAACACAATTACCACAAACAACACAACACAACACAACTAAACACAACACCACACACAACACAACAACAACAACAACAACACACCACACCACACCACACCACAGCACAGCACAGCACAGCGGCACAGCACACTGAGCACAACACAACTAACACAGCACAGCACAACACAACACAACAAACACAACACAACACAGCACAACAACACACAACAACACAGCACAACACAGCACAACAAAACACAACACAACAACACAACACAACAAACACAACACAACACAACACAACACAATGCAATACAATGAAACATAACACACTACAAATGCAATGTAATGCAGTACAATACCAGACAAACCCAACCCTCATTACTCCCGCCCCCTGGCCACTCCCCACCCCCAACACCCCCCCCCCCACCCTCCCCCTCCCCCTTCCACTGCCACCACTAGGCCGCCAACCAAATATCTCTAGATATCCAACTTCTCTACCCCTCCTGCAGCACCCACACAGATGATTCCATGATCCCCTACTCGATCGTTGCACCTCCAACAGCTGCTCAAGAAGGTGTAGAGTGTTGAAGGGTGTTCCGCGGGCGCCGGATCTGTGAATTAGCTCCTGATACTAACAGCGCTGTGTGCAAGAGGCACAGATCCTCATGAGCCCCAACAATTGCGGGGGCTCGTGAGGCTCTATGCCTCTTGCGGAATCATTTCCATCTGTGCTCCTCACACCGGGGAGGGTCAGCATTGGCCCGTCGCGGTTAGCACTCTAGGTTCAGAGGACATGAATATTCAAAGACTGAGATCGCGTGCTAGGGGGTTAATCTCGGGATTAAACTGATGCCGCCGCCACTAAGCCGCCTAACCCAGCGCTGCCAGACTTCAAGAACAAGATGCAACTTCGGGTCCTCTAGATGATGCGGAATTGAACGAAAGCTCACCAGGATCTTAGACAGCATTCTCTGGTGCCGTTGCCGCAGAAGTGGTTTGAAGTAGTCACTCCAAGTTCCAAGTACGAGTAGGCATTTTAAGTCTCTCTCTCTCTCTCTCTCTCTCTCTCTCTCTCTCTCTCTCTCTCTCTCTCTCTCTCTCTCTCTCTCTCTCTCTCTCTCTCTCTCTCTCTCTCTCTCTCTCGTTCGTTGGTTCGTTTAAGTCTCTCTCTCTCTCTCTCTCTCTCTCTCTCTCTCTCTCTCTCTCTCTCTCTCTCTCTCTCTCTCTCTCTCTCTCTCTCTCTCTCTCTCTCTCTATCCCTCTCGTTCGTTGGTTCGTTTGTTTCTTTTGTTCGTTCGTCCGTCCGTCCGTCCGTTCGTTCGTTCGTTCGTTCATTCGTTCATTCATTCATTCAATTCATTCATTCATGTTCTCTTTGTGTCTAAATATTTTTATTGTTATAAATTAAAGACTCTCCAGTACTTTCTTTCTCAGTCTCTTTGATATCTCGCTCCATCTCAAAGTGTCCAGCCCACCCCCACCTCACACATCCAGCCTCACCCCCCCCCCCAAACCCCACCCCACCAAATTAGCATTCCAACGCTCCCCTCGGCGACAACGCGAGGAGATTTGCATAACATCTCTTCTTTCCACCCGCAAAGTTAGCAGATCTGCATAAGATCAGTTGCCTCGTGCGCAAAGTTAGCGGATTGGAGGGCGCCTGAGCCCACTCCGCTCGGCTTTATCGAAATGGTAAACCTGTTCACCCGCCTCTAATCCCTCAAGGTGTCCGGTAGCCATGGAAACTAAGTTAACACTCTAGTACGCAAAGGTTCCTCGGTCCTGACGTCGGTCGCTGTTGGCCTGCGCTTAGCGCGGGCCAACGGCGACCGACGTCAGGACCGAGGAACCTTTGCCTACTGGCTCCCTTAGCGACCAGCCGAAGGAGCTGGGGTGTCTAATTTAAAGTGTCTATTTAAAGTGGGTTCAGTTACATCACATCCAACTTCTTTGTCTTCGTCCCCCTAAGAAACACAGATGTACAAATGAATGAGGCCACCCCTACCAGCAAGAACTGAGTCGTAGTAGCAACTCGTGCCCATGCTCGTGTACAGTGCAAAGAGGGGGGAGGGGTGGGGGGAAGGGGGAGAGGGGCTGGGGGAGGGGGGTGGGGTGGAGGAAGGACGAGTCGCAATGGCGAAGAGCCACTTCAATCCTTCAAGGCCAGCTACAGAATCTGAAATCAAATTTCTCCTGCTTGATTGCCAGAGTCGACAAAATCCAATGCTACAAAACTTGCTAGGTGTTGATTGTAGAATTGCACTACAGTTGTGTGCTGTTGAGCACAGTACTGGTTTGAACAAGGAAAGCCTCACCTAATGTTCCAAGGCAACAACATATTAACAATGAAATCAAATATTTTTGGTCATCAAATCCTTTTCAGTGTTTTCACCTCTAGTGCACTGGTTAGAAAAGTGAACCCGATCAAAATGAAAGACATACAAGAGCGCTGGAAGATAATTGTCTACCGTATTAAAAATACGGTAGGCTTTGAAATGGGGCCTGATCCGAGCACATTCCGGAGCATGAACATGACGTTTTTTTGCGTGCGGGGCAAAATTCAGGCAAAGAAGTAACAAGATAAAAATGACGTCACGTCTAGCTATGAAAGCTTGCTAGAGAACGTCTTTTGGCGCCAAAGCGCTGTGCCGGTGTATGTGTGTGTGTGTGTGTGTGTGTGTGTGTGTGTGTGTGTGTGTGTGTGTGTGTGTGTGTGTGTGTGTGTGACAACGGCTAGAACCCGCGTTTGAGGACGGACAAGCTTGAAATTTTAGGATATTTTCTCTAAAAGAATTATCCCGAGACATTTTTTTTCCGATTTTTTTAGTAAGATGCTCATTGGCGAGAAAATGGCCGTTTCACAAAAACAAAACAAAACAAACAAAAAAAAAAAACCGGTTGATCCACACTGGAGTCCGTCATTTTTCTTATTTTACTAGATATTTTGCATATAGCTAGATAAAAGGGAAACATTGAATGAGTACGTTGACCAGCATTGTACCTCTAGAACGTTTTGAGTGATAATTAAATATTTTTTGAAAAAATATATTTCCAGATTTTGGGATTCATTTCACAAATTATATGGATTAATCTTAAAACATTTGCATCTTTTATACGAAAAAAAACCCCAACAACCAATCTTCTAATTAATAATCGCATGATTTTTCATATACGGTGTTTACATAAGCCTACAGTTTGTCTCGGCTGTTGGGTACGATTAGGTGAATTGTGACCTGTATGCCCTAGGTGTGAAAATCAGACAATTTTCTGCACCACTTTTTCGGAGTCATTTGTAAAACAGCTAATATAACTTTAATTTGTCTTTTACGAAAAAAACCCAACTACCTTCACATTAATACCGGCATGACTTTTCATAAACGGTGTTTACGTAAGCCAGCTATTTGCCCCGGCCTTGAGGTAAGATTAGGTCAGATTGTGACCTGTAAGCTCTATGCGTGAAAATCAGCAAGAAAATTGCTAAGTTGATCCTGTGATACGTCAAATGTTAGTACTGAGCCGAGTGTCCGTCTTTATTTGTGTGCGCCGACGTGTGTTGATCAAAGGTTGGCTTAGAGAGGAAGGAAATGGCCGGATCAGCATTATAAGCCTAAAAATATGAACTACTCTGAATGTTCCTAAAGGATAAACGCATGTGAGCTCCGAACCATACGGTAGACTTTGGGATGAAATCCTTATCTTGTTTTTATTTATGGGGTGAGGGGGTAGGTTTTTGGTGAAGACACCGTGCCTGACATGTTACTTTCCACCATCCAGAATCAAACGACAGGGAGGGGGGAGTGGGGAGAGGGGAGAGGGAGGGAGGGGTGCACTCTGGTTGTCTCCCTCGAAACACTGCGCAACAATTGAATGAGACAATCAGTGTGGTAGGGCCGCGGTTGCGCTAGAATAGTTTCAGCAACGTAATTTTCAAGTTGTTCATAGAGTACTGTTTTCATGGGGCGATACTTCTCGCTTATGTGAAATCTCCGCTAGGTATTTTTCGGGTGGCGGGTATTTTTCACGTGTTACACCGTGTTAAACAAAAGGTCATCGGGCCGAAATGCGGGCCGCAGTTGGCCATTGCGGCCATGTCTGACGGATGACCTTCTTCTCAACCTGGGTAGTGCTGACAGACAAGTACAGGCTTTTGTGTGCTATTATGTCGGCAACATTTTGTGTTAGACTACGCCACGCTGTTCATTGCGAATCGAGAATCGAGGGAGCCGACAACCAGTGTGCGCTGCCCGATCTGCTAATGCAGTCTCCCTTTTGCAACAGATGGTCAGGGGAGGGAACACTCGCGTGCGATTAGTATAACTATCCATTTACTCGCGTAAGTAAGATAGCTGAGATTGCAAGTTAGCCTTAGCTGACGCTGAGCAAATCACCGCTCCCAAAATGAGCTCACCCCTTCAACGCCACCTGCTGAAAACGATGTCTCTCAAACCATTGCAGATCGAAGTCGCTCGGACGCAAATGAGACAAGTATCGTTACAAGGCATAGTGTCGCCATGAGCTGTGGCGGCACTCGAGGTTCTATGCCCCGTGATTGTTTTTACCGGGCGATTGTTCGCTGAAGTTAAGGTGTGATTCCACTTTGCTCGAGGCACTCGGATGTAAAAAAAGACCAGCAAGAGGCATAGATCTTCATGAGCCCCCGCATGCGGAGGCTCATGAAGATCTATGCCTCTTGCATTTATGGATTTGTCGGTTGTTTGGCTCTAGTTCTGGCAGTGATGGGGTTAACAGCGGTAAATTGTAATCGTTGATCCTGTAAGCGCCAGGCATGACAACGGACGGGTCGACATTTCTGTCACAGATATTACTGTGTGGTACAGCTGATGCAAAATTAACTGTTACATGTCAAGTTGTTTTGTGAGGTGAAAGTATATTGACTTACCTGCACCTTTTGACGTAAAAAAGCTGGACGTAACAAAAGAGCAGTACCCTCCATTCAATTTACATCATCCGCACCTACTTCATTAATAGCCCAATTCCAAAGTTTAAGATTCAAAAGCGTGCTGTTCTGCGATTTCAGACCTTACGGCTTCCAAGCTAATGAGGTCGAAAATCGCAGACGAACACATCTGAAGATTCTTGGTAACAAACTACAGTAGAAACACTTTTGCTCAACCATGATATCTTGTTCAAGAAAAAAAGTGGTTTTGAAAGGCAGGTGCTCTGTCCAGAGAAGTCTTGAAGGGCAAAAAGTGTCACCTGTCATTAAAGACCATCATTTAGGTGGCTACAGCCACGTAACTCATGGCCTTTAACCCATTTAACCCCACGGCTACATTTCCCAAATGTTGGAGGTGTTACCTAACCAATATGTACCAGGTGCAGGATATGACTCGACCATGATGATTCAAGGGTAGTGCCAGATTAGCTTGGCGCCTGAAGGCCGCGTCGATCCATTTCCTGCTGTAGGGTGTCGGGGCTAAATGTGTTAATGACATAATATACGGGCGGTCGCTCACAGCGGGTTCTGTTGGAAAACGCCAAAAGCACAGCGCTAGCCGCTTGAATGAGCGGTTTACCGTTCAGCACATCCAACATAAGCTGACCGACTCCAATAATGTTTAGTCCACTTAACCCATTCAGCCCTGACGCACTACAGCAGGAGATGGGTTGACCATGATAATTCAAGTGTAGTGCCAGATTAGCTTGGCGCCTGTCGGCGCCAAGCTAATCTGGCACTGCCCTTGAATTATCATGGTCGATCCATCTCCTGCAACAGGTGCATAGTCATTAGATGACGCCTCCAAAATTTGGCAAATACGTGCGCCGGGCTGAATGAGTTAATACATGCACTTACCACATAATGGACTATCCATTCACTCTCTCCGTCCGAAGGTCTTGGATTCGCTGCGAATAAACTCATTGAGCCCGGCGCACGTATTTCCCACCTGTTGCAGGAGATGGATCGACCATGATAATTCAAAGGCAGTGCCATTTTAGCTTGGCGCCGACAGACACTACCAATGAATTACCGTGAACCTATCTCCTGCTGTAGTGCGTCAGGGCTGAGTGGGTTAAAAGGAAATATACTATACTAAGAGCCCAAACTGCAACTGCGCCACATTGATTTACCAGGACCTTTCAACAGACATGCTATAAAGAGCAAGCCCGTCGTCAGTTTTGCCGCATTGGCCACACTGATAAATTCGGCAGTGCTTTTGCCAGTGCAATTAAGAGTCCGAAATAGCTCAGGCGGTTAAACGTCGGAGCACTGGACAGCGAAGGGAATCGCCGGGTCGTGGGTTCGAATCCCGTCCCGGCCCCGGTAGCTGGACTCACAATCCAGGGGGAAAAAAACGGATTTGTTCAATAGAATGTCCGTTGAAAGGTCCTGGTAAATCAAAATGGCACAGTTGCAGTGCGCCTGAGTTGATCAGTGTTCAGGTCGTACTCCGTAGGCAATAGATTTCCCTGTCCCCCATAACCCGCCCGTCAGGGCCGTCCATGATCACCTCGGTGCTGTGGACGTTAAACCCGAACTAACCAACCAACCAAGCCAGTGCAA
This sequence comes from Semisulcospira habei, assembly GCA_036245525.1. NCBI lineage: Eukaryota > Metazoa > Mollusca > Gastropoda > Semisulcospiridae > Semisulcospira > Semisulcospira habei. The sequence goes on along the minus strand of BTPG01000004.1, from coordinate 82,145,867 downwards.
TAGAGAATGGGTTCGCAGATGGAGGAAAACCGTTCGTCACTCTACACACATTGGTTGTCTCCCTCGATTCGCTACCGGTGATGGGGGTTACAGCGGTAAATTGTAAGCGGATAGCGGTAGCGAACTAGTGCGGAGAAAACCAGTGTGTACAGGAGTATCAACAACCCACTACAACGGAAGAGGACAGCTGTACGTTTCCACACGAGCGGACTAATTCTTCGATAATGGACCAACAATGAACACCACCCCAGGAGCCATCGGGGAGGAGTAATGGACCTTTTCACCGCAGTTGCAGTAGGTGGACTCAGCCCAACCTCCGTCTGAGAAACACTGACGAAAATAAGTCCCAGTAAGCAAAATACTCTCGGGCCGCACAGTTGTGTGCGGGCCCTCTGCGGTCGATGTCGGCCCGCAGACGTTTGCATGCTTGGGTGATGTGCGAGTTAATGGGACGCCCGTAGAAAAGACAATCAGCATTGAAAAGGGCGTGAATTGTCATGTTGCAGGTGCCCATGAGGATCTATGCATCTCGCGCACGCATTGGTTTTCAGCTTAAGGTTTTTCAGCTTGCCTCATGGGCGTGGTCCGGACAGAGGACGGGCACACGAGCAATGATACAGCTCCCCCAGGGGGGAGGGGAGAGGGAGGGGCGGATTGACTGACACGGGATGATACTCTGGGACCAGTGGATTGAAATCAAATGATGCCAAATGTTTGAATATCAGTCGCAACTGTAGTTAAATTCCAGAAGCGAATTTTCTCCATTCCGTCCCCAAAAGCGTAGATCGTCACTGGCCTCTTTAGCCCGAGGAATCTCATAAGGACCTATCCCTTCTACTAGTTCCATTTACATGTGTGCGTTCTCACTAGGATGGGGACACTGAGAATTCAGTTTATGGTGGTTTAACACGGTTAGGTCCAGCTGACGCAGATTCAACACCAAAACACTCTAGCTGTCCTAGGAACATGGATTCATTACAAGAGGTATAGATCCTCATGAGCCCCCGCAACTGCGGGGGCTCATGATGATCTATACCTCTTGCAGTTGGGTGGTGTTCGGTTTTTTTTTCGGCGCGGAAGGGGTTAAGGGTGTGAATTGAACTGATTAAACGACGATAAATGTGACATTAGGGTTGGTTGCAGCTGTTGATAAGTACAAGCCTCATCAAAGCAGGTCTGACCCGGATTTCACCACGACCTGTTCTGAGATTCAGTCACGAAAACATAATATAAAGTTTGATAAGAAAAATAAACGGTGTGGTCTTACCAGCAACAACAGCAACAACAAAACAACAACAACCACTTCGGATACTACAGAGTTTTATTGTAAATTTGTCACTTTAATCGATGAACAGCAATACTTCTGGCGTTTGCAAAGGTTGTGCCTCTCGAAGGAACCTAAAACAAACAAACAAACAAACAAAACCGACAGGTAACCTTCTCGGCAGGCCTGTAAATTGTTGTATATGAACACTCATCAACATTGAGTTAATAACGGTCCTATGCTTATGCCTTATGTTTCCCATAAACTAGTAAAAACAACCAGACAACTAAGCAAGCAAGCAACCAACCAGCAAACGATACACAACAGCATAGCGCACTAAAAAAAAAAAAACCGCTATCCTCTCTGCCTGCCACCAATAGTCCACCCCTCCTCCCCTATTCACCTTACCCACTACTTCCCCCCTCCCCCTCCCACCCTTGTCTCCTTGAATCCCAACACAGGGTGTGTAAACAGTCGGCAACTGGCGCATCTAATCGCTAATTAGCACAGAGGGTCTGGGGGCATTAGACAGTTGACACAGAGGCGCTAGGACGGGTCGAATGACACGTTGTATTTGGGCGAGCTCAGTCCAGCGGCTAACGTCCTTCAGCCAGCTCCCGTTCCGTCTGCAAGAGGTATAGATCCTCATGTGCCCCTGCAGCATGGGATCATTAGGATCTATAACTGATGCTGACGGAGAGTGGTTCCGTTCTTTTTCCATCTCTTTTCCTTGGATAGTAGAAATTATCGGGGTATAGCTATGTGACTTCCGCAGGAAAATGAAACACGGCGACAGCTAGGCTGGGTGGATTTTGGCAGAAGATGGCGTTTGTATCATCTACTCATCCATCTGCAAGAGGCATAGATCCCCATGAGCCCCCGCAGGTCGAGGGGTCTCATGATTTTGTATGCCTCTCGCTTTAAATGTAGTATTATGCTAATCTAGAAAACTTTCTCTGACGTGTGTCACTGAGAGTTTAGTTTGGGATTGGTGTATCTTGTCTGTCCACTAATATACATATCTCCGTGATCTTTGTTATTGTGGATTTGTGGAATTCTAGGTTACATCACTTCACTACAAGAGAAACTGTACGGGCCTGTGGAGGCGCTACAAAAGACCACAGATTTCATTTTTAGAGCCAAACTCCAAGTGTGACGGCGTTCGAGAAGAAGAGAAGAAGAAGACCACTTCTCTCTAATAGTATTGTTGTATTTGTGGATTTGGCCATCACAATCCACTTGGATATATATCTAACGTAGAGAGAGGTGCTGAGACAAAATGAGACTGAAGGTAGATCTGAAAGTTTGTAAACGTCGCACATACGAGGTTTAGTCGCGTAAACACCGCGTCGTCCTTCAGTCTTTATTATTTAAAAAAAACCCAGATATATGGTATCGAAGTAACTATAATCTTCGCAATGTACAAACGTTAGAAAGCATTGCACGCAGAATGCTACTTAAAAATCTTTTAGTTCAAGCAGGTTTTTATTTCGTGTATCTTTTTCAGGAAAATAAAATCTTGAGCCATCACTCTTAGTCGATCCATCACTTGCAGCTGGTGCTCAGCTTGCAATTAACCCAATGCGTAAAAGGCCATCGGGCCGACGACGGCCCGATGGCCTTTGCTCACTGGGAAAAACGCTGTGTCCATAAAGGCACTACCGGATCGTGAGGATTCTGTCAGCTATCTTAGTCCGCCAATCTCCTGTAGTCTGTGCCGAGTTCGAAATGAGAAACACTGTGTCCATGAAGACCTTACCAGATCTAGGACGTCCTCCTTCTGGTCTGTCGGTAGCGCACACGAGGATGTTTACTGTTGACTGAACACCCAATCATTAATCCAACTTGAAGAACGCGGATGTAAAATAGACGACTCCCGGAAATCAGACGCAGGTCGAAATTGCACGTGTTTTAACGAAAACAGTGAATTAAAAGCTTTTGATCGACCGTTTTCGCCTAAACACTTGCAGCTTTTACCTACCGCTGATTTCCGAACAATATCTATCGGAACCAGGAAGATGTATAGATCCTAATGAGTTTTTGCAGCTTCAGCTGCTCGGGCTCATTGGGATCTATGCTTCTGAAAGCGAAGTGACACTCGCACGCGGCGTTAACGTAGTTTAATAAGACTAGATGTGACACTAATGTCCTTCCGCCCTCGGCCGTACCTTGACAATACACACCGCTTGATTCGCCAGTGTGCATTGTGAAAGGTTCACAAAATCCTATTAATCTGTTTGTTTGTCCCTAAAACCCCACACTGCCTGTAGCCTCAAGTTTTTGTTCTCAAACTCAACGCCCAAGAACTTCTTCCGTTCGAGGAACAAAGATTACAAACTGGGCCAGCACTGAAGAGACTTAGAACCTGACGCAAGAGGCACAGAGCCTCATGAGCCCCCGCACATGCCGGGGCACATGAAGTTCTGTGCCTCTTGTTGTTGGGTGGTGCTCACTTCATCTCGGCAGTGAAGAGGGTACGAATCACGTTGACGAATATACCTTGACCCTCATAGAGAGGAGACGGCAAATCTCATTCCGTGACTGACCTAACCGCTATCTAGACTCGGGGAAGAATGTTTTTCCAAGGGTGTTTACCTGTCCATTTTGCCCCTATTCTGTCTGACCGCTCGGTTGGACGGAAGCTGTCCCCTTAAGGTGCTAGGGCAAATTTCCATCCGGAATAAAGTAGTCACCCGGAAAATCGGGTTAAAGGCCTGAGCAGTGACAAATTCCATGTCTGAAACCCCATGTCCTCTTTCTGAGGAAAGGCCACAGTGTGATTCTCGCTAGAAGCATGTATACATGATAATGTATACATGTGTCCTCTGCAGATGGAAAGGTCTTGTGAACAAATAAGCCGAGCCGTGTCCGATTTGGTGAGATTCTGTCCGACGTAATTGCGGAAGCGTGAAAACGCTGAATTAAATTCTTACAATCTCTTGTCCACCGATGAAAGCCCACAGTCATCGAAACTGAGTAGTACACCTTTCAATTCTGAGAAAAAGTGAACACAATCCAACTGCAAGAGGCGTAGATACTCATGCCCCCCCCCCCCTCAGATGCAGGGGCTCATGAGGATCTATGACTCTTGCTGTCACCACTTTGTATCAATGTTCCTTTGACGACTTTGGCCTTGAATTAACAGAGACTTTACAAACATAACTTGCGACCGATGGCAGGGAAGGGGTTAAGATACAGAAGGGTGATGAGGATGGCATTTTGGAACATGATCGGAAAGAGACAGACCTGCGTAAACATTTGAAGGACAGACTTTCTTCTATGAGACAGAGATTCTTGTGAGCTTATGCGTCCTGTTCACACTCTTTGTTGCTGTTCATTTATGGGTTAGACTTACGCTGGCTGTTTTGGATGACAAATCATCGGTGTTAACACATTCGCGGCCAGCCGCATCCGGATGCGCGGCATAACGCGGCCAGCCGCATCCGGATGCGCGGCTTATGCCGCGCATCCGGATGCGGCTGGCCGCGAATGAGTTAACACAGGACCGAAATCTCTTAATTTTGAAGTTGCCCTCTGAATTACTTTATTACAATTCTAGAAACAGATCGAGCATGATAATTAAAGGGTGGTGCCAGAATAGCTTGGCGCCTATGGGCGCCAAACTATTCTGGCGCCACCCGTGAACTATCATGCTCGATCCATGTCTTGAAGTGGTGTGTCGGGGATGTGTGAGTTAAGCGATCAGCCTTTCCCTTGAAATGTTTAGAAAAAAAGATCGTTCAGAACACTTCGATTTGCACTCTGAATTTCGTGAATTAGTGGACAGTATACCCGCGATAGCCTGACAGTAACTTACAATAGAAGAATCTACATTATTCTACAGTGATTTTCAGAGTCATAGTGCAAATCGATGTATAAGTTGATGTCTTGGTGTATGAATTTCTCAGCATGGATGTATAACAAACAATTGCATCTGTGTGTGTCTGTGATTTTGGACTTTTCCCTTCTCTGAGCCGACGTTGGCCGTAGTGGACCGGCACACAGCCGTAAGCAGGCTCACTGAAGCCGGTGTCGGCCCTAGAACCTTTGCTTACTGGGTTGAAGGGTCCTTATGAGTCCCTCTGAGTTGACTGGGCACATGTGCGCCATATTTCCACACGCTGCTTGGTGTAATTGAACGTTCTAGCTTCGCTTCGCTTGTACACCAATGAGCAAAAGAAATGCGATTTTTTTTTTTAAATCATCGGAAACACGTATACTGACGAGCAAAAAAATGCGACATTTTTGGAATCATCGGAAACAGATTCCAAAAATGTCGCATTTCTCTTGCTCGTCAGTATATATCCAGGAGGGGTATTTTGCCGTGGTCACTTTGCTCAAATCTGAGGTCAGTAATGGACACATTTTCGGATTGCATCTGTCAGATGGCTTGCAGATTGCGCAGCGGGAAAAAATGACCTGAGCATGTTGCTTGACGCGTCATTGATTCACTCTACAATGCAGCCGAGTTTCCGTAGATTTAGCAGGTGACCGTGATAGTTCAAGGGCAGTGCATTACAACGCCAGCCCAATGCGCAAAAAAAGGTCATTCGGCCTGATTGCCTTTTGCGCATTGCGAAGTTTGTCAGACACTGCCCTTCATCCATTCAGCCCTGATGCACTACAGCAGGCGATGGGTCGACCATGATAATTCAAGGCTAGTGCCAGATTAGCTTGGCGTCTGTCGGCGCCAAGCTAATCTGGCTTTGCCCTTGAATTATCATGGTCGATCCATCTCCTGCAACTGGTGCATAGTCAATAGATGACGCCTCCCAAATTTGGGAAATACGTGCGTGTGGTTGAATGAGTTAAACTGTCATTCAGGATCAGCCGATCTTTTGCTGTTTTGCTGCACTGTCAGCGCGTGATGGGTTGAGCGTTTTATTGCCTGCTTGTTTGAACGAAATATGTGAAACTGCCGCAAGTTTGCCTCCGCATTGCTCGTTTGCTTGAAGAACTTGCTGAAGAACGACCCAATGTGTGAAAGACCATCGTGCCGACGTCAGCCGCCGTTGGCCGGCGCACGGACGTGCGCGGGCCAACGGCGGCTGACGTCGGCCCGATGGCCTTTTGCGCATTGGAAAAGGAGTTGACAGGCCGGCACCTTGCACGTAGGCCTATTTGTATTGAAGAACATGACCATAAACGAGACAGACAAGACATGTTTCATACGCTTATGTTTTGACAAGAAAATCCGAGCGAAGAAAGAAACACGCTGAGAAAAGACAATTATCTTTCCCGATTGCCCATCCCAACGAAAAAAGAAACCGTCTTGGGAAAGACAACTGCCTTTCTTCAGCTTATTTCTTCCTTCGTTGGAATTTTCTCTGCATTTCACTCCTTTTGGCAGTCACCTTTTTTTGTGCTGATTGTCACTTCTTAAACCTTTTGCCGCTTGCCCGTATTAGATGCGTGTCGACTGAGGTAAAACTGACACGACGCAGTCCTTTTGTATATATACATGCACCAGTTTGCTTGTTAAACCATATCATTTTGAGGCTAAAAGCTTCAAATTTGTACACTGCCATAATTAAGCAAGCTACATTATAGTACTTACAGATAAGAATATAGACCAATGGCTTTAGTTCAAGGGTGGTGCCAGAATAGCTTGGCGTCTAGGCAACCAAGCTATTCTGGCACTACCCTTGAACTTTTTTAGTCAAACTTATTTCACACACTGGTGTGTTCCGAATGATAAGGGTTAAAACCAGGCTGTTGTTGTCCATTTAATAAACTTTCATCGATGTTCACCTTTGCTACAAGCGGATGGCCAATGTGGATTCCTTTTCAGATCATCAGATCAATTAGCTTGCTCAAATACAGTTATAGTATGGGGGAGTAAATGTACTTTTAACCCCTTCGCTGCCGGTGATCACGCATTTCGCGTCTGAAACGAACGCATATTGGCCGACACTCGCGCGAAGAACCTTAACTCATTCTACCCCAACATCGAAATCCCCAAATTTTGCCGTTGTCCTCTGAAGACTGCACTCTAGTGCAGGACACAGATCGACCATGATAGTTCAAGGGTGATGCCAGAATAGCTTGGCGCCCATAGGCGCCAAGCTATTCTGGCATCACCCTTGAACTATCATGGTCGATCTTTATCTTGCTGTGGTGTGTCTGGGGTAGAATGAGTTAACGAAATGAGACCAAAGATGGGCACTTAGAAGACGTGAGAACAGACATAA
>BTPG01000004.1:82121413-82137795 GCA_036245525.1 Semisulcospira habei | reverse complement strand
TTGCAGATGGGTAGCGTTCGCCTTGCTCAAGCAGTTAAGGGGTTAACTGACCAAACTTGTCTGTTTGGTGAACCATAGTCGACGTGAATACCACGCTGTATGGATGCATAATAATTATGAACCAATTCTACCAGGAAGGAACACAGGTTGTCATGAACGATTGCACTCAAATGTGTATTCCACCTAGCTTCTATCAACAATGTAAATGCCGGGACAAGGCGAAACTCACCCATCTGCAACAGCGGTGGCTCCTGAGGATTTATGCCTCTTGTTAGGTCTAGGTTCTCCAAACCTATTTTTCATCGCAATCACAACGTGTCCTTTACGCACATGTCAGTCAGCGTGCACAGAGTTTCAGACGCGCAATTTGTGATCACAGGCAGCGACCCTTAGCTCAAAAGACCATCGGGCCGACATCAGCCGCCGTTGGTACGCGCACGCCCGTGCGCGGGCCAACGACGGCTGACGTCGGCCCGATGGCCTTTTGCGCATTGGGGAAGGAGCTGACAGTCCAGCACCTTGCATGAAGGCCTAAATGCAAAAGACGTGGATTTGCATGAAGGTCTGCGAATTGTATCGGTGATTAAAAATCTGTGCTTCTTTCTCACCACGAAGAGCGCCAGCTGTTCCTCACATTTTAATAGGCGTTATTACTGATTGTTTTATTGAACGATCGTTAACTCATTCAAGTCGTTCCGCATCAATAGCTGCGGAAATGTCGTGTAGCGTTGCCGCCTGGCGGGCAACGCTATACGACACTTTCGCAGCGTTTTGATGTGGGGTGCCTTGGATGAGTTAAAACATTCGAGACGTGCTCCAACCGTGATACGCAGCTTTATGAGTTAACAATTTCACCGAAATTGATTGTCATTCGAATATCTCGGCGTATTAACCCCTTTCTCACGGCATGCTGGGGTCGGTACTGTTGACAAAACCTGCTCAGAGCGGGGCAGGGGTTGGGGGTTAATTGATTAACTCATTCAAGGCGCCCTGCATCAACAACTGCGAAAGTGTCGCATAGCGTTGCCTGGCGGCAACGCTATATATACGACACTTCCGCAGCTGACGATGCGGAGCACCTTGAATGAGTTAAGTTCATACTCCCATATTTCCGACAGGTTTTATGTCATTTTTTTGGGTGCGTATATGGGTAAGTGTCAGCAAACGCACGTGATCGCGAATTAAAAAGACGGAAACCGGTTTCTTTGATCTTGTCAGACTAAAACGCTTACAGTACGATCGTGTCTTATATTTTTGTGTGTGTGCTGGTATAAATTGCAGGTCTATCAGATAAGAGTGAAGTCCACCCAGTGTTATACGCACCGCATTTATCCCGTATTTAAAATATGGTAATAGTGGCGAAGAAAGGACACGTCCTGCGTTTAACTGTATAACTGGAGGGAATGAGCGTGCTGATAAAATCGTCAGCAAGTGGCCTTCTTTGACTGACAATATTTTGTCCAATTTAGCTCCGTCTGTTCCAAAGCCAAGTGGTCACATTTGAGTACCGCACGATAAGAACGTCATGTGTGAATAAACTAGATAGGTCAAGGGTAGTGTTCGATTGGCTTGGCGCCTCCAGGCGCCAAGCCAATCGATCACTACCCTTGAGCGATTGTTGCTTCGTATCCCTCATCAAGAGCTGGGAAAATGAATAAATGAATACATGAATAAATAAGTACAATACCAAGTAAGCAGGGAAAAGCACTGGTATGAGAGAAAACTGTGCACAATTGACAAATGATCACAGATCTAGTTGGTCGCCGGACAAGAAAATGATGGGAAAGAGGGGCGGGAGAAGGTGCAAGAAATGGCTGTAAAAGTCGAAGACACAGAAGAGCGCGCGTCGCGCATTCACTGGATTTCCAGCCCCTTGATGAATGGAAATTTAGATCCAGGTCCGCTTATAGAGGGTCCCGATTGTACTGACCTGTGTGGACAGCAATTTTAGGCCTAGGCGACCTCATCTAAACGGCTGTCAGTCACTGGCCGTCATCCCATTTTTTATTGCCGAAAAGAAAAGAATCAGAACAAACCAACAGTTAGCGATTCTCCTTAGTATGTGTATTGTTTCTGCCGGCGCTTTCCTCACTTTTGGGTTGAGATTCGAAAAGAGTCAAATATACTATCGTTGAGCTGTCATGATCGACAAGCTTTTCTTAGGTGGCGTTAAAACTGAAAGAATCTTTATCACCGTGTACTAAACACCCTCACAAGCTGACGTCAGTTTACACACAAATTGCCCCCGTCAAGAGACGTTACTTTCTAAGATGAAAAACCTGGCACTTTTGAAGTGTATTATTCTCACCCCAGTGAACAACTCCGCTACTGGCTGCAAAAGATGGCCCGATAAGCCATCTAAAGCTGTTTCCTATTGGTCACACTCCGACGTAAGCGTGTTTCACCTCGCCGCGGTTTCCTCAATTGTGCATGCAAATTTCTTGTTCACAAAGACACACCACGTAGATGACAATCTCTAAAAAAATCTCTAAAATCATTTGTCTGCTCCTCCTTATGAAGAACAGAGGCTTGAAGGAGGACAGCAATGACTTTTGGAGATAAACGCAGTGCCACTAAACAATTATACTGTAATTAGTAGTTTTGCTAAAAGCTAGGATGTCAGCAGGGTGCGCACACACTCACTGACTCAGGAACCACTCAGCTAAGCATGAATAGCATACGAAACGAACAGCCACACAGCTCTGTGATCATTCCTTGTCAAATGAGCCGAGTAGGGGTGAGGGTGGGGGGGGGGGGGGGGGGGGAGAGACACTTGTTAAAATCGTGCACCACGAGGTGACCATATTTAGATCTTCGTGATAAAACAATACTGTAATTTGTGATTCATTCACACCTCTACTAATGTGAACAAAAAGTAACCACAAGAGACGTAGATCATCATGACCCCCACTCCTCATGAGGATCTATGCTCCTCGAGACACCAATTTACATCCATTTTCCTTGGACGTTTGTGGCTTTTGAACTTTGATTCAAGAAAGAGTGCAGGAAAAATGTATGCATATGGCAGTATATGGGTTAAACTTGATAAAAGAAATCACGATGGTTCAAGTCTTAAATCTGTGAATCGTGAATGATAGAACGAGGTCGTAGTGAAGGCGTGACGCAGCGATTACCACCAAACCGCACCACGTAAATCCTCGCCTCATACAACTATTCCCCTCCCCTCTTTTACCCAATCCCCTCCCCCCCCCCCCCACTCCCCGAACCACCACCACCACCACCACCGGACCATGCGTCCCATCAACGAGGAACTTACGAAAACACTTACAACCCCCCAAAAATCAAAAGAGTGCTAAGCAGGTGTCTGGGCAATTTATTCTCTTTTATAATGCTGATAAGCTGTAAAATTTGAAAGCTTCGCAAGGTGGCGTCTCGATAGATGAGACCACTTAAGATGTTATCGATGATGTTTTTCAGGTCTTTATATACCCCCTTCACTGCCGGGGAAAAGGGAACTCGATCCATCTGCAAGAGGCATAGATCCTCATGAGCCCCCGCGACTGCGGGGGCTCATGAGGATCTATGCCTCTTGCTAAGACCAATTTGTGTCCATGCTCCTTGGTCGGGTGTGCATATTGGTCGTTGAACGAACAAAGCTTTCAGAAATAAAATATGCGTTCAGTCTTACAGGGAAGGGCTTTACTTTAACGCGGAGACTTGGTATTAGGTTGATACGTGCAGTGTTATTAGATCAGTTTCACTATACATTCAACTGAAGGCCTAAAGAAAGAAAGAAGAAATCTTGAAACCGGAGCAGAGGTTTTCAGGTGCGTTCTCTGAAGATTAACGTATCAAAGAATCTTCTTTTTTTTTAAATTTTCAGTAGATACAAGGTTAGGCAGCAGACATCACGGATATCCTAGTGCTTTAACTCATTCAGCCCGGCGCATGTACTTCCCAAACTTAGCAGGCGTCATCTAACGACTATGTACCTGTTGCAGGAGATGGATCGACCATGATAATTCAAGGGCAGTGCCAGATTAGCTTGGCGCCGACAGGCGCCAAACTAATCTGGCACTACCCTTGAATTATCATGGTCGACCCATCTCCTGCTGTAGTGCGTCAGGGCTGAATGGGTTAAACCCGGAGCAGTGCGTGCTTTGAAAAACAAATGTTGTTGATTGTTGTTGATTGAGGTATCTTCGTCTTATTTTTTCTCCCACGGAACAGATGTACGACTATGTACCAGGCATCATAGCCGATGCCCACAACTTAATCGTGTAACTACTCTGGGAACAACAACAAAACATCAACAATAACAACAAAATGTGTGACTGTCGCTCTTGACCTCCTCAATGTACTCTCAATGGTGACGTAGTCAGTGGCATCACTTTTGTACCCAGAAAGCTTTGTGTTAAATGTTAATTCTTTTACGTTATTCAAGCACTGCAACTTCACGAAACGACAGGTTGCTGTTTTGAGTCATCGCTCCTAACTCATCGATGGCATTTTCAGGAACAGAGCCAAGGGCACCGCACAGCCAATTCGCCTCCAAAGCATAGACTTTGTGGAGAGGGCAGCGCGCGTTGAACGGACTTGAGAGATCCGTAGTAAACGAGACCAATATTGGTACGATATCAAAAGGAATTCTGGGAAGACTCAGTCTGATGCGTGGGGTGGAGCGCGTATGCGCAATTCCTCAGAGATTCCATCTTGACCGAAATGATCTGAACTGAACAACCTCATACGCTTTTCTATAAGACACGTTAGATGTGTAAGATTTAGTCAGACCAGTAAAAATGAAACATGGTCATTTCCCGTGTTCGATGTTTTCACGTAAAGTTTCGTAAGTTAGGATAAATGAAGGACAATGCTTCTCAAAGCGCAAAAGGCCATAGGGCAGACGTCAGTCGCCGTTAGCCCGCGCACAGCTGTGCGCGGGCCAACGGCGGCCGTCGTCGTCCCGATGGCCTTTTGCGCACCGGGTTAGCGATACAAACAACTATATACGTTGCTTATTAACTGCACACATTTTAAGACTGTGAAAACAGTGTTCTCATTAGTCGTATTATTCTTTATTTTGATTGCATCCTTTCGCTGCTAGTGATCATGAATTTCGCGTCAGAAACCACTACACACTGGCCGACATCAGCCTCGTGAAAAACACTGATGTAAGTGAGACCAAAACTAGGCATAAAGAACACAGGATTAAGAAGAGACATAAACCCTCATGAGCTCCTGCGACTGCGGGGGCTCTGTCATGACGGTTTATATCTCTTGCAGCAGGGTAGATCCTTGCGCTGGGACCGTATGGCGTTGAGGCGCGTCCCCTGGGTGGTGGAGAGGGGGTCCCTCGCGAGAGGGGTGCACCGAATGAAATCAACATGGTCTAAGGGAAGGTGACCCCGACAGAAAACCCCTGGTTCTCCTAGCTTCCCCACCCTACAAATAAGGAAATAGCTACAAAAACGCCGACGCAAAGACAAACAGCAATTCCTTTCCTGGAGGAGGAAGGTTCTTCTACCAGAAGATTTATGACGTCCTGTACTGAAAGCCGGAAGTCTTCGGAAGCCACAGGACCGAGCCGCCTCTCTCTATCCAGGGACACAACCATGGGCACATGGAATGTCAAGACCATGTACCAGAGCGGCAAGGCCGCCCAGATAGCAGCGGAAATGTAAAAGTACAACCTTTCCCTGCTAGGTATCAGTGAAGCCAGATGGACGCATTCTGGCCAGAAAAGGCTGTTAAGTGGGGAGATGATTCTGTATTCAGGTCATGAAGAGGAGAATGCCCCCCATACAGAAGGAGTAGCATTCATGCTGTCACCAGCGGCACAGAGAGCGCTGATGGGCTGGGAACCTCTTGGGCCAAGAATTATCACAGCAGCCTTTAGAACCAAGAAAAAGCTCAAGCTGAACGTCATCCAGTGTTATGCGCCCACTAATGACAGTGACGAGGAAGAGAAACAAGAGTTCTATGACCGACTCCAGAGTTCTGTGGACAAATGTGCAGAGAGAGACATCACCATCGTCATGGGCGATTTTAATGCCAAAACAGGGGAGGACAACACCGGACACGAAGAGGTGATGGGGAGACAGGGACTAGGGGAGATGAGTGAGAACGGGGAGAGGTTTGTAGACTTTTGTGCTCTAAACAGACTTGTCATTGGAGGCAGCATCTTCCCACACAGAAGAATACACAAAGTAACTTGGGTCTCACCTGACCATACTACAGAGAACCAAATAGACCATATCTGCATTAGCAAGAAATTTAGAAGATCACTTCAAGATGTTCGAGTGAGGAGGGGAGCAGATGTCGCCTCAGACCACCATCTGCTTACCTTAAGAATAAAGCTCAAGTTAAAGAAAAGCCGCACAGAGACAACAAGAAGACAGCGCTATAATGTAGGCCTCCTGAGAGAGACTGGAGTGAGAGAAGAGTTCAAACTGGTGCTGTCCAACCGGTTTCAAGTGCTGCAGGAGCTAGTAAATGAAGAGGAGGCGGTCACCACAGAGCAGCAGTGGAAGGCAGTTAGAGAGGTGCTGAACTCAACCTGCAAAGACTGTAGGGTTCAGGAAACACCATCACAAGGACTGGCTGTCGGCACAGACCTTGAAGAAGATAGAAGTGAGGAAGCAGAAGAAAGCAGTTGTCAACAACAGTGGCACGAGAGCAGCCAAAGCAAGGGCACAGGAGGAATACTCGGAAGCCAACCGCGAGGTGAAGATGAATATTAGGGCAGACAAGAGGGCCTACACAGACAGCCTGGCAGTAGAGGCTGAAAAAGCAGCAGGCAGCGGCAACATGAAACAGCTCTACGACATTACCAGAAGATTGTCGGGCAAGTATGGCTATACAGAAAGACCAGTAAAAGACAAAGAAGGCAAGCCTATTGCAGACAGTGCAGACCAACTCGACAGATGGGCCGAGTATTTTGAAGAGTTACTGAACAGACCCAGCCCACCCGACCCCCCATACATCGAGCCAGCAGAGACCGACCTACCCATCAGCTGTGACAGACCCAGCCGGGAAGAGATCAGAAGAGCAGTGGCATTTTTGAAGAATGGCAAAGCAGCAGGGCCAGATGCGGAGTCTCTGAAAGCAGACCTAGAGACAACAGTAGAGATGCTGTACCCACTGTTTGGAAAGATCTGGGAAGAGGAGGTGATGCCGGCTGACTGGAAGGAGGGGTACCTAATCAAGCTTCCCAAGAAAGGCGATCTCAGCAAGTGTTTCAACTACAGAGGAATCACCTTGCTGTCAGTACCAGGAAAGGTCTTCAACATGATCATCCTGGAGAGAATGAAGAGCTCCGTTGACCCCCAGCTGAGAGACCAGCAAGCAGGATTCAGGAAAAACCGATCATGTACATACCAGATCGCCACTCTCCGCATCATCGTGGAACAGTCTCTGGAGTGGAGCTCCCGCTGTACGTCAACTTTGTGGATTACGAGAAAGCATTTGACAGCATGGACCGAGAGACTCTGTTTAAATTCCTACGACACTACGGTGTACCCACAAAGCTCGTCCGCCTGATCAAGAGCAGCTACGATGGCATGACATGTCGCGTGATCCACGAAGGGCAGTTCACCAGGGAGTTCCAGGTCAGAACCGGTGTCAGGCAGGGGTGTTTGCTGTCTCCGTTCCTCTTCCTACTGGCCATAGACTGGGTCATGAAGAGGACCACAGAGCACAGACGAAGTGGAATATAGTGGACACTGTGGACACAGCTTGACGACCTCGATTTTGCAGACGACTTGGCTTTACTGTCCCACACTCATCAACAAATGCAGGACAAGACCACGAGGCTTGCTGACATCTCGTCCCAAGTGCGCCTCACCATCCACAAACAGAAAACAAAGACAATGAGGCTGAACGCAACCAGGGAAGAACCAGTCTTGCTTGCTGGCACCCCGTTAGAGGAGATAGAGTCCTTCGCCTATCTCGGGAGCATCATCGACAAAAAAAGGCGGCACTGATGCAGATGTCAGAGTACGGATCGGTAAAGCCAGAGCAGCCTTTCTCCAGTTGAAAAAAGTGTGGAGTTCCAGAGAGCTGTCACAACACACCAAAGTCCTTATTTTCAACTCCAACGCAAAAGCAGTTCTCCTATATGGAGCAGAGACTTGGAGATTGACAAAAACCACAGTCAACAGAGTACAGATCTTCATAAACAGTAGCCTTAGACGAATTTTGAAAATCCACTGGCCAGAGAAGATCAGCAACGTCAGACTCTGGGAGAGAACAGAGCAGATAACAGCAGAGAATGACATTGGGCGAAGAAGATGAGGATGGATTGGTCACAGTTTGAGAAAGCCAGCTTCCAGTATCACTAGGCAGGCATTGTCATGGAACCCCCAGGGAAAGAGGCAAAGAGGCAGGCCGAGAAACACCTGGCGTCGAGACCTCCAAGCAGACATCAAGAGACTGGGAACCACCTGGAGTAAAATCGAAGGAGAAGCACAGGACAGGAGTCGCTGGAGGTCTCTCGTCGACGGCCTATACCCGGGGAGGGGTGATAGGCGTAAGAAAGAAGAAGAGGGTAGATGTTCGCCTTGTCCCGGCATTTAAAAAAAAGTTAAAACTCACTGAAGCGTGTTCAATGCATTGTTTTTAACTAATAACAGAAAAAAACTCATGTAAATAATAACCGTTTGTTGGTAAGACAGAGACAAAAAAAAAAAAAAAAAAAAAAAAAAAAAAAAAAAACCAACTTGAACATAATACAACACACCTGGCAGATGGCGAGGCTTCCTAGAAATAAATCGGCTACTCATATTGCCGGCACATATATCTTGGACGCAGTGAGCACACTGATGGCTGGGAAAGAAAAGTGGTATTCTAGACAAATTTAAATATGTATGTAAAAACTGATTATATGCCATCTTTGGCCTACTCCTCTCCCCCATCCCCCTTTTAAAAATCTAATAAAAAAAATTGTGTGCCCCCCGCAACTAAAGTCCAACTTATAAGATCGTCCTTGATCACATCTAGGACGCTAAACACAAATAGTCAGTGCGCTGTCATTCGCACTATCAGTCTAGTGCCTTTAAAATTTATTTTCCTGGGTTTTACCAGTGACCGAAGTAACGCAGCTCACTGTGAGCCGAACATGGCCGTAATTTTCATAATAATCGCGATCTCTCATCTTCTATCACGTTTCAGAAAAAAATCACACCTTTGCTTTGTCGATAATCCTTTTAGCCTCTTCATGTTAATTCTACGGCACCAGCACCTGTGAAGAAGGAATGTTGGTCTTTCCTGTGTTGACCGCTTCATTGCCGAGGAAAAAAGTGAACACGAATCCAGCTGCGAGAGACGTAGATCCTCATGAGCCCCCGCGACTGCGGGGACCCATGAGAATCTCTGCCTCTTGCTGAGTCTAATTTGTGTCCATGTTGCTTGGACGGTCGTGGCTCTCGGTTGTTGAATGAACGAGGATTTCAGAACACAAAAATGCGTCCACTGGCAGGGAAGGGGTTAACCTCAGACTGCCAAAAGAAAATGCAGCCTGTCTTCAAGAGACATAGATCCTCATGTGCCACTCCATGTTGCAGGGACATGAGGATCTATCTATACTCATTTTTGGCATTATTTTCAGTGACATTCCTCATGCTGAAAAGGTCATCAATCGTTGACTGTAAATCTGCAACGGTTTAAAAGTGCGTTCCGAAATTTTGTTAGGGTTAGCGATCCTGTACACATTGTGTAATTTACATTACGCTTAGCAAAATATCAGTTCAGTGTCCTAGCAAATATAGGATTTGTGTCGGTGTTTCGACGAAAATTTGTGTTTGGTTTTGTGCGAGTCAAAAAAAACAAACAACAACAACAACAACAAAAAAAAAAAAACAGCACGCGGATATCTATTGTTGTCATTTATTATTTATTTATTATTTATTTATTTGTTGGTTGGTTGGTTGGCTGGCTGGCTGTTTGGTTAGGTGGTTGGGTGGTTGGTTGGGTGAGTAGCTGGTTCGTTGGTTGGTTGGTTCATTTGTTCAAACATTCATTCATTTATTCATTCATTTAGGTCTACATGTATTTTTATTTGTTTTGTTACACATAATCTTTGACTCACACTCGAATGCGCACACATGAATGAAAGAACTGGCGCTTTAAACTTCCGTCGTGTAATAGTACAGTACCTGACACGGATAATCCCTGAGGATCTAAGCTGTCGCTTGATTACAGGCCACGCAGTCACTTCTATGTCCCCGGTCCTCTAAAGAGCACTCATTCATAACTCTGCACGTCTTCACTTTGCGGGAAAACCCCTTAACTCCCTCACTGCCGAGAAAACTGAACACGGTCCAACTGCAAGAGGCATAGATCCTCATGAGCCCCCGCAGTTGCGGGGCTCATGAGGACCTATGCCTCTTGATGACGCTACTGTGTATGTTCCATGCTGGGACGCTTCGGAATAGAATTAAGAAAGATTTCAAAAGCACAATCTGCAGTGAAGGGTTTTAAAAATGAACTGTCTTAGCACGTACGTGCAGAGTGTAGTCTGTTATTACGCATTATCACGGATGTTATGATTGTGTAATTAGGGCCAAATACGTCAATGTAACGTCAGTTTACAATACCGGCATCAAGCGAAATGAATCGTGAAGGTGCCAGGTTACCAGTAATCATCTTCCTTTATTCATTCATTAAGCCGCGTATACGGATGCAGCACAAGGCGTGATGTAGCGTTCCTTATCATTTTCAGTCATTTCCTTTATCTTTTTTTTTTTTTTTTTTTTTTACATTATTTTATTACTTTTTTTTTTTTTTTTTTTTTTTGGGGGGGGATGTGTGTGTGTGTGTGTGTGGGGGGGGGGGGGGGTCGGGTCTTGACAAGAAAACAATCCAACGACAAAAGAAACACGCTTAGAAAAAAATAGTTAAAACACAATTATTAATATTTCGGGTTAAAACCCCTTCTCAAAATTCACATATAATTATGCAAGCGAGTACTCAATTTGCAACTTATCTTTATGCGATGGGATGAGGCAACTGAAGGTATCATACCATTGACAAGCCTGCACGATTCCACGTCAACTCAGATCATATACTGATGTGCAAGCATTGGTAAAATATAGATAGATACAGTCTGCATACTAAGAGCGGTGGTCTGAGGCTCAGCGATAGTTAAAGCGCCTGCTAACAATGCGAGAGGTGCGAGGTTACATACCGGTTCCTGCTTCTGACTTTTCTCCTCTCAGTTATAAGAGTCACAGTTAATTCGGGCGGAACGTCGGGTGTTCTTTCTCCGGGTATTCCGGCTTGTCTTCCTCTCTCTGCTTTGGTCAGTTCGAGACCACTTTATCAAGTTCCAAAACAAGCGATGAAAATGTCCTCATGCGGCAATGTGCAACATGTTAGACATTTGGCACTGAAAGTGAAGTGATACTTTTACACTGCATCACGTCGCCTCACTAACTGTATCACGCAACATCATGTTATCTGTCGTCCTGCGCAACAAGAGACTCGTTACTGATGCTATTTTAGCCAAATCATGTGTGTCCATTTTATTTTAGAAAAGCGAGATTTTTTCTTGTATAACAATGAAAACATCGCTTTTCTCGAACATGGACACACTGGCCTCGGCCATACGACGGCGTATTAACCCTTTAAATGGCGGGTCAAGGCAAACGCCACCCAGCTGCAAGAGACATAAATCCTCATGAGCTCCCCATGAGGATTCATGTCTCTTCTTGGTCCTATGTTCTTATGCCTGTTTGTTGTTGTTGTTGTTGTTGTTGTCCCATCTAGGTTGCGTTCTTCACGCGAATGTCGGCCAGCGTGCAGTGGTTTCAGAGGCGAAATCAGCGATCACTGGCAGCAAAGAGATTATACACACACACAAACAAAAAACCTGACCGATTTCATCATTCATTAGAAAAGCAAGTCCCACGCCTTATCATGCATTAACCCATATCATCCTAAGGCTAGAAGCTTTAAATTTGTACACTGTCATATGCAAGCTACTTTGAGTACATCTCCACTTTGTTCCGTAAGTCTGAGTCCAAGCTTGGAAACATCAGAAAGCTTTTCATAGTCCCAAAACCAAAGATCGATCTATATCAAACTAGCTTATCCTTCTCAGGGACACATAATATCTGGAATGCCCTTCCAGACCATGTAAAATCCGCCTCCTCGCTAGCCTGTTTTAAAAAGGGTCTCTGCAAGTATTTCGTGGATCACTCCTAGGGATGCCTTAACCACTTGTATTATATGTCTCTTTCTATGCTGGGTCTATTTTATTCCCAATTAAGCCTGTTATCCGTTTCATTCCTTTGGACTACTTAGTTCTGTCTATGTGTGGAGGGGGTCGGGAGGGGGAGGGGAGGGGGACGGGAGGGGGAGGGGGGGGAGGGGTGTCTGTGAGTCTATGAGTATGTCTGTCTATGTGAACAGTGTTGTCAATTGTTTGCAAGTATTATGTTTTACTTATATGTATGTACATTTGTAGTTAGTCTTGTAGATGTTAGCAACGGCAGGTTTGTAAAATGGCTGTGTCGATGAAGATGTCAATGCCTTAACCGTTGTAAAATAAAGTTTCATTGATTCATTGATAGTACTTACAGACATGGATATAGAACAATGGCTTTAGCTTAAGGATGGTGCCAGAATAGCTTGGCGCTATTCTGGCACTACCCTTGAACTCTTTTAGTCAAACTTATTTCACACACTGGTGTATTCCGAATGATAAGAGTTAAGCACTGTCAGACGGCTCTTGAGGGCACATCACTTTATCATTTGCATATTTTGCCTTGTGCAAGTAAGGCCTGTGCAGATTCCTGGCCAAAGACCATCAAGCAGAAAAGAAGTTGACTCCTTGTCAAAATATATCGCGCGCACGTTGCCAAGTGCCCTGTAATTCACATCAGTCCTTCCACAAACCCCTTTCTTGTACAAGAGATATAAATTCTCATGAGCCCCTGTTTCAACAGGGATCTCAAGAGAGTTAATATGCCCTGCATCACACGCTGTATATAATTGTGCCTTCTTCCCAGTAAAGTCAGGCTCGTTTTTAATTCCGAAAGATCTTCAGTCAGGCAAAAGTAAGATACATACAGGCAAAGCCACCTTCATACTGCTCATAGCCACTCTAAAATTCTCACTTCGTTCAGCAGGAAAAAACTTAGTACATCCCTTCTACTTAGACGGAGGACGACGGTGGTTTAATCTTGTTACACCTGTGTCGGCATCTCGTCGATCTGTCCTCCCCTTTTGCTCTTTCTTGTCGCGCGGCAAACTCGCAGGCACCTCGCGTACTGTCGCTGGAGCAAGATATGCTATTTAAAAACTGCTTTAACTCATTCAGCTCCGACCTCCACGGCAAGACATGGATCGAGCGTAATAGTTCAAGGGTTGTGCCAGAATAGCTTGGCGCCCATAGCGCCAAGCTATTCTGGCACAACCCTTGAACAATCACGCTCGATCTGTTTTCAGAAGTGTAATACAGTCTTCAGGAGGCAACTTCGAAATGTGCGGATTTCGGTCCTGGAACAGGATGTGTTAACATGAAATCCATGAGCTCTATAAGTCATAAATTCTGGAGGTGTCATAAGATAGTTCAAGGGCGGTGCTGAATAGCTTGGCGTCCTAAGTCGATTCATATTATATGTTATAGTATGTCAAGGGTTGGAGACAATAAATTAAAAAGGAAAAAAAAGTTGAAAAGAAAAGGGGAGACTGCCAGTGCTAATATTTTAGGAAGGTTACAAAGAAAAGTAGGTTATAGCACTGTCAGGGGAGAGAAATGTGCATGATCGACCAGTGATCATAGATCTACTGTGCCCAAACCACACAAACAAAAAAAGATAGGAAAGAGAGGGGGCGCTAAGAAAGTGACTGAAAGCAATGCATATGGAAGCCCCCCCCCCCCCCCCCGAAAGGGGGCGTATCACATATTCACTGTTCCAGCCACTCAGTGCATGGAAATTTAAATCTAGGTCCCCCCAAGGGAGGTCCAGATATTTAGTCGGTGTGGACAGCTATTTCGGTCTTGGCGACCTCTTCAGCACACCATCGGCGATACTGGAAGGGGTTGGAAATTCTGCATCAGTACCTGCAATGACAACCACATTTTACTGTGGTGTCAGCAGGGGCATACATTCCATGCCACCACCTAGAGTCAAATCTCCATGCACCCTAAAAGAGAACCTACCAAAAGGGGGGAAGGGTTGCAGTCGATATTGTAGTAATAAATGAAAAGAAAAGGGGAGACTGCCAGTGCTAATATTTTAGGAAGGTTACAAAGAAAAGTAGGTTATAGCACTGTCAGGGGAGAGAAATGTGCATGATCGACCAGTGATCATAGATCTACTGTGGCCAAAGCACAAAAAAAAAAAAAAAAAAAAAAAAAAAAAAAGATAGGAAAGAGAGGGGGCGCTAAGAAAGTGACTGAAAGCAATGCATATGGAAGCCCCCCCGAAGGGGGGCGTATCACATATCCACTGTTCCAGCCACTCAGTGCATCACTGGTCGATCATGCACATTTCTCTCCCCTGACAGTGCTATAACCTACTTTTCTTTGTAACCTTCCGAAAAAAAAAATTGAAAGAAAAAATGAAGAAGAAAGGAAGCAGAAAAGCGGTGAACACTACTTTCAAACTCGCGGCCTATAATTTAGAAACGCAAAGGATTGGTCCGAAATAGCTCAGGCGGTTAAGCGTCGGAGCAAGAGACACCGAAGAGAATCGCCAGGTCGTGGGTTCGAGTCCCCGTCCCGGCCCAGATAGCTGGACTCACAATCAAGGGAAAAGAGACGGGCTTGTTCAATAGCATGTCCGTTGAAAAGTCCTGGTAATCAAAGTGGCACAGTTGCAGTGCGACTGAATTGATCAGTGTTCAGGCCGTACTCCATAGGCAAAAGATTTCACTGTCTCCCATACCCCCCCTCCCCTCCCCCCCCCCCCCCCCCCGTCAGGGTCGTCCATTATCATTTCGGTGGTGTGGACGTTAAACCCCGAATTAACATGACCGGTGACAACGCCCAGTCAAAATGACAGGCTTGTTCTACTATATAGCATGCTCCTTTGAAAAGTCATAGTTCAGTGTTCAGGTCGTACTAAATAGGTAATAGCTGTTCCTGTCCCCCAAAACCCGCCCGTTAGGACCGTCCATTATCACATGTGCCGTGGAAGTTAGGGACAGCTATTTCATAAGGAGTATGACCTGAATGCTGATAAATTCAAGCATACTGCAGCTGTGCCACTTTGATTTACCAGATATAGAACAAGCCCGTCTTTTCAAACTGTGTTTGAAGGGACTTTCATAATCACCCATTCCATGCCCCGGTACGTACATTTTTGTTACTGAAATCTGTGTTCATTTAACGACCAAAACCCAAACCGTCCAAAAAACGTGGAGAGACATTTACCTCACCAAGAACCATTGATCCTCATGGCTCATGAGAATATGGCTCTTTTCGTTGGATCGTGTTCACTTTTTCTCGGCAGTCAAGGGGTTAAACTACAAACTAACCAGCCAGCAGGCGACACCAGTGACTGCCAGGATAACACGTTCTGGGCGCTGTTATATCTCGGATCATCAGGGAAAAGATGGCAGGGTTCGTAACCCTCGGCCAGTGATACTTTTTAATTTGGCGTTTTTCCTGCTGAGGCTGTTGGGTTAGGATGGCGTATCGGGTGTCAGGTATTTCCCATACCACCTTTTTTTTTTTAAACGTCCAACGCCAACTTAGTGACGGTGGTAGATGGATCGGAGGAGATAGCTAATGAGTAGTGCCTGCTTAGTTTGTCATCATTGATAGCTCAGGTGTCAGGCATTTCTCAGTACAAATTTCGCTCCATTTCAACGCCGACTGAAGGGGGGGGAACAGTGATAGGACTTTCTGTTGAGCCTGGCACTTCTAGGGACACTGTGCATTAAGAATGCCAGCTGAAGGGTGGTGCCTGCTTGGATTATTATGGCGTAACATGTGACAGGTTATTACAAGTTTCGCTTCCATCGTCAACTAAGGACAGACGGATCGACGATGAAAACCCAAAGGCAGTGCTTGGTTAGCTTGGCGCCTGTAGGCGCCAAGCTAACCAAACACTACCCTTGAGCTCTCATCGTCGACGAAGGTCTTTATTTCACCGGCACAGACAATGAACAGTCAGGCGTGGATGAATCCCCATCGCTATGCAAGATATGAACCCGCGCGTAGACTTCAAGCTTCATGTATGAGTTATTTGGCCCTAGAAGTGAAAGAATGTTTTCTCTGTCACCTTCAGCGTCTATACCGCCGAGAAAATAACTGAACTCCACCCAGCTGCAAGAGATATAGATCCTCATGAGCCCCCGCAGTCGCGGGGGCTCATGAGGATCTATACCTCTTGCTGAAACCATGTTGCATCCACCTCTCTGTGACGTTTTTGACGTTGCAAGTAGAATGATTTCGAAAACACAATCTGCCT
>BTPG01000004.1:82078913-82116413 GCA_036245525.1 Semisulcospira habei | reverse complement strand
CTCTCTCTCTCTCTCTCTCTCTCTTCTCTCTCTCTCTCTCTCTCTCTCTCTCTCTCTCTCTCTCTCTCTCTCTCTCTCTCTCTCCCTCCCTCTCTCTCTCCCTCTTTCAGTCTCTCTCTCTCTTTCTCTCTCTCTCTCTCTCTCTCTCTCTCTCTCTCTCTCTCTCTCTCTCTCTCACTCTCTCTCTCAGTCTCTCATCACAAACAATCCACTCCGATTATTAAAAAAATTAACGTTTTTGGCACCGAATGGAATTTGCACAGATTTTGACTTTAGCTGGATTCTAACCTACAACTTTTCATTTTCGTGCTAGAGTCAATATCCCCCTTGTGCGTGGAGCTATAATAAAGAAATACCACCAAAGAAAACAATAATAAGTTAAAACACGCTCATAAAGGACACATATAACAAAATAAAAAAATCGCCCGAAACTGAAAGGTTGTGGTTTCAAATCCACCTAAGGTCAAAATCTGTACAGTTTCTTTGTTGGGAGTTTCTTGGCAGTTCACACGCTTGGCAGTCCTTGTCTTTAGGTGGCGTAAATACTTGACGTTTTCGGTCTGTATACAGTACCGGTTCCTGCATGCACACTGGGTTGTTGTTTTTGTAACGTAGAAACTGCTGGACTAGACCATTTGAACTGAAACGTTTGCCACACTACATCGGTTTGTCCTTATACATGTCTGGATGTACTAATTAAGGCACATCTACATGATCAAAGCCCTCAAAGCGATATTCTTTGTCTGTGAGCAAAAGGTCATCGGACCGACGTTGCTCGCCTTTGGCCGTGGCATTTCTGGACACTGGTAGTCTCTTGGTCGGTGCTGAGTTTGGGCAAGTTGCATGAGTGAGCTAAGTCCTGCTCCAGCGTCTAAACAAGGTACTTGCTTCGTGGCTGCCGCAGGACTAAGCTCACTCATGCAATTATCCTTAGAAGATTTGTCAGTTTGTCTTGTCCGACGGTTCAGATAAAGGGGGCAAAAGTCTAGTTTGGCCCGGGAATTATTTTTATCGTCAAATGAGATCTGTGGGTTTAAGGGTCCAGAATACTTTTTGCCTTGGTCAAATGGAAATACCTTAAGGTTGTAGGACACACCTGTTTCGCGCATCTTTTCTGCGCATTTAGATACCGCTATCTTGCGTCTGCCGTGACCTGAGACTAGAGGTCACCGAAAAAAAACGCCGTACGGCAAGTCGTATTGCAAACAAGCTCAATTTATCGATAATTGACAAAAGATATATACTGTCTGAAATAGGTGTGTAAGCTGACTGTTTTTATGCATAAAATGTTGTGTTTCCTCAGAAATAAGATACTTTTGCATAAGTTGCGACAAGTCATCGAGCGTCAGTAGTAACGCATAACCATTTCTCAGAAGAAGAAAAAAAAATGAACGGGCCGTATACGTGGCAGCCAGGAAAACAACAAAATCTTCAGACAAGGTAAAGTTTTATGCACCGCCGTGAGATGTCACCTGCACGGCGTAAAACCCCAATAGCTAACTGTCCTTTTTATGCATGGAAATTCAGTTACAGCCTACCTGCAATGAAGAAGACTACATTTTATTGTGGGTTGACAGGGGCATGCATTCCATGTATGTCAGTCACCACCTAGAAGTAGAACATTTCCATACATTCTCAGAGAGCCTTTACTAATACAGTGGAAGGAATGTAGTCCACATTGTAGTGATATTAAACCAGTGCCAGTGCTTATTATTTAGGAAAACATACTGTGTGTAGTTAAAAGTCCTGGCCTAAGGGAGAATTTTGCATTACTAACTCAGTAACTGCTTTCAGTACTTAGTAACTTAGTTTTCTCATCCATTCTCTGTCTTATGAAGGCTATATTACAGATTAGGAGATAGGTCCAGCATTTTTTTAGTTCAAGGATGGTGCCCGAATAGCTTGGCGGATGAGACGCCAATGATTCATGTAGCGACATGATTTATTATTAGCTCCGCATTCGTACTTGACATGCATACAAAACCTTCTGTTCAAGTGCCATAATGATCAACACGATTGATTGTGGGCGTATACGGCAAGACAAGACAAGACCACCCTTGAACTATCATAGTCACATTTATTTCAAGCAGTGGGTGTATCAGGATTAAAAGGGTTACCTAGTAAAACGCTACTTTGACTGAAACCCTAATATTTGTTAACTACCATTTTGGATGACCGTAGAATGTGTGAAAAATACAAATTTGACTAGTACAAAAGCAAGCCTTTATCATATATGTTGAGACTCGTGACACTTATTTCAGCTACCTTTTGGAAAGTTCACACAGGTTGTGAATCAGTTATGCGCATGAGGCGTACAGACGTGACTTTGCCATTGTTGTTTGTTCTTTGTGGTTTACACAGTTTTTGTCGCATTTATTTTGAAAGTAATAATCTGCCCCTGCATTTCATTCACGCAAAGTGAAATTGTCATGCTGCCGAACAACACAGTAATAATCATGTATTTCATTTCAGGCTAATAGTGCTGTTGACCTCTCGCTGTGGAGTCTCAGTACTTTCACCCAGAGTACATACTTGCAAACAAGCGCAGAAGTATGACGTCTACACCAACTGACCAAGGTCACACTCACAGCGCAAGTGAAGTGAGGAAAGGTGACACTTATTCTCCTGGACTCAAGGTAAATCATACCAGTAGATCTGTGATGAGAATCAGGTGCAGAACACAACACAACTATGGTGTGAATGAACACATCATACTGTAATGCCTTCTTTCATTTCAAGATATTTTTTCTCCAATACTATTCACAACTGTACATAAGCCAGCCCTTTACTTATGCTTAGACGCATGGCACTTAAATTTCAGTCACCTTTTGGAAAGGTCACACAGTTCAGATTAAGAAAATGATCAGTTTTAAATGCACACGAGCGATCCAGGCTTCACCATTCTTGTTTGTGGTGTTCACAGTTTATTTCACATTAGTTTGAAGGTAGTAATGTGTAAACTAAATGTAGGGACGAATTGGGGGGGGGGGGGGACTCCCCCCCACCGGCCCCGAATTGTGCATGGCCCCACGAGCTCCTTAGCATCCGCGTTATTGCGGAATTGTTTATATTACAGCGTTCTAAATGAACTTTAGAATTTTTTAGTGTGTGTACGGGTCCCGCATTTTTTGGGAAACAATAGGCGCACAGGCCTCTTTTCGTGTTTGTCCTTGCTAAACTACAACATTCTCAGAGAGAAAAAGAGAGATGAAATGAAACTTTATATTAAGAGAGAGAGAAAACAACAGCCTAGTGATAATAATGTGTAAAATGGTTATAACTAAATAGTGTATACACGGCCAAGTGAAGACACAGTCGTACTATCCGTGAACTGAAAAACTCGAAAAGCTTTTGGTCAGGGAGTCGCAGGAGCAAAAAAGGAGGGGAGGAAATATGGTCCCGGCTGGTTTGATATGTGCCAGATATTTCTCACGACAGCTTGATGATAACTCATTAACTGACTCGCACTCATACTTGCCGGAATTCAGGGACCTTTTTTTTCTCTGTCCGTTGAGTTATAGACTGTATAACAAAGTCCCTGTTTGTGGAGTTTGGAACCGACCCACCCTGAAATAAGATCAGAAGTGAAATTGCCATGCAGCCGAATAACACGATAATAAACATGTATTTCATTTCAGGTCAGTGCTGCTGTTGACGTCTCACTGCAGAGTCACGCCCAGAGGGTATACTTGCAAACAAGCACAGAAGTATGATGCCTACACCAAGAAGAGGCAAGAGCTAGTCAGGTCATGTTTGCTCAAAGGAGAAGGCCACAGCTAAAAGCAGGCAATTCCAGTTCCAGCGGATCAACTAAAGTGAGAGAAGGCACCACTTATTGTCCTGGACTCGAGGTAAAGCATACCGATTGATTTGTGAATAGAATCAGGTTCATAACAAAACACAACTGGTTGGGATAAACACATCACACTGTAATGCTTTCTTTTATGTTGAAGATGGTGTAGTAGTAGTACCAGCATTCTCAACAACACCGAATGCTAAAATCACTTGCTGTCAACAAGTGGCACCATATTGCATTTGATTTAAAAACTAGAGGGTTGGGCAAGTCTCTAAATACTGTCATTTTCTTTAATAAGCACTTAGTGCATACAAAAAGACTAGAAAAATCTGAATACTACCCATTTGGTCCAGTGTGTGCTGTTGCTAAACAGCAATGCGTTGTGTCCTGTTTGAGACAATTTCTGCAAGTTACACTTTGAATATTGATGCTGATTCTAGATATATGTATACACCCTTTGTGGTCATTTCAAGCTCAATGGCGTCTAATTTTTGGCGCAAGTGTGATAGCAAAAGTAAGTGTTTGTAATGGGTCGTCCGTCAACTGTCTGTTACCTGTGGGCAACTTTAACATTGGCATTTCCTCGAAGACTATGCAAGCCTCAGACTTCAAACTTGGCACAAGGGTACTTTGTGGTAAAATAATTCTAAACATACCAATTTCTGTGACCTTTCAAAGGTCATCTCAAGTAGTATTTTCAACTTCAAACTCAAACTTGCTATGGAGATACCACATGATAAGGGTGACAAAAGTTAGTTTCGGGTAGAGTTGTAGTTTTTATCAATGTTTTTGCAAACTTTTCAATAAAATTTGGCATGATGATAACACTTTTCTGTGCTACTAATGTAATCAGCCCCTCACAAAGGTCAAGGGTCACAGAGGGTTGACAAATGTGTGAAAAATGAAGGGATTTGGAAAAATACTCAGGTTTCACTGACAAAATCCAGCCCTATACTTATGTTTAGACACTTTCAGAGACCTGTTGGAGGAGTCAAGCCAAGGTAAAAAAGGACAGACATATTATGTGGATTGGTCATACACGTGAACCATAAGGACATTGCCTTTCTTGTTCATGTTCTGACTACTGTCATATTATGCATGTATGTACTTTGTATAAATACTTGCAAATATGCACGCAATATGTGCATGTCAGAACTTTTTTTGATACAAAATTATCTTTTGCAGGTTGCGAAAGATGAGGGAATAAGAGTTCAGCGGGTACATCTCTCCGCGATGGCCAACCGACGAGAAGGCAAAGGCAGTGAACTGATTGTCCTGTGTAGGAGGGCAGATGTCCTGTTATTTTGATGTCCATCCACCAAGCTGGCCACTATGTCAAGGTTTTGGACAGTCACATCATTCGCAATGCAGCAAAAGCCTGTGCCTTACTGCCTGAGCTGATGCATAGCCATATATTAGGAGCAGGGCAAGCAGGCTTTAGGCCTGGCTATTCAACTGCAGACACAACAGCAGTGGGGCAGTGACAACAAAGTGACAATGACAAAACTCGAGAAAATAGAAATAAAGAGGGAGTGTTTCCATAAGCCCGACATAGAATCAGCGGGGCGACAAAATTGTAACGTGCAGTCGAGCAGTTCAGGGGCTATTGTACAGTGATGGGGGTGTGCTTTGTGTGTTTTCATATAACAATGTGACAAAGCGATTTGACACCCATGTTGTAATTTGTAGTGCAGTAAAAAGGTGAAAAATATCTGTATTTTGACCAAAAAGATGTTTTCTCAAGTATACACAACTTCAAACCCAGACTTGGTACAAGGTGGTAAGAACTTTTCATGCATACTAATTTCGTATGCATGAAAGGTCAAGGGTCACAAGAAATCGGGAAATAGGTACAAGATATCCATATATTGCCCAAAGATTTTTTTTCTCAAGTATTCCTAACTGTAACCCTAAACTTGGTAAAGAGATACATGATGGTAAGACCTTCCTATGCATATTTATTTGGATGACCCCCTCAGAAAAGTTACTTTTTGTCACTCTCCTGTCATGTCGCGATTTGGAAATGCAGCTTAATATGTATTAGTTTTTGATTATCCAAAGAAAACCCCTTTACTGACAATGTGTTCATTTTTAGAAGACATTTCATCATATGAACAGGTCTTTATTGTGACAAGTTCCTAAATGCTGGCATACATCAGTCATTCAAAATATGTACTCCACAGCTGACACTTATGGGGTAGGAAACAGTGGTACAGATAGATTTTGTGCAGCATCGGTGTGAGACAAGGAGAAAACTTATCACTGCTCCGCTTTGCATGATTCAAAATGATATACAGGGCTCATTCTGAAAATGGTCAGTGGCCTCAGAGTATAAAACCCACGGGTCCTTTCTGAAGAGGGGATGTGCGGAAATATAGAAACATGGGGATGTATATTTATGTCATTAAACCCTCAGCTTAAAAATGTTGTGCAAATGTGGACTTGCTCAATGAAAAACGCAATACTTCTCAAGAGTGAATTGACCATGCAGTTTTTGCATTACCCTCCAGCTGTCACAGCAGATTTAAGTGGTTGGGTGATAATATATGATATGTACTGTACTTTGTGTTTGTTTTATTTTTTCTTCCACTGTCAATCTTTGACTTTCAGCTGTGTGGCTTTACTTATCGTATCAGAATTGCTAACTACATGGTTCATTTCACAAGTTTTACAGATGTACTGTACATGACGCACGCCTGCAAACAGAATGATCTGACTATGATCCGTGTCCATTTGTGATTTGTGCTAAGGAACATGTGTACAGTGTAGTAATAAGGATAATATTTCATTTCTGAGCACATTCATGTAAGTTCTTTTGTGATATTTTTCATGCCCCAGCGGGTCCAAAATTAAATAAAGTAAACTGATGCCAACATTGTGTACAGGGTCCTATGCAGCAATCAGTTGTGACATGATAGCCTGCACCATGTTGAGTTTTTGGAGAGCAGCAATGGTATTGCTTGGATTACGGGCCAGCATGGTGCAGACTCTGTTGTAGACACTTTGCCAGCGTTATATGGTCGATTTTGTATCAAGAGCAGTACAGGTATTGTTTGGTGTGGATGCCTATATTATGCAGCCTAGGTGACACAGTGCATTGTACCCTTGTTATTCAGTTGTTATGGTATTTTGTGTTGACATCAGCATTGTGCAGTGCAAGTTATGGGGCTTGAGACTGCATTTCACTTTGTTGTGCTGCAATTGGACACAGTGTGGTACTGGTAACAGTATTGTTTGATTTTCATGCCAACATTGTGCACAGTATCTGTGTAATGTAGTTTGGTACTGCATTTCACTGTTATTATGTTGTGGGATGTGCAATGTTGAATTATATCAGGACTACAGTGATGGTACATGGTCTCTCTCTCTCTCCCCCTCCCTCTCCCTCTCTCTCTATATATATATGAGCAAAATAATATATGTAGTGGAAGGCTCTAAATGATAAGTCTGTCATTCCTTCTCTCCTATCCCCCTTCTTTTATATACTGTGCAGTTGGCTCCCAAATAAATACCTCATGAGCAAGTGGTTGCCGGTGTCGGTCTCCGTTGGCATGCACACAACTAAAAATGACATCAGCTCCACTTTTCTCCCAAATAGCTTGTATACAGTCAGCACTTTGTCAATGTAAATGTGAATAATGTTACATGTAGTTGAAATATGTTCTGCAGTAAAGCTGTATTTTGAGGGGGAGCTGGGTGACTCGGTGGTAGTGTAGTGTTTTTGTTTCCTTATAATTTGTAACTAAAAACTGCTGGGAAACTGAGATTCAGCTAGAGAGATAGGTACATCCACTACCAATCTGTTTACAAACATCTTTCAACCAGAGATGTTCATCGACCTGCTTTCACGGAGACACCAAAGGAGCATGTAGCATTTCTTGCAGCAGGTATATTAAAACAAATTCACATCAATTAATATTTGTAGATGATGCCAGTAAAAATTATTTAAAAAAAACTGTCTGTGACAACACTCTTTGGTGTGCTTTTTCATCAGTGAAGCTGTGAATGATTGAATGAATGTAAACATGCTCACACAATGCCTGGCTGAAAAAAATGAAGGAACAAATGTACCGAGGTAACCAGTGTGCATTTTTATCCAAAACTGAATCCGGTTGTTTGGTTTATGGTTTAACATTCACATTACCACAGTGATGATAATCGCATATTTAAAAAAAAAAAAAAAAAAAAACCACGCGTTATTTTTTTTATTTTTTTTTTGCTTAGCGAAGTAGAAACTGTATGGGTTTCATATGTGAGCAGGAAAAAAAAATATCGCCATCTACGGGACTCGAACCCTGGTCACTGTGTGGCAAAGAAAAGTACCTTACCACTGCACTAACTAAATTACCAAGAAACAGCTCGTGCATTTAATTACTTATAGATAAACGTTTTCATCCCGTATCTGCCGTTGTTGTTTGTTCCAGTTTACTGTCACAAATAGTAATCGAGGACTAGCAGTTTGGGCGTAGTTTGCAACAGTTTGGGCTTAGGTTTTCCCTTGTAAGTTTGGCATAGTCGTTTTCCCTTACCGGCTACGGCGGAGATATGATCTGCCGGAAGTCAGACATCGCTTGTATCCCTTATTGAATACGCACTCGAAAACGACCCAAAGTGCCCAATTTTGTGCGGGACCCCATATTTTCTTCATAATCAATGTGATAGTTATAACATAAAGTACGACTTTATCGAATAAAAAGGGCCTGAGCAATTGCCCAACATTGCAAACACTTGTAATGTTATTGATAACATCCGGGCAATTTGCGAATTTACAACATACATTTTTTTAGATTTCACTTAGAATTCCAATTATCAGAACACACTTTTTTTACGAGAAAATACTAACATACTTTATGAAGTGACCGAAATGTTTCTTTATCATTTTAACACACTATTCGATAAATTTTTATTGTGTTCTGAAATCGGCTATTTTGCGTGTTTTTTCCCGTGGGGTACCTCAGAAAAACGGCTGTAACTTACAAATATGCCCGGGACCATGGGTCTTTCAGGGTGGCAATAGCCTCCAGACTCAATAAGGCTCTCAAAAAACCCTATAAGCGGCAGTTTTCAATTAAAAAATGTAGGTATAGTATACAACCTTAAAGAGTGGAATATCGTTTGTAGGAAGATCGTGTTGGTAAATCGCGCCGAAATGTGTGTTTATGTGGCAGTTGCTAGATTTTGGCGCAGGTTGTTCGGTTTGGTTAATTATTGTTGTGGTTGTGGTTGTTGTTGTTGTTATAGTTGTTGTTGCTGTTATTAGTATTATTATTATTATCATTATTTATTACATTTGTGTATATGATTATATTTACATTTTTGTATATTGCTATTATTACAATTATTATTATTTTAAAATTATTATTTTATCTCCAAGCTCAGTATAGCGGACTCTTTTCAGGTTTGGTTCCGGGATATCGCCCTCCCCCTCCCCCCTTCCCCCGTCCCCCTTCATATATGTGCGCGCGTGTGTGTGTGTGTGTGTGTGTGTGTGTGTGTGTGTGTGTGTGTGTGTGTGTGTGTGTGTGTGTGTGTGTGTGTGTGTGTGTGTGTATGTGTGTGTGTGTGTGTATGTGTGTGTTTAAACAGAAATATGTGTATGTACCCACTCCATAAGTTTTTCTTTCTTTGACACATGTGCTGATATATTGTATAACAAGCAAATTAATATTCATGAATTTGTTTGATATGTACTTTCCTTCCCCAAAACCCTTGCGCGCCCAGATTCAATTTTGATGATACGTGCATTTTTCAAAAAGGGAAACACGAAATATTTTCATACGGTAACATTAACAAGCTCCTTATATGTTGTAGTAATTAAATACTTCTTAGCGTGTACGAACGGAATTTAAATAAAATAAATAAATAAATACCGTTGTTATATAGGCGCTTTTTCTCAATTTTGGGGAAATCGACTCAAAGCGCCGCGCCTGAAACCCAACACACTCAGTCACGAAACAGACACGGATTTACGCCATTTAAGACAAACACAGTACAAGACAAACGAAGGGCCAGTCAGCTACTGAAGTTACAGAGATTTTTGATCGCTTGTATTTGAAATTTGTAAAGTGGCCTGAGACCGGTACCAAAGTGTGGGGGGTGGGGGGTGGTACATCATATACACAAACATGAACGAAGAACAGACGCCAGGAAACGTGCGAGTCGCTGGACTGACTAGTGAAATTGACGAGATGTCAGCTGGCGATATCGACAACCTGAGAAAAGAACTAAATAAACGAACCTGCTGGCATTTTCCGCAATTGTGCGTGATCTAGTAACAAGTAAAATTCACTCGGTAACACACACGGTTATACAAAGCACTGGATGTGCTCATAGTCAGACGAAATCTACGCGCTGAGTCGAGACTAATATGCAGGTCACGTTACATATTTAAATTAGGCAGTTGAGGCAAAACACTGCTGTACTAAACAGATGGACTGAGTACTGCCGAGACTTGTATAACTACAAGGCTGAGCCAGACACCAGCATCCTCCAAAACAACCAGGCTGGGGCCAGGAAGGCTGAAGACCTGCCAGTGTTAGCTGAAGAGGTGGAAGCAGCCGTACGCGGCCTGAAGGGAGGAAAGTCTCCAGGTGTAGACAACGTACCTGCTGAACTGTTGAAACATGGAGGAGAAGTAACAACGAAGGTCCTCACTACACTCTGTCAAAAGATCTGGGAGCAAAAGAAATGGCCAGTAGAATGGACACAGTCTCTAGTGATCCCACTCCCCAAGAAAGGAAACCTGAAACAGTGCCAGAACTACAGAACTATCAGTCTGATAAGTCACCCTAGCAAAGTAATGCTTAGAATCATTCTCAACCGCCTCAAAACTTTCGCCGAGGAACTGCTGGCAGAAGAACAGGCTGGCTTCAGAGTTGGAAGAAGCACTGTAGAGCAGATTTTCAACTGCCGCGTCCTGATCGAGAAACATCTGCAGCATCAGCGCGAACTCTACCACAACTTCATTGATTTCAGGAAAGCATTTGATCGCGTCTGGCACGACGGACTCTGGCAAGTCATGAGATCGTTCAACATAGAGGAGGGACTGATCCAAATGATAGAAGCGCTTTACAAGAACGCCTGCAGCGCGGTTCTACTTAACAATCAGTCAGGCGAGTTCTTCAGGACGACGATCGGTGTCCGTCAAGGATGCCTGCTCTCTCCTGTCCTTTTCAACATATTCCTGGAGAAGATCATGCAGGAAACCCTCCACGACCACCATACTTCAATCTCTATTGGTGGCAGATCCCTGTGCAATCTTCGATTCGCAGACGACATTGACCTCATGGCAGGCAGCAATAGTGAGCTCCAAAACCTGACAGACAAACTTTCAAGTAGCGCAGGGTCTTATGGCATGGAGATCAGTACGGATAAAAGCAAAGTGATGATCAACACCACAAGCGACAGCAGCAGCAACATTCACATGAATGGCCAAAAGCTAGAAGAGGTCAATAGCTTCAAGTACTTGGGAGCCACCCTGTCCAAAGACGGTAGTTGCATAGCAGAGATCCGTATCAGGATAGGTACAGCAACATCCGCAATGGCCAGGCTGGACAGGATATGGCGAAGTAACTCCATCAGCTTCACCATCAAGTACAGGCTTTACAAGTCCCTCGTGGTGTCTATTCTACTCTACGGCTGTGAGACTTGGACACTGCTTGCAGACTCAGAAAAGAAAATCCAGGCCTTTGAGAACAAGTGCCTGATGAAGTTGCTCCGCATCTCGTACCGCGAGCACAAGACCAACGAATATGTACGGAGCATCGTCACTTCCCTGGTGGGCCCACATGAACCCCTTCTGGCAACCGTGAAACGGCGCAAGCTTGCTTGGTTTGGCCACGTGACCCGACACAACACCTTGTCCAAGACTGTCCTCCAAGGCACTCTCGAAGGAAGTCGTCGGCGAGGTCGTCAGAGAAAGAGTTGGGTCGCAAACATAAAAGAATGGACCGAACTCGAGATGTCAGACTTGCTTGCCACCGCCCAAAATAGAACTCAGTGGAGAGCACTGTCTGTTGCTGCTGCCTTTCAGTCCCCCCAACGCCCAGTTCGGGCAAGGGACTGATGATGATGATGATGATGAGTTGAGGAAGTAAGAGGACCAATGTTTTTAAAAATAACTTTTTGCCCTGTTTGAAAATTTGTAGTAGTGCTGAATGTTGGAATTTGCTGGAAATTTGTGATTAGATAAGAGGAGACATGTTTGGTGCTTTGATTCATACCATCCTGAGCTTATCCAGTGGACAATTGTGGGCCTACGTTGAGTTGCCGTTGACGTAGTGATTTGAGGGGCACGCTGATTTCAGCTGTGCTTGGGTGTGGGTTTGGTAAGGAATCAGGTTCATAGCCAAGAAATGAGACTGTCAATGTGCTGGGTTTTTTATTTTGTGCATGGCAAATGTGCAGCTGGTAGGCGGTAGTGTTTTTTATGGGATTGAAAAATTAGGGGATGCCTGGGACTGACTAAGGCTAAGAGACTGGACAGTACGGAAACGGCACTGTGTACCGTGGCCTGCAGTCGTCTGCCATTCATGTGTTTTGTCTGAACACCGCAATCAGCCAAAAAAAAAAAAAAGTTTTGTTTTGTTTCGGACTGGGAACATAAATTATATTGAGCAACATTTTGCTTGATACAGTGCCGATAACCGACAGATGTGATTACTTGACCCGAATAAAATGTCCTCGTCTTACGACTCGGACATTTTGATTCGGGTCTCGTTATCACATCTGCCTGTTATCGGCACTATATCAAGCAAACTGTTGCTCAATATATATATATATATATGCTACATCCTGTTTTAGGACTTTCATCTTAGTGTGGCTAGCTAGACTCTGCACTTCCTGGCATGAGATGGCCTTAGTCGCCTGTTCGGCCTTAACCCCTTAACTGCACAGCAAGACGAACGCTTCCCATCTGCAAGAGACATACATCCTCATGAGCCCCCGCGACTGCGGGAGCTCATGAGGATTGATGTCTATTGTTGGTTTTGTGTTCTTTGTGCCCACGTTTTGGTCCCATTTAATGTGTGTTCTTCGCGCGAATGTCGGTCAGTGTACAGTGGTTCCATACGCGAAGTTCGTGATCACCGGCAGCGAGGGGTTAAACTTTAACCCATTCAGCCTTGACGCACTACAGCAGGAGATGAGTCGACCATGATAATTCAAAGGTAATGCCAGATTAGCTTGGCGCCTGTCGGCGCCAAGCTAATCTGGCACCACCCTTGAATTATCATGGTCGACTGATCCATCTTCTGCAACAGGTGCCTAGTCGTTAAATGACGCCTCCAAAATTTGGGAAGTACGTGCGTCGGACTGAATGAGTTAAAAATTAAATAATTAAATTGTGTGGCTTAATTACAAATAAATAAATAAACCAAAAAGGTAAAAAGCAAATTACAAAGAACAAATAAATTAAGAAGAACAAAACATTTAACAAACAACAACAACAACCCTCGCGCTGGGACCATACGGCGTTGAGGCGCGTCCCCTGGGTGGTGGATAGGGGGTCCCTCGTGAGAGGGGTGCACCGAATGAAATAAGGTGCCGTGAACCAACATGGTCTAAGGGAAGGTGACCCCGACAGAAAACCCCTGGTCCTCCTCTTAAGGGGGGGTAGCTTCCCCACCCTGCAAAAAAGGAAATAGCTACAAAAACGCCGACGAAAAGATTAACAGTAATTCCTTTCCTGGAGGAGGAAGGTTCTTCTACTAGAAGACTTATGACGTCCTGTGGTGAAAGCCGGAAGTCTTCGGAAGCCACAGGACCGAGCCGCCTCTCTCTATCCAGGGATACAACCATGGGCACATGGAACGTCAAGACCATGTACCAGAGCGGCAAGGCCGCCCAGATAGCAGCGGAAATGCAAAAGTACAACCTTTCCCTGCTAGGCATCAGTGAAGCCAGATGGACGCAGTCTGGCCAGAAAAGGCTGTTAAGTGGGGAGATGATTCTGTATTCAGGTCATGAAGAGGAGAATGCCCCCCATACAGAAGGAATAGCACTCATGCTGTCACCAGTGGCACAGAGAGCGCTGATGGGCTGGGAACCTCTTGGGCCAAGAATTATCACAGCAGCCTTTAGAACCAAGAAAAAGCTCAAGCTGAACGTCATCCAGTGTTATGCGCCCACCAATGACAGTGACGAGGAAGAGAAACAAGAGTTCTACGACCGACTCCAGAGTGCCGTGGACAAATGTGCAGAGCGAGACATCACCATCGTCATGGGCGATTTTAATGCCAAAATAGGGGAGGACAACACCGGATACGAAGAGGTGATGGGGAGACAGGGACTAGGCTCGGAGATGAGTGAGAACGGGGAGAGGTTTGTAGACTTTTGTGCTCTAAACCGACTTGTCATTGGAGGCAGCATCTTCCCATACAGAAGAATACACAAAGCAACTTGGGTCTCACCTGACCATACAACAGAGAACCAAATAGACCATATCTGCATTAGCAAGAAATTTAGAAGATCCCTTCAAGATGTTCGAGTGAGGAGGGGAGCAGATGTCGCCTCAGACCACCATCTGCTTACCTTAAGAATGAAGCTCAAGCTAAAGAAAAGCCGCACAGAGACAACAAGAAGACAGCGCTATAATGTAGGCCTCCTGAGAGAAACTGGAGTTAGAGAAGAGTTCAAACTGGTGCTGTCCAACCGGTTTCAAGCGCTACAGGAGCTAGTAAATGAAGAGGAGGCGGTCACCACAGAGCAGCAGTGGAAGGCAGTTAGAGAGGCGCTGAACTCAACCTGCAAAGACACTGTAGGGTTCAGGAAACACCACCACAAGGACTGGCTGTCGGCACAGACCTTGAAGAAGATAGAAGCGAGGAAGCAGAAGAAAGCAGCGGTCAACAACAGTCGCACGAGAGCAGCCAAAGTAAGGGCACAGGGAAATACTCGGAAGCCAACTGCGAGGTGAAGAGGAGTATCAGGGCAGACAAGAGGGCCTACACAGACAGCCTGGCAGCAGAGGCAGAAAAGGCAGCAGGCAGCGGCAACATGAAACAGCTCTACGACATCACCAGAAGATTGTCGGGTAAGTATGGCCATACAGAAAGACCAGTAAAAGACAAAGAAGGCAAGCCTATTGCAGACAGAGCAGACCAACTCGACAGATGGGCCGAGTATTTTGAAGAGTTACTGAACAGACATAGCCCACCCGGCCCCCCCGACATCCAGCCGGCAGAGACCGACCTACCCATCAGCTGTGACAGACCCAGCCGGGAAGAGATCAGAAAAGCAGTGGCATTTTTGAAGAATGGCAAAGCAGCAGGACCAGATGGCATCCCAGCTGAGTCTCTGAAAGCAGACCTAGAGACAACAGTTGAGATGCTGTACCCACTGTTTGGAAAGATCTGGGAAGAGGAGGTGATGCCAGCTGACTGGAAGGAGGGGTACCTAATCAAGCTTCCCAAGAAAGGCGACCTCAGCAAGTGTTCCAACTACAGAGGAATCACCTTGCTGTCAGTACCAGGAAAGGTCTTCAACAGGATCATCCTAGAGAGAATGAAGAGCTCCGTTGACCCCCAGCTGAGAGACCAGCAAGCAGGATTCAGGAAGAACCGATCATGTACAGACCAGATCGCCACTCTCCGCATCATCGTGGAACAGTCTCTGGAGTGGAGCTCCCCGCTGTACGTCAACTTTGTGGATTATGAGAAAGCATTTGACAGCGTGGACCGAGAGACTCTGTGGAAACTCCTACGACACTACGGTGTACCCACAAAGCTCGTCCGCCTGATCAAGAGCAGCTATGATGGCATGACATGTCGCGTGATCCACGAAGGGCAGTTCACCAGAGAGCTCCAGGTCAGAACTGGTGTCAGGCAGGGGTGTCTGCTGTCTCCGTTCCTCTTCCTACTGGCCATAGACTGGGTCATGAAGATGACCACAGAGCACAGACGAAGTGGAATACAGTGGACACTGTGGACACAGCTTGACGACCTCGATTTTGCAGACGACTTGGCATTACTGTCCCACACTCATCAACAAATGCAGGACAAGACCACGAGGCTTGCTGACTTCTCATCCCAAGTGGGCCTCACCATTCACAAACAGAAAACAAAGACAATGAGGCTGAACGCAACCAGGGAAGAACCAGTCTTGCTTGCTGGCACCCCGTTGGAGGAGGTGGAGTTCTTCATCTATCTCGGGAGCATCATAGACAAAAAAGGCGGCACTGATGCAGATGTCAGAGCACGAATCGGTAAAGCCAGAGCAGCCTTTCTCCAGTTGAAAAAAGTGTGGAGTTCCAGAGAGCTGTCACAACACACCAAAGTCCGGATTTTCAACTCCAATGTAAAAGCAGTTCTCCTATATGGAGCAGAGACATGGAGATTGACAAAAACCACAGTCAACAGAGTACAGACCTTCATGAACAGTTGCCTTAGAAGAATTTTGAAAATCCACTGGTCAGAGAAGATCAGCAACGTCAGACTCTGGGAGAGAACAGAGCAGATAACAGCAGAGAATGAAATTGGGCGAAGAAGATGGGGATGGATTGGTCACAGTCTGAGAAAGCCAGCTTCCAGTATCACTAGGCAGGCATTGTCATGGAACCCCCAGGGAAAGAGGAAAAGAGGTAGGCCGAGAAACTCCTGGCGTCGAGACCTCCAAGCAGACATCAAGAGACTGGGAACCACCTGGAGTAGAATCGAAGGAGAAGCACAGGACAGGAGTTGCTGGAGGTCTCTCGTCGACGGCCTATACCCGGGTAGGGGTGACAGGCGTAAGTAAGTAAGTAAGTAACAACAACAACATCAAAAACAGCAGCAGCAACAACAACAACAACAACATAAAAAACGTAAAATAAATAATACAAAATAAAATAACAGAACTTAGTGATGATCTCAGCCCCATGCAGCGCAGTTGAATGGTTTGTTAGTTCGGGGTTTAACGTCCACGGCAGCAGAATGATAATTGGGCGGCCCTAATAGTGACAGCTATTGCCTGGGCAGTCGCTTTGTACACTGATCAATTCAGACGCACTGCAGCTGCCCCACTTTGATTTACGAGGACCTTTCAACTGACATGCTATTGAACAAGTCCATCTTTTTTTCCCTGGGTTGCTAGTCTAGCTACAGAGACCGGGACTGGGACTCGAACCCACGACCTGGCGATTCCCTTCGCTCTCTTTCGCTCCGGCATAAACCCCTGACATGCTGCTAACAGTTTGTGGATCGACCACGATAGTTCAAGGCTGGTGTCAGAATAGCTTGGCGCCCTTGAACTATCATATTCGATTTATCTCAAGAAATGTGATGTAATCCTCAACGGATATCTACAAAAAATGAAAATGTAACCCTCAGGATGTTAGGAGTTAACCGCCTCAGCTATTTCCAACTCTGCTATGACGAATGGTCAATCAAAAAGTGGACATTTTACATTGAAACGTCCAGTCATGTGGGCAACAAGGTGTGGCGTTAACACCGCCGCTGTCTCTAATTACAGAGGTACCCACCTGTCCGCGATTGTCTGATAACCAGAGGTGTCGAGTACGTTAAACGGGTGAGCAGGACATCACGCCTTTAACGTTTCGGGTCTGGATGATGTCTCTCCCGGCCTGCAATCGTCGGCCAAATATTTTTCCTTAGAACGAGAGGTCAAAGTCTTCTATCCATCATTTTCTCAATAAGCAAAATTTCATGGACTTTCGCTTATGAGACGCAGTTAAGATGTCTGAGGCGAGGGCGCGCATCACCTCATCTAGTTAACCTATGACGTCATGAAGCTGGTGAAACTTTTAGTCCCTATGACTACAGACTACAGTATAGATCGACTATTATAGTTGAAGGGTGGTGCCAGAACAGCTTGGCGCCTCAGGCGCCAAGCTAATCTGGGACTACCCTTGGACTATCATAGTCAAGTTTATTTCAGGCAATAATGTGTCAGGATGAGAAGGGTTAATTTAATACATTGAAGTGAATTGACAATGCGACGAACAGTCGATTCGTGCAGTTTGACCATCATCTTTGATTTTGCTCGTCTGACATTTTGGACCTTGCTTCTCTCAGCTGTAAGGTCCAACTAAATCGTCTACTGACGCTCATTTGTTTCTGTCGGCCATTAGTTGTAATTTACTTGCTTTGTAGTCACCCTCTGGTGTCGATGATTATTTTGTTTCGATTTTTAAAAAAACTTTTGCTACATCAGTGTTCAAGGCAAAATTCGTGTCTTCGATACGATATGGATAATTATACCGCTGATCAGCGGCAGCGAACAGAGGGAGACAACCAGTGGGTTGGTGTATATGTATGCGAGGGAGACAACCAGTGTGCTTGCACCAACAAAGTCATTTAACTCTGTCCAGTCTCTAAAATCCAACAGCCGGCCCACCACAGACGTGATTCTTTTGCAGTTTATCGACAATTAGTAGCCTAAAGCACTCACACGCTATAAAGCATTCATACAGTCTGATCAGGTGCTCTCGTCGGTACTCATTGCCTTTCGATTCAGATCTTACTTATCACCTTTATTTCTGTTCCTGCGATCGCGATATGACTCGTGTGCTGCTCTGTGATTTTGGTCCTTACGGCTTAAAGTCGTAAGGTCCAAAATTACAGACCAGCAATCTTATACACTGGTCCGAATCGGGGGGCTATCAAGACTTAGAGAGTGATTAAAAACCTTTCCCTGCCATCGGACGCATAACCCAATGCGCAAAAGGTCATCGGGCCGAAATCGGCCGCCGTTGGCCCGCGCACAGCCGTCGGCCCGATGGCTTTTGCGCACTAGAAATGTTTGTTTCTGAAATCTGTATTCATTGAGCGACCACAAGCTACAGGATTGCGAGAAACATGGCTACAAATTTGATCCCAGCAAGAGGCATAGATCTATGTCTCTTGCAGTCGGATCGTGTTCACTTTTTTTTAGTGAAGGGGTCAACACGAATGCTGACCGCAATGAATATTTCCGCTATGTTATTACCGAGGCGACTCAGCCAGACGGCCATCCTCTGTCATCAACTCTCATCAGTCATCATGCCGATTAAAACCATAAAAGATGTAACCTCTACAAACATCGACACTGCCTCGTGTGATATTTGGCAGGCTGGCCAAACCCCTCCCCCCCCCCCCTCCTCCCCTTCCCTTTCCCATCCTCACTCTTATCGAAAACACTGTCCAGGGGGTCAAGTCCGCAATCTACAAGATTGATGATTGATTGTTTAGATTCATTGCCTGACGGCGCCGGTAAACTGTCTGCAAGGGGCAGTAGGTTTTTAATCGATAGTGCAATGAACTGTGATCCAGACTGTGGGTGTATGTTTCGGTGAACAGTATCAAAAGCTGTTTCTCCAAACAGTCATCCCACAAAGTGCGAAAGTTACAGTATATGCGAGGCGACCCTCTCTCTCCTAATCCGCCCTCTCCCTCCCACACTGATCAACACTAAGCCCGGAGTTGAAATTCGTGAGTTTGGAAGTTGGACTGGGCTAAATACGACACATGAGACAGACCGACCATGACAGTTTAAGGTGGTGGCACTACCTTTGAACTATCATGATCGATCCTTGTGCTATATGATCAGGCTTATGATCCTTTTTGCGCAATACGTTTTGAACATCACTACCTATATATTTCGATTAGACAAGAAAATCCCAAAGAAAGAAACACGCTTAGAAAGATCAAGAACAACACAAATTGTTAAAGGTTCAAGTAAATCTCTTTTTCAAACGGACACACAGTCAAGCATACAATGCACTTATCGGATAAATAAATAAATAAATAAATAGCGTATTGCATTCTTGTCTGTGTGTCCATTTTGATATAAAGATAAATAAATAAATAAATAAATAAATAAATAAATAAATAGCGTATTGCATTCTTGTCTGTGCGTCTATTTTGAACATGTAATACATTTTGGTTGCATCACTTTGTCCTTTCTAAGCGTGTTTCTTTCTTTGTGAAATTTTATTTGCACGTTACGCTCTTGGCCACAACGGTCTGGATTTCTCTGTTTCAGTGGAGAGATCAAAGGTTTGCTTCATCAACCATCGACACCGTAAAGTGTGATAGATAACAGAGTACCCCGAAGTCCAGACTCCTCTATTGCCCCCCGTTTATTGCGGGCAGTAGACTTTTAACTCATTTGCGGCCATTCGCATCCGGATGGGCGGCTTATGCCGCGCATCCGGATGCGGCTTGCCGCGAATGAGCTAATCGACAGTTCAAAACCTGGTGCATGTATTGTGTCTACTTCGATTTAAAGCTTCAAAGACCTGCCTCTCTAAACTGACGCCAGGACGTGCGAAAGTTACCGGGTATGCTTGACTCTTTTCTCCTCCCGTTTCCCCAAGCGATCGTGTCGATTCTATGTCGAGAGAATGTGGACATCACCCAACTGCAAGAGG
Source organism: Semisulcospira habei (assembly GCA_036245525.1). Taxonomy (NCBI): domain Eukaryota; kingdom Metazoa; phylum Mollusca; class Gastropoda; family Semisulcospiridae; genus Semisulcospira; species Semisulcospira habei. The sequence continues at coordinate 82,096,272 of BTPG01000004.1, read as the reverse complement.
CATAGATCCTCATGAGCCCCTGCAGTTGCGGGGCTTATGAGGATCTATGCCTCTTGCTAGCACCACTTTGAATCCATGTCCCAGGGACATCTACATTTTTTTTAAAAAATTATTTTTTATTTTTTTTATTTTTTATTATTATTATTATTTTTTTTTTTTTTTGGGGGGGGGGGGGGGCAGAGGGGGGGGGGGTCAACTGGCAAGGAACGGGTTAAGCACCCATTCTATGCAATAAACACTAATCATCTACTCCTCTAATTCAGCTGACTGATCAAAGATCTTCCTGTTCAAACTATGACACCGCAACCCGTGCTTGATAACGGGGTGTCCCGGTGGCCAGACTAGTCAAGTACCACTTTGCAGAAGAGACAGTTGATAAACTAATCGACAATTCAAAAACGGATCAGTATTGTGTTCATTTCAATTGAAAGCATCAAAAGCTGTGACTCTCAAAACGGTGACCCGCAGAGTGTGCGAAAATTACGATTCACTCCAGCAATAATACTGGTTAAGTACCCGTTTTCTGCAATGATAGTCTTTACTCTGAATCTGATGAGGATCCCTTTTCTCCGTGACTAACTGTGATCATCAATGCATCAGTTCTGATTAAAGACATCAAAATTCTGTCCCCAAAACATTGATGTCTGAACGTGTTATGGAGTAAGGGGTAACCCTGTATCCAGACCGATCAAGTGCAATCGGTCACAGCAACAATGAACACTTGAGGTCCCATCGCAAAATAAAGACATGATACACTTGAGGTGCAGATGTGAATAAACCCCTCATCTGCGTTAGGCATAGATCCTCATGAGTCCCTGCAATAGCGGGGACTCATGAGGATCTATGCCTAACGCAGATGAGGCGTTTTGTTTCGTTCCGCAGTCACAACAGCGATTCAGTCCGTCTTTTTTTAATGACTGGTTCGTCACGATGCTCAATCATGGCAGAGGTGTTGAGTAAACTCCGGATGGGAAATCAAACGAAAGAGGGTGTTGGTTTTGTCGATGGGCTGAAGACTGTGATCATTAAAGAATGCAATTAATTGAGGACTTTGATCATTGAAATGCAATTAATCAGCGGCATCGAAATCAAGATGTCTACGTTTTACGCTAGTGTCCGCGAGCCTCTGAGTAGCGTTGCTTGTACACGTCAGTTAGACTCATTTTAATAATAATAATAATAATAATACATAGTTCTTGTATAGCGATGTTCTCCAGGAAAACACTGGACTCACTGCGCATGCACAACAGCACACCCTCTCTCTCAGACACACGCACGATCATACACTACTTTAAACCACCCCATCTCTTCCCAACACTATACATTCACTTCCTCTAGGATCGGTATAAAAGGCAGTCAACAGTTAGCTTAACGGTTTTACGGTTGGTAAGCGAATTATCAGCCGAGCAGTCTATTATGCCATATACTAGACTAAGACTAAAGACAACCTCACACAGTAGGAAAATTATTGTAGTATATTATTGTTTTATTTTATTGTATTTAATTTGTTTATATATTTATTTTATTTATTTATAATTTATTTTATTTTAATTATATATTTATTTTCTTTTATTTTCATTTTTATTTGTATTATCATATTTTATATATATATAAAATTTCATTACATATAATATAATATTTCATTACATTTTATTTACTTTTTAAAATTTGTTCTTTATCTTGTTATTTATTTTATTTTTTCTTTATCTTTTATTTTATTTTATTTTATTTTAATTTATTTTATTTTATTTTATTTTATTGTAATTATCAGTCCGTAGTCGTTGTTTTACAGCTCTGGCAGTTGGCAATTACCGGAAACTATATCGATTTCCAGGTGATCGCACTCTTCACCTCACATACCGTGAACTAGTGCTCTCCACTTAGGAGTCATTCGCTTACATTTCCTGACAAACAACGTTAGACCTTTTAGACGCGTTTGACGTTCACGCTCACCGCTGTTGATACGGAGCCCGAATGCACTCGATGAGCAAAAGGTCATCCGGCCGACGTCGGCCCGATGACCTTTTGCGTGCCGGTCAGACAGCCAGAAAAGTATGACGACCTATTCAGAAGGAAATTTCCGTTCAGTTTTATAAAGCGCGGGCCTCATCAGAGCAAATTTTGTCGCATCCGAGGCTATATTTCATGCGTTTTTATCAATTACTCTTGAACGCTGAACGATCTGGGTGAGGGGAGGTTTTGCCACCCGATTGTTTCAAACTGCCGCAAAAATGTGTTCCGTCGCTGTTCCGACGTTGGGCTGCGGTCGTAAAAATTATGTAAATTCACCTTTTATCTGTCGCCTCAGCCGGGCAGAGAATCTATAAAGAGACACAGAGTCAAACGTGCCCCTTGCAGCTGCAGATGCTCACAGGAATCCATGCATTTTGCTGATTAGAAATCGGCTCTCGCTTTACCTCACCTTGAGGGTGACATCCATTATCAGTCCCTTTGCCGGCCTCGTTCCATAGAAAGAGATATAGAGTCGTATGAAGCTGCAGGGGGTTATGTGAAGCTATGCTTCCTGCTAAACAGAACTCTAGATATGCCTCAGATTGAGGACAAAATTTGGTTTTTGTAAAGGACTGTTTCCCTACATCACCACCTTCGTTTTATCGGGAGTGGCAGAAGGTAAACCCATTGCGCAAAAGCCATCAGGCCGACATCAGTTGCCGTTGGCCTGCGCACGGCCGTGTGCGGGCCAACGGTGGCCGATGTCGGCCCGACAGCCTTTTGCGCATTGGGAAGTGACTTGCAATCATCTTTTCACGTGTGGAGCTGACCACGCGTGACTTATTGATGTTAGGACGATTTTTTTTTTTTTACCAAGTAAGATAGACCGGCGCGGTTCATGACGCGAATAGTCCACTTACCGTTTATTTTCCGTTTCTTTTATCTCGGACAATTTCTCCGTAAACTGTCGCAAGACACTCGTAATGGGGAAAAGGCTTTCGGTGTTTGCAAATTTCCGGTCTCATACAATAACCTTTATGGAAATTAACCACATAAAAAAACTAGCACACGCGCACGTGAGCACACACACACACACACACACACACACACACACACACACACACACACACACACACACACACACACACACACACACACACACACACACACACACACACACACACACACACACACACACACACACACACACACACACACACACACACACACAGAGTCCGAAATAGCTCAGGCGGTTAAACGTCGGAGCAGGAGAGCGAAGGGAATCGCCGGGTCGTGGGTTCGAATCCCGTCCCGGCCCCGGTAGCTGGACTCACAATCCAGGGGTAAAAAACGGATTTGTTCAATAGCATGTCCGTTGAAAGGTCCTGGTAAATCAAAGTGGCACAGTTGGGGTGCGCCTGAGTTGATCAGTGTTCAGGTCGTACTCCATAGGCAATAGATTTCCCTGTCCCCCATAACCCGCCCGTCAGGGCCGTCCATGATCACCTTGGTGCTGTGGACGTTAAACCCGAACTAACCAACCAACACACACACACACACACACACACACACACACACACACACACACACACACACACACACACTCACACGCTCGTGTGTGTGAACACTTGTATGTGCCCGCGTACGCGCGCGTGAACACACGCACACGCGCGCGCACACACACGCGCACAGGCACACACACAGGCACACTCACACACATACACAAAAGCAAGCAAATATTCATAAGCACACAGTAATGCTTGGGAGCACACGTTCAGAAAGAACAAAGTTTTAGTGTGTGTGTGTGTGTGTGTGTGTGTGTGTGTGTGTGTGTGTGTGTGTGTGTGTGTGTGTGTGTATGTGTGCGAGGGTGGTGGGTGATATGTTGTTTGGTTGCTTTATTATTTTTTTTATATTTTTATGTGCTCGTAATTGGACAATATTTATGTTGAAAAATTGTAATAAACAATGTGCGTTAAGCCGTTTCTTTTAAAGGTGAAAGGTAAATTCCATTCTCAGTTTCATTATCGCCCTCAGCTCGTATCGTTTGCAGAGTTTTACTGTCTCAATCTGGAAATCAAAGAGGGCAATTTCTGTAATGCCGATGCCCATTTATCAACACACCAATCGGAAAAGCCGTTCTGCAATCGGAGATGAAAATTACACGGCACTGGATTGGCTACCCATCGTAACACCACGCGCATGCCCAAAAAGCAGGTCTGCGGTCATTTTTCTCACACGAACTTTGCTCCGTGAAAAAGTACGTTTAGTAGAAATAACACTGATTGTCGGTCTGAGGGACGACTGGAGTTGATCTCGGTGATCAAGAGGCATAGATTCGCATATATACTTTTAAATTGTCAGATTCACAGATTCAAACGAAATGGGAAGAGGGATAGATTTTCAGAAACTCATGCAGTCCAACGTCGGCAAGAGGCATAAAATCATATGCCTCTTGCTGAAAGAGACCGCTTCCAAGGATTCATGTGACTCTATGTCTCATGCAGATGGAACGTTTTTTTTTATGGCTGATGGTTTCGGTTTATGGGTCATTGGAACTTTAGTCTGTGCAGCACAATTGCTTTGTTTTGTGGTTTGACGGTTCTTGTGACATGGATACATGTGTGATCACGTTTATGCCTCCCCGCGACAAAAAGCGTTACCGACAGCACAAGGTTTAAATGTTATCGCTCAGTGTAGGATACTCTCATCACTTTTACAGTGACTTATGTGTGCACCTCTGTGGTCCCGTTTCATCGGACTGAGAGGAAGAAAGTAATTACCTGTTTCGATAACATCTGTCCTCGGCAATTGCTAAACCATATCACTAATACTAGTTCGTTCTGTTGAACATTTCAGTGACCATATTTTTCACGTATCTTCGTTGTAGTATGCAATCACATTCAGACCGGGTCTTCTTCTCACCCCCCCCCCCCCCCCCAAAAAAAAAAAAAAAAAAAAAAAAAAAAAAGACACACACACAGACACATACACACGCGCGCGCGCGCGCACACACACACACACACACACACACAATCACTCACGCACGCACACAAACACATACACACACCCGTACGCACACACACACACATAAACACATACACAAACATTTTTTTTCTCAGTTCCGCCGATTTCGGGCAAGTTTGCAACAGACACACACACACACACACACACACACACACACACACACACACACACACACACACACACACACACACACACACACACAACTCAGACACACACACACACACACACACACACACACACACACACACACACACACACACACACACACACACCGTGGCACGCACACACACGCACTTTTTCCTGCCGACTTCCGGCAAGTTTGCAACAGTGCCAAGTTTGTCTGCTGCCTGAGCCGGCCCGTCATCGGTTACTCACACGGCGAAACCAAAGAATCGACAAATAATTAGAAATCAACGTAAATTTTCCGTAAGGATTAGCACCTGGTCACTCGATACCTTAGACCTCCCTCGATAAGCGCGCGCCAGACGCAATGCCCTAATACCTAGGTGTGGAGCTGAAATTCGCCACGCTAGCGCCAAATCGCAGGCTTTATCCCTGAATACAACCTCAGTTTGAGGAAGAACCGAAGCCGATTGAGGACTGAGAAATACCAAGAAAGAAAGAAACGCGCTTCTGAAAGGAGAGCACACGAGTTTACTTACAGCAGACTGTTTTGAAGTTGTTCACAGTAAGCAGAGCTCTTCGGGCCGTCCTGGGTCGCAGTGGGCCCGCGCACGACTGAGCGCGGGTCCACTGCGGTCCATGTCGGCCCGAGGGTCTTTTGCTACTGGGGTCTTGTTCTTCCGAAGCGTGTTTCTTCGTTGGGTGTTTTTTTTTTCTCTCTTTGTCTCTTCCATTTAACGCGATCTTCAGTGACCACGTTGACGTCCGGATCGCGCCAGGAGGACGCTCACAGTTATCATGAGGCCCTGCCGAGGCTCATCTGAATCTGTGCCTCTCGCAGACGGAATGTGTCAGAAGCAGTGACTGACGCCATCGCCAAAAATCGCTGCCACGACCATCATTGGCGTCGCCACAATCTAACAGCGAAAAGAGCCGCACTCGAAAAAGGTACAGAGCTGAACTGTTGCCCGTATCAGCGACTGGGATCGCTTCACTGAAAGCGAAACTTGACATCACAGCTCTTTAGAGTGCCGTTCGACTTTGGGAGATGGATCGCTGTTGAAGCTCAAGGATGGTGTTTAAACTTAATGGATCCACCATGATAATTCAAGGGTAGTGCCAGATTAGCTTGGCGCATGACGGCGCCAAGCTAATCTGTCACTACCCTTGAAGTATCATGGTCGATTCACCACCTGCAACTGGTACATAGTCATAAGATGACATCTCCAACTTTTCGGAAATGAGGTCTCGGGATTAAACGGGTTGTTTAGCTTTGCGCCTTAAAAGGCGTCACGCCAATTAAGCACTACCCTTGCGGAGAGACCGTCAAAATCGACCCTTCATCCACTGATGTTGAACTATATAGAATATGAACCGTTGTAAGTATTCATTGAATAGTCTCGTTCTTGTATTGTAAAATTGTACTGTAATTAAGGAGACAAATACAGTTCATTTTAACAGAACTGAATTGATGTCGCTGAGACGTGCCGCATTCGGTACGCGGCATACAACCGCGTGTGTTCATCCAAATAAGCCTACAATGCCAGATGTTTAGGTGTCCTCTTTTCAGGAGAGCGATCACTTTTCATTTCACTGGTGGGGGGGGGGGAGGTGGGGGGGGGGGGGAAAGGGGGGGGGGGCCTTGGTAGCTCAGACGGCAGAGCCCTACAAAAAGTGGCCCGAAAGGTAGCGAGTTGGATTCTGTGTGGGGTCAAGATATTTTTAAACCCTATTCGGTGCCCCGTCTTTAAAAACACCTTCGCGGTGGCAAAAGACTTTACGGCGAAAACATTCAACGTTTCTCAATTTCGCTGCGTGTTACCGTTCTGTTCCCATGTGCAGCTGCTCAACCTGCGCCCTCACTTTGAGGAGGTGAACGGGCTGTTCAGCCTGCGACGTTGTCACCTTTGGAACATGGCTTCACGATCGTAAAATACAGACGAAATTGGGTACTCGTGTTGATGCCTTTGTTTTGCTCATTTTAGGCTCCAGTGTCCTACTCGTGGAGGGATTTAGCTGGGGCAACCCGAGCCCCTTGTTATCCAGTAGTCGCGTGGCTGACACCAACCATCTGCAAGAGGCGTAGATCCTCATGAGCCCAGCATCCGCAGGCATTCACGAAGATCTGTATGTCTTGCCACTAGAGAGAAAAAAACCCAAACAAACAAAACCCAACTGATTTACATCTGGAGATCAGATGGAAGAAGTTGTCAAGACTATTTGCAAGAGTCATAGATCTGCATGTGCCCCTGCATCCGCAGAGACACATGAAGATCCATGCCTCTTGTTGAATGAGAAAAAATCTCATTACATTCGTAGTTCTCATAGGATTTCATACAGGTTGAAACATGAGGCACTTGTTACCAATGGTCGCGTGGCAGAATGACGCTACCCACGTGAGCAAAAGTTTTTGTGTTTGGGGCTTACAGTCTTTGACGCAAACCTCGAAAACCTTCTCCGTGAGTGGCTTAGATGAAGTCGATCTTTCTATCGGTATCGTAAACATCGCCATGAGAAGCTATGCCTCTTGTATAGTAGCTAAACATTACAGATGTTGCCGAGGGAATGCGTTGTTTATTAATATGTTTTGTGTACGTCGTTTCACGTAAATAGCTACGAAACAAAGTGATCCAGGTGAAAGTGTCACTCGGCATTGTATTAATTAAAGGTGTTTGGCAGATTCACACGAAACTGTTCTTTTAAAGCCGGACACGTTTTGCGTGACCACCTTTATGGGTGATCACCTGCCATTAAGGACCATCATTTAGTTGCCTGTAGCCACGTATAATCTATCTATCTATCTATCTATCTATCTATCTATCTATCTATCTATCTATCTATCTATCTATCTATCTATCTATCTATCTATCTATCTATCTATCTATCTATCTATCTATCTATCTATCTATCTATCTACCTATCTATCTATCTATCTATCTATCTATCTGTCTATCTGTCTGTCTGTCTGTCTGTCTGTCTGTCTGTCTGTCTGTCTGTCTGTCTGTCTATCTATCTATCTATCTATCTATCTATCTATCTATCTATCTATCTATCTATCTATCTATCTATCTATCTATCTATCTCATATTCTTCCCGACCGATGGGGCATCACTGATGACTTGGCAACCAGCTCCCTCCATTCCACTCTGTTCTGTGAAATTTCTTAGTGTGTCGCTCAGCTTCGTATATGATGGTCTTTAATGACAGGTTTTGCCTGTCAAGACTTCTCTTCCATGAGAGAGCAGCTGTGCATGTGTTTTAACCCATATCACACTGAGACTAAAATCTTCAAATTTGTACACCGCCATATGCAAGCTACATTATAGTACTTACAGATAAGGATATAGACCAATGGTTCTAGTTCAAGGGTGGTGCCAGAATAGCTTGGTGCCTAAAGGCGCCAAGCTATTCTGGCACTACCCTTGAACTATTTTGGCCAAACCTATTTCACACACTGGTGTATTCCGAATGGTCTGCCTATCGCAAACACCACAGCACTGAAACAGCCCTTCTACATATCCTGAACGATATGCTCCTCTCCACCGACTCGGGCAACATCTCCCTTCTTACGCTACTCGATCTCTCTGCCGCCTTCGACACTATAGATCACTCTATCCTCATCCACTGCCTTCACCACTCCTTTAGCATCACTGACTCTGCTCACTTCTGGTTTCTCTCCTACCTCTCCGAAAGACAGCAGTCCGTCACCATCGACGACGTCTCTTCTAACCCAGTCAGGCTCTCCCGCGGAGTTCCACAGGGGTCCGGCGTCCTGGGCCCGGTCCTTTTCACACTCTACACCTCTCCTCTGTCCAACATCATCCAGTCTCATCACAAACACCACCACCTCTACACTGACGACTCACAACTACTAGACAAAGACAAACTCGACAACACTCAGTCACTACTGACTCCCACTGCTGACTGCTACGAAGTTGTGAAAAACTGTATGACAGCAAACAAACTTAAACTAATTGACGACAAAACGGAAGCCATGCTGTTAGGCACTCGCCAGAAACTCTCCCAGCTCCCTCCCTCTCACCATCTTCAACTCGACAGCACCCCTGTCCCCCTCTTTGACTCGGCCAAGAACCTCGGCGTTATCCTCGATTCCTCTCTTTCCATGACCAGCTTTGTCTCCGCCACGGCCCGGGTATGCTATTTCCACCTTCGTCGCATCAGTCAGATCAGAAAATACCTCACCACCGAAGCTGCAACCAAACTTGCTGTCTTTCTCATCTTATCTCGCATCGACTATTGCAACTCTCTCCTTTCCGGCCTTCCTCACTCCACCACTTTCACTCTCCAGCGGGTCCAGAACAATGCTGCCCGCCTCGTCCTCAGAAAGAAGAAATCCGACCACATCACTTTCCTGCTCAAAGTCCTTCACTGGCTCCCCATCCCCCAACGCATCCAATACAAGATTCTGTCTCTCTGCTACAAATCCCTGAACAACTACGCTCCTGTCTATCTCTCCAACTTACCACCCTTACACTCCTTCCCGCTCCCTCCGCTCTGCCTCCGACCCTCTCCGCCTCCACACCCCCCGCACCAAACTCAGCACTTTCGGACCCCGCTCCTTCTCCGTCCAAGGTCCATCCACCTGGAACACTCTCCCACTCTCTCTCCGTCAGAAACACTCTCTCTCTTCCTTCCAGTCCACCCTCAAAACTAACCTCTTTCAACAGTTCTAGCACTATAACGCTAAGCTGACTGTCGTAATGTATTTGTGATACGTGAGTCATTGTCAAAAGCGTGCGCATGCGTACGCGAGTTGTGAGTGCGCGCTTAGAGTTATAATTATTATAAGATAAGCGCATTATAAATACCGTAATTATTATTTTATTATTATTATTAAGACAAAAGAGCGGGTTGCTCAGAACAGGTTTTACTGTGTACGAGGGCTCGCGTGAGCCAACTTCGGACACAGAAGTAACCCCATTACCGGCTGGACAGAATATAGCAGAGGACACAACCACAATGCAAAACAACTGCGACATCGTTTAGACCATCGGAAATACTTTCGTGTACATATGATAATGAACAGCGCAGTCTTTGAATTATGTGTGCTTGAATTATCATAGTCGATCCATCTCCTGCTGTAGTCTGTTGGGCTATATGTATACATGATTCAATTGATGTGTGTGTGTGTGTGTGTGTGGGGGGGGGGGGGGGTGTCTCGTCAGTGTAGTTCAAGGGTGATGCCAGATTAGCTTGGTCCAGCTATACCTTAGTACGCGCTTGGTCTACAAGCTGAACGGACCTAAGCCAATGGGTGTCGGTAGCGGTTTTTGTGACGATGATTCCTGCAGGAATCATCGAGACAAAAACCGCTACCGACACCCAAAAGGTCAATCTTTAACCCATATAGCCCCAACACACTACAGCAGGAGACGGATCGACCATGATAATTCAAGGATAGTGCCAGATTAGCTTGGCGCCTGATGGCGCCAAGCTAATCTGGCACTATCCTTGAATTATCATGATGGTAGATCAATCTCCTGCATCTGGTAAACAATCCGTAGAACTGACACCTCCAAAATTTGAAAAATGCGGCCTTGGTGTTAAATGGGTTAAACAGGTCTGTGATAACACTAGCTCGTACACCGACTCTTGTCAGTAAATGTTCCATTCGTTAGAACTATAAAATATGAGAAGCCACAGCGCCACGCACTCTCACTCTCCGCCTTTCCTGCTTTCATAAAACGTGTGCAACACTGCCCTGACTGAGTGGCTCGTAAACTTCAACTCATGCATTGTCGTCGTTTAGTGACAGAGTCAGTGGGCAATTACAGTGAACAGTGAAACGTTTAACAGTCCCGTCGTCACTGGTCACACGGCACTCGCACAAACGCCCCGCACGCACGCAAGATATCACGGCCACGGTCGCACGCAGGCACGGAACACACCCACACACACACACACGCACCCACCCACACACACACAGACACACACACGCACACAGACGCGCTCGCACGCACACATACACACAAACACACACACACACGAGCACGTACGCACGCACGCGCGCGCGCACACACACACACACACACACACACACACACACACACACACACACACACACACACACACACACACACACACACAAACACAGAGGAGTGAATGGCTTGAATTTGAATCTGAATTTGAATCTCGATTGAAGACAACACAACTGTTGTTACTTTTATGGTATATAAAGAGCAGCCGATCATAAAAGCGGTTTTACGCCAAGAATGTCAAATGCATTCACCTTGTAACTCATTGTACCCCAACACCGAAATCCCCAAATTTTGCCGTTTTCCTCTGAAGACTGCATTGCAGTGCAGGACACAGATCGACCATGATAGTTCAAGGGTGATGCCAGAATAGCTTGGCGCCAATAGGCGCCAAGCTATTCTGCCATCACCCTTGAACTATCATTACTTACTTACTTACGCCTGTCACCCCTACCCGGGTATAGGCCGTCGACGAGAGACCTCCAGCAACTCCTGTCCTGTGCTTCTCCTTCGATTCTACTCCAGGTGGTTCCCAGTTTCTTGATGTCTGCTTGGAGGTCTCGACGCCAGGAGTTTCTCGGCCTACCTCTTTTCCTCTTTCCCTGGGGGTTCCATGACAATGCCTGCCTAGTGATACTGGATTGAACTATCATGGTCGATCCTTATCTTCCTGTGGTGTGTCTGGGGTAGAATGAATTAAGACATGTCAGTGGAATATGGATACGTTATGGTAGGTCAAGGGTAGCGCCAAATTAGCTTGGCGTTTGGGAAGGCGCCAAGCTAAACTGGCACAACCCTTGAACATTTCCTGAGCGCAAAAACATTGCATGACTTTTGGATTTTTTTCCGGCAACACTACCTTTCTATTTTTGTAATCTTTGTCGCTGTTGTTGTTAGCGTTGTCGTCGTTGTAGTTTTATTTTCATTCCGGCTTTTGCTGTGAAAGAAATATAGCGTGACAACGTAAGCGTGCTCGCCTGTTAATCTCTCCTGTACAAATTGCATTGCCGTGATTTGTCAGAATTGAAGAGTTACCTAGCGGCGGATCAAACGGTGCGTACAATTCCAAACAGTTGGGCAATCTAAGGACGTTGAACCTTGCCGATTTCGCCGCCAGGACTTAACAAGTACGACGGATAGCAGTGGGGCCCATTTACACTAAGTCACCTGAAGTGGGCACTCAAAGAAAGATCTACGCCCCAGGTTCAGCACACCGGCAGTCAAGAAACACAACTGCAGTCGACTGTCTTTCTTATCGCTGCGACCTAGGTGACAAATTAGCTGGTCTGTAAACCTGGGACCAGATGCATGAGTGAGCTTAGTCCTGCGCTAGCCACTAAGCCAGGCGCTCCGCTATCGCGGATTGCTTTCCTTAGTGGTTGGCGCAGGACTAAGGTCACTCATGCACCGGACTCCTGTACTGAACGTACACCGTTCTGCGTGAGATGACGACAGTGCATTGCACAGGCAGTGGCTAACACCAGAATGGTTTGAAACACACCAGCTAATTATCAGTATGGGCAGCGCTGGACAACAGTTAGATCCCCTGCCCCCGCCTATCAGGCACCCAATCGCCAGCCCACAGAGAAATACGCAGGTATAGAATAAGACGATCATTTGCATCTTCAAAAAGATGCATCAGGTCTCTTATATAACCCATGTCTTTCACCGGAACTTAGGAAGTAGGCAGGGGAAACATACATACACAAACACGAAGGTGCATTACTATAATAATATGTGGTATTACAGGGGATCTAACTGTTGTCCAGCGCTGAGTAATTCCCCTTGGTTTGTTGTACAATTCTGCCAGCGCTAGCCTCGCCTATCTGGTTTGTGAGTAATTATCAGTATGTTTAAAAAAAAATCAAACAATCAAACAAACAAACAAACAAGCAACAACTGCGCGTCTTTTAACGTCGACAGTAGATTAACAAGATGGGATAAACCATAAATCACAAAGTCCTTTCTATATGAGAGCTGTCTTCGCTGTAAAGGGTCTCTACCCAGGGCCGGACCCAGGGGGGGGGGGGTTACCTGGGTTCCGGAACCCCCCCTCCCAACTAAAAAAAAAAAAAAAAAAAAAAAAAAAGAACAGTGAATTTTTTTATGCAAAGGGAGTTCCAAAGTTTTATTATTTTTTTATTGTTTTTAAAACATTGCAGTTTTTAGTCACTTTTGATCCAAGGCACAAAGAGTTATTTATAGACAATTCAACGGAAATCCATTTCAAGGGATCCGTTTAAACGTCCAAAACGTTTTCCCGTTGAAACAACCAAGTAACCCAACCCCTAACCCTAAATTAGTAAATGCAGCCATATTTTCTTGTTCTGGCCACAAGCCTCTTCCAGCGCCTTCACCTTGATACAGCCCTAATCCCCCAAAAACGACTTTTTAGAAAGATTAATTAAGACGCTAAGTTGATAATTATGATAATTCGTTGTAACGAACATCCGTTGAAACGACCATCGTTGAATCGTCCAAAAACATCGTTGAAATGGATTTCCGTTGAATCGACCAGGTACCCAAAAGAGTTGCTTTCCTTCAGTGCATGTCTTTCCGAGAAAGATCAGTGAAAAGACGTCTGACGTCATTAAGGTTTGTGGGGGGAAGTTTAAATCTAGATCTATTTTCTTTGGTAACACTTCACTTTTGCTGTCTCCTCGAAAATGCCGAAACTGAAAAAAACAGATGCTGATGGCAGTAGGCGACTGTCATGCTGGTTTTCATCAAGCTCCATTTCAGAAGGTGGGTACATTTTTAAATCCAATTTTGTCTCATAAAAGAAATGTAGTCAGTAGAACTAGGTAAAATTCACCCATTCCGAATTCGATTCAAATGAGCACGTGGCGATGGCGCCGGTACTTCCTTCCTGTGAGTGTAGCCTATGCTGTAGGAGCTGATACTAGCTGCATATAATGAATATCATAGATATAAAACAGCCCCACTTATTAAAATACCAAAACAGGTAATAATTAAAGTAATGCATAGCCTAAAATTTATTTCAAAAAGTATTATGATATATAACTTTAAAAATGTCAATTTAAAGAATAAAGATATCGGCATCAATGATCAATATTGCTTTTATATTTATAAAAAAAATCTTTGGACGGCAAAATATCGTTTTCAATAACAAAACCAAGGGCTAAGTTATAAGGTATCGTTTTCACTAGTGCAGCTTACTAGCTATGTATTGTGACGTAAATCTCTTCGGAGAGCAGAACAGAACCGTCTTGATGGCTGACTATGGAAACCATAGCCTATCTGACACCACTTTGACAGCGTCGCCATCAATTGTGACGGCAACATAGCCTTTCCGGGTGCGAAACCGTCATGACGACTTCGGTTTTTGGAACGACAAGAAGCCATCATGACGGCATCCCAACCACTGCCTTTTTCACATAATAAAATGGAAAATAAAAATGTGCTGAAATTTTGCCAACTGCTGAAAATCAGCAAATTTGTTAACAGTTCCTATGCCTGTGAACAGCGTGCTACAAAATAAGATTATTCACCCTTAGGCCTTTTGTTGATGAAATTTAAAATAAGCTAAGAACTAATCAGAAAACCACTGTTTTTTATATTAAATTATTATTATAAAATTGTAGTAGACGTGTTAACACCTGCAATGCATAATCATATATAAGATGTTGAAAAGACGGTTCTATTTTATTTTACATTTTTGTTGTTGCTTTTAGGATAATTTCATGTTTTAATTTTTATGTTATGTCTTTGTTTTTTTTTTTGTTTTTTTTTTTCTTTTTGTTTGTTGTTGTTGAGTAAATTGTAAAGCGCTTAGAGCTGTTTACAGGTAAGCGCTATATAAGAAAACCTTTAATAATAATAATAATAATAAAAGTTGTTTTTCTAAACGGCAGATGATGCAGTTCCTCGAAAGAGACAAAAATCAACCCAAAGTGAGACCACTGGCAGTGGAGTTCGAAACAGTGACATGGGAACAAGTAAAAGCAGTGTTGGTGAGTAATTTACTGCCCCGCCCCCCCCCCCCCCCCCTCTCTCAAAAAAAAAAAATTAAATTAAATACAACCTGAAATTGATACGTGATTGAGTGTTTCAATTTAATAATTAATATTAAACAAAATGACTGGTGTGTTGCATTGGCTATCATTAGCCTAAGAAGACTCTACGAGTTATAAGGTAGCAAAGATTTTGTCCATCATTTGGGGGGAGGGGTCTAAAAAGAAAAGCTGTTATTTCAGATCATAAATATATATCTAAGCTTGACTGAAGTGTGTAAACGAAGACATATATATGCTTTAAATGTAATTATCTTGTTGCAGGTCTCTCTCTCTCTCTCTCTCTCTCTCTCTCTCTCTCTCTCTCTCTCTCTCTCCCTCTCTCTCTCTCTCTCTGATCTCTCTCTCTCTCTCTCTCTCTCTCTCTCTCTCTCTCTCTCTCTCAGTATGTGTGACTCTGTGTGTGTGTGTGTGTGTGTGTGTGTGTGTGTGTGTGTGTGTGTGTGTGTGTGTGTGTGCACGTGCGTGCATGCTGTGTGTGTGTGTATGTGTGTGTGTGTCGGCGTGAGAGAGAGAGAGAGAGAGAGGGGGGGGGGGAGATAGCACCTGCATACATATTTGCCCTTGCTGTATGAACTTTAATGTACTTAATGATTCTTTGTTTATTGCTTTACTTTGTATTTTTACTCATTTTATATTTTTGTGCGTACGCGTATGCGGGTAGGAATGTCTGGAGTGCGTGTCCGAGAGCGTGTGTTTGTTTTTGTGCGTATGTGCCTGAGTGCGTGCGTGTGTAAGTGTGTGTGTGTGTGTGTGTGTGTGTGTGTGTGTGAGTGTTCGTGCGTGTGTGCATGCGTACTGAATTGCGGTGTACATGAGTGTGTGTGTGTGCGTGCGTGCATGCGCGAGTTGTGATGTGCATGCGTGCGTACGTGTGTGTGTATGTGCGTGGTGCGTGCGTGCGTAAGCGAATGCAGCAGTGCATGCAGCAGTGTGTGGTATGTGTATGTTTACATGTCTATGTCACTTATGTAGTAGATGTAGCAACGGCAAGTTTGAAAACTGGTCCTGTTACCAATAACTTCTACCGTTGGAAAATAAAGGTTCATTGTTCATTGTTCATTGTTCTCTCTCTCTCTCTCTCTCTCTCTCTCTCTCTCTCTCTCTCTCTCTCTCTCTCTCTCTCTCTCTCTCTCTCATCTCTCTCTCTCTCTCTCTCTCTCTCTCTCTCTCTCTCTCTCTCACAGGTACACACACAATCGTTTTAGTATTTCAGACTTCTCATAGACCCAACTTTTATTTGTATTTCAGACTCCTCCTCAAGCATTGATCAGCCTGCCGGGGGCCTGCTTTCTGAATCCTCTGCCATGCCAATGACCAACCAGCCTGACGTGAGCCTGCTTTCTGACTCTTCAGATTTCTCCTCTCAGATCACCAGCAACAAAAATATCGATTTTGGTGAAGTTTTCAAGAAACACACGCGAGTCGTTTCACTGTCAAGCCGTGACAAGGAGCATCTTCTAAGGCAACACTGGAGACCATCACCTGGTTTTCAGTTTCCAACAACAGTGATAAACAACAAGAACCGAAAATTTCAGCATGAGTGGTTGCAAAAGTACTCCTGGCTTGTGTATTCTCCTTTCGAGGATGGGGCTTACTGCAAGTATTGCCTATTATTTGCAAAGTCTACTGAAAACCTGGGCAAGTTTGTGAAGACGCCATGCAAGAACTGGAATAAAGCCTGTGATCAGATCAAAAAGCACTCGTTATTACAATACCACAAAGATGCAATGGCAAATGGAGAGCAGTTTTTGACAATCATGGATAAACCAGAGCAGAGCATCGCCAGTGAAATCAATCAGAAAAATGCAGAAAACATCGCTGCAAATCGACAAGTTCTGACAAGCCTCTTCAGGATTGTTGAAGTGTGTGGAAGACAGGGGTTAGCTCTGAGGGGCAACTGTGATGATGGCATTCTTCAGAGTGAGAACAGAAGCAATTTCAATGCCCTTTTGAATCTGTGCATCAATGCAAGAGATGAAACTCTCCGGAAACATCTAGATACATGCGATAAGAAGGCCACATACATTTCAAAAAGTACACAAAACAGACTGATAGAGGTTCTTGGTGATCAGATCCGCAACAAGATTCTTGCAGAAATTATTGCAGCAAAACAGTTTACCGTGCTTGTTGACGAAGTCACAGACAGCTCAAACTGGGAACAACTTTCAATTATATTGAGATTCGTCGATGGAAGTCTGAAAGTTCGTGAAGAGTTCCTGGCTT
>BTPG01000004.1:81998913-82073913 GCA_036245525.1 Semisulcospira habei | reverse complement strand
GAGAGAGAGGAGAGAGAGAGAGAGAGAGAGAGAGAGAGAGAGAGAGAGAGAGAGAGAGAGAGAGAGAATCAATGAATCAATGAATCAATGAATCTTTATTTTACAACGGTAGATATTAACAATGCCAGAGGCAATGCCATTTTTCAAATCTGCCGTTTTAATATGCGCATGGAAAGAGGGAGAGAGAGATGATGATGATGATGAATCTTTATTTATTCAGGATAAAGCTATTAGGCAACTCAATGCCTGTCTTACAAGAGAGAGAGAGAGAGAGAGAGAGAGAGAGAGAGAGAGAGAGAGAGAGAGAGAGAGAGAGAGAGAGAGAGAAGGAGGGAGGGAGGGAGGGAGGGAGGGAGGGAGGGAGGGAGAGAGAGAGAGAGAGAGAGAGATAGAGAGAGAGAGAGAGAGAGAGAGAGAGAGAGAGAGAGAGAGAGAGAGAGAGAGAGAGAGAGAGAGAGAGAGAGAGAGAGAGAGAGAGAGAGAGTATTCTGCGCGCGCTGGAGAGAATTGCGTCATATTTAGAGTATTATGTCAATGTTTGCGTGGTGACGAAGTTGCCTCTTTTACTTCACCGCCACTGTTTGACTTTCTCTAGAAGTGAAGGTTTTTTACTGTTTTAATTCTTTCTGAAAAGAATTAATTTTTACTAAAGAAATTGAAAGGATACAAAGCTCGCTAACAAACTCATCCAACATCTTTATCCAAACTAGCTATATTCAACATTTCAAGTAAATATAGCAAAAATTACGGACTGTATTCTGGGCCAGCCGACTTACTATAAACGGTTGTTTATATCTTAAATGAGACATTCAATTACAATATGCTCGGAGGCTCTCTTAAAAGTATTTCGCCAAATGTGAATCTTGTGTGTACAGAAATGTCGGAGATTCTCTTGTTTACATACATACGCACATACATACATACATACATACATGCATACATACATACACATACATGTATACATACATGCATGCATGCATGCATGCATACATACATACATACATACATACATACATCTCTTGGCTGGACTTCGCGAACGAAGATTTTATAGGAGTTGCCCACGACGTCTGCAGGCTTGTTCGTGGCTGCGGAGGCCAATCTGGGACAGGCAGGTTCGACCGCAGTGGCTGCAGGGGAAGGTATGGCCAGAGTTCTGAGTTGCGGCATCTCTGTTCTTTCTCCTGAGCCGCTTGTCCTTAAGGCTAGCTCTGCGAGAGTCCTCAAAGGAGACAGCTGCCTTGTAAATAGTGGAGCGCCAGGTGTCACGGTCCACAGCAAGCGAAGACCACTGGTGGTGGTCGATTTGGCAGGCACTAAGTGACTTCTTGAGACAGTCTTTGTATCTCTTCTTTGGTGCCCCTCTGTCACGGTGTCCAGTAGCAAGCTCGCCGAACAGGGTGATCTTTGGTAGGCGATGATCCTCCATCCTGGAGACATGCCCCGCCCAGCGGAGCTGTGTCCGCAGCAGCAAAGCCTCGATGCTCACGGTTTCAGCCTGTTCAAGGACCTCGACATTGGTGACATAGTCACTCCAGTGAATGCCCAGGATGGTACGCAGGCAGCGCTGGTGGAAGCGTTCGAGGAGTCGTAGTTGGCTGCGGTAGAGGGCCCAGGACTCGGAACCATACAGCAGGGTGGTGAGGACCACAGCTCTGTACACGCTGATCTTGGTGCCTGTTTTCAGCTGTTGATTGTGCCACACCCGCTTGAAAAGTCGCCCGAAAGCGCTGTTCGCTTTTGCCAGCCTGCTGTCAAGCTCCTTGTCCAGCTTGGCGTCCGACGTGATAATGCAGCCAAGGTAAGTAAACTGGTGCACTGACTTTAGTTCAGACTCGCCGATGGTGATGTGAGGAGGGCGATACACTGTCTTGGGTGCCGGCTGATGGAGGACCTCTGTCTTTTTCAGACTGACCTCGAGTCCAAAGAGCTGGGCAGCGTCTGTGAAGCAGGACGTGATGCGCTGCAGGGCTCTCTCTGTGTGTGCAACGAGGGCAGCATCATCAGCAAAAAGCAGCTCACGGATCAGTTGGTCTAGGGTTTTCGTGTGGGCCTGCAGTCGTCTGAGGTTGAACAGGCTGCCATCGAGACGATACCTGATGTACACTGCATCGTCATCATCGAGGTCCACTGTGGCCTGCTTCAACATCATGCTAAAAAAGATGGTGAAGAGGGTCGGTGCCAGCACGCAGCCCTGCTTTACGCCGTTGAGAATGGGGAATGGTTCTGAGAGGTCATTGTTGAGTCTGACCTGACCTTGCTGGTCCTCGTGTAGCTGGACAATCATGTTGAGGAACTTTGGGGGACAGCCAAGTCGCTCCAGGATCTGCCACATGCCTTGCCTGCTCACAGTGTCGAACGCTTTTGTTAGGTCGACAAACGTTACGTACAGCCCTTTGTTCTGCTCGCGGCACTTCTCCTGTAGCTGTCTCAGCACAAAGACCATATCGGTGGTGCTCCTGTTTGCTCTGAAGCCACACTGGCCCTCTGGGAGTTGGTCTTCAGCGATGGCAGGTACCAGCCGATTCAGGAGCAGCCTTGCAAGGATTTTTCCAGCAATGGACAGCAGTGTAATTCCCCGATAGTTGGAACAGTCAGACTTCTCACCTTTGTTCTTGTACAGGGTGATAACGACTGCATCACGGAGATCCTTTGGTAGTGTTCCTTCCTCCCAGCAGCAGAGAAAGAGGTCATGGAGCTTGTTGTGCAGTGCTGTGCCTCCATGTTTCCAGATCTCTGGCGGTATTCCATCAATGCCTGCTGCTTTGCCACTCTTGAGCTGGTGGATGGCTGTGAGGGTCTCTTCAGCGGTGGGCGGTTCGTCCAATTCAACTTTTACTGGGAGCTGTGGGATTTGTAGGACGACTGCTTCTTGAACAGTGCGCTCAGCGCTGAAGAGGCTCTGAAAGTATTCCGACCAGCGGTTCAAGATGGAGGTATTATCTGTGAGGAGTGCCTGGCCATTCGCGCTTCGCAGGGGACTTTGTACCAGGTGCCTGGGGCCATACACTGCTTTCAATGCTTCGTAGAAGCCCCTGTAGTCACCATTGTCTGCGCAAAGCTGGGTCCTCTGTGCAAGTCTGGTCCACCACTCATTCTGGAGATCTCTGAGCTTGCGCTGGAGACTGCTGCAGACGAGGCGGAAGGCAGACTTCTTCACAGGGCAGGAAGGCTGGGCTAGGTGGGCCTGATGGGCGGCTCTTTTTTTTGCTAGGTGTTCCTGGATCTCTACATCGTTTTCGTCAAACCAGTCTTTATTCTTCTTTCTAGCGAAACCCAAGACTTCTGCAGAGGATTTTGCAATAGCAGTTTTCAGTTCTTCCCAAAGTGTTTCAGGGGAGGAGTCTGCTGGGTCCGCTGTGTCTTTGAGCCTGCGCTGTAAATCTGTCTGAAAGGCAGCTTTCACGTCGTCACATACATACATACATACATACATACATACATACATACATACATACATACATACNACATACATACACACATATGCACATAAGGCGCTTCGTCCTAAAAAGTCCTTATATAAATAGAAGGGACTTAAAACCCCGGACAAAAATGCGACATATTAGGTAAATGATTTGCAATTTTGATCTGATTTCCGAACGTCTATTCGCTTTCCTTGCTGTTTCACGTTTATATTTTTTCTCTGAAGGCATATGCAACAGGCGAAAACCAAGGTAAATGTAAGTTCTTGTACCAACCGTACTCGCTGGTACACTGTGTTGGTGCAAGAAACTGAAATACCAAAAAAAAAAAAAGTATTACATTGAGGTCCACTGCGATCCCTATAAGGCTTGATGACAAAAATTACACCCATTCGTACACTTCAGGCGGAAGAAGAAGAAGAACCAACCCGGGCCAGCCTAAACGTTTTGGGCTTAACGTCTTTCTTGCACCACAAAGGTGGTTTTAAAGACGCGTGGCCAAAAGGAGTCTGACCAAACTTTAACCCATTCAGCCCTGACGCACTACAGCAGGAGATGGGTCGACCATGATAATTTAAGGGCAGTGCTAGATTAGTAGCTTCCAAGCTAATCTGGCACTGACCTTGAGTTATCATGGTCGATCCATCTCCTGCAACAGATGCATAGTCGTTAGATGACGCCTCCAAAATATGGGAAATACGTGCGCCGGGCTGAATGAGTTAACCGGAACTGGGTTTAAAGTTCTGACCTTTTGACCGGATGAGGGTCCAGTTCTCTACCACCTGAGCTTAGCTAGCCAGATCAGTTTCTCGCCTCCTCTCCCTAGGGCGGGGGTCAACGGTAGAGACTTGAAGCGAACACACCGAGCTAAGAGGGCTGAGCAAGCCAGTAAACAAAGGTCCTCGGGCCCCTGACGGCCGCAGTGGGCCCGCGCACAAACGTGCGCCGGCCCAGTGCGGCTGTCGAGAGCCCGACGACGTGTTGCTACTGGGAAAGCCTTTGGCAATTAGCGGCACAAAACACGTTGACGTTACGGTTTAGTTACAGTGCAGGCAGCGCTCTGGTCAGTTTACACGATTATCGGGGCCTTGTTTGCGGGCTAGATGACGCCTAATCCGCTAGTTGTGAAGTCTTTTGGGGGCTTTCTTCCCAGGTCCCATCAACAAGCAACTAACCTTTCATCTGCAAGAGGCATAAATACTCATAAACCCCTGCATCCGCAGGGCCTTATGAGATCCTACGCCTCTTGCTGGTAACTATAGCCTCCAATTACAGCTTTGCTCCTCATTGAAGACTTCTTCGGAATTATTAAAACATCTCGTCTTCTCAAGGCAAACCTTCAATATGTGTTCATCTACAAATGGCAGAGGTTCTCATAAACCTCCTGCAGATGCAGGGTCTCATGACAGCATAACCCTTGATCTGAAAGGGACAGGGCACCATTTACATCTTTGAACCTCTATCTATGATTTTTTCGGACTTTAAAATCGGGCCTTCTGAATCGTCACTTGTCCATCAGCAAGAGGCATAGGTTCTCATTAGTCCTTGTATCAGCAGGGCCTTTTGAGAACATGTGCCTCATACTGGTCGTCACAGACCTCCATGTACATCATTGAATCTCAATGGAAGAAGTTCTGGGATTTTTAAATCTGCGATTAAAGAAAGCTCTCTTCCACTTCTACTGTGTGAAGAAGTGATTTCCTAGACGAGAGGTTTTGGGTTCCTGGTTCAAACATCAGCCGTCCACCAAGGGCATAGATCCTCATAAGCTTTTGCAGAGTGTTGAGACTTAAGAGAATTCTTGTCACGTGGTGAACCTATTTACTTCAGGTTCTTCAGGTTAAGTCGTTCATAGTGGGCGATACCTGTAGTTTACGAAAGTGTAGCCTGAAACCGTGTTGACTTTCTCGATTTATGAAATTATGATGTAAACTGGCTCTACTGTCATCAGCTGAATACATTGATCATCATACACAAACATATGGAATCATGTAACTCTATGCTTCTTGCTTGAATGTTGGCAGTTATTGGCTGAACGAAAATCGAGGAAAGGATACTTTGTGACAAGGGTAAATTTTGTTGTTTGTCCAAGGCCCAAGGAACCATTGTTACTAGCCTTGCTTCCACCTGCTTTCAGAATGAATTTCCTGTCACAGTTTTGACCATGTTGGTCGTAAACTTTATATCCCTTAACCCATTCAAGGGCCACATATCAATAGCAGCAAAAGTGTCCTATAGCGTTGCCGGCAGCAACGCTATAGGACACTTTTGCAGCTATTGATGCGCGGCGCCTTGAATGAGTCAAAAGCAACGACATTGTGTACCTTATACAGTCGACATTTTTCCACTTTTATGAGTTGTCCTCCAATGAGGCTGAACGCAACCAGGGAAGAACCAGTCTTGCTTGCTGGCACCCCGTTGGAGGAGGTGGAGTCCTTCACCTATCTCGGGAGCATCATAGACAACAACAAAAAAAAAAGGCGGCACTGATGCAGATGTCAGAGCACGAATCGGTAAAGCCAGAGCAGCCTTTCTCCAGTTGAAAAAAGTGTGGAGTTCCAGAGAGCTGTCACAAAACACCAAAGTCCGGATTTTCAACTCCAACGTAAAAGCAGTTCTCCTATATGGAGCAGAGACTTGGAGATTGACAAAAACCACTGTCAACAGAGTACAGATCTTCATAAACAGTTGCCTTAGAAGAATTTTGAAAATCCACTGGCCAGAGAAGATCAGCAACATCAGACTCTGGGAGAGAACAGAGCAGATAACAGCAGAGAATGAAATTGGGCGAAGAAGATGGGGATGGATTGGTCACAGTCTGAGAAAGCCAGCTTCCAGTATCACTAGGCAGGCATTGTCATGGAACCCCCAGGGAAAGAGGAAAAGAGGTAGGCCGAGAAACTCCTGGTGTCGAGACCTCCAAGCAGACATCAAGAGAATGGGAACCACCTGGAGTAAAATCGAAGGAGAAGCACAGGACAGGAGTCGCTGGAGGTCTCTCGTCGACGGCCTATACCCGGGTAGGGGTGACAGGCGTAAGTAAGTAAGTAAGTCCAAAGACTACGTGACGGTCCTGGAGACAAATCGACCATGATTGTTCAAAGGTGGTGCCTGAGTAGCTTGGCGCCAAGATATTCTAGCACTACCCTTGAACTTTTGCATTCGATCCACATCTTGTTGTAATGTGTCAGAGCTGCATGGGTTAATCTGATACTTTAAAATAATGTCCTCGAAAAAATATTCGGTGGCCAGTCAAAAAGCACGCTGTAAAGGACAGATAAACTACACATCATTAGAGAAACGTCTTTAAGAAGTTTCTGAGTTAACTCATTCGAGACGTGCCGCATCTGGATACGCGGCATAAAGCCGCGTATCTAGATGAGGCACATCTCGAATGGGTTAAAACATAAAGCAAGTATCAAGCGCGTAAAGCAAGTTTCTCCCTAATTAACGATATTGCGATCCCCAGCCGAGAGGCATAGATCACCATGAGCCCCCGCAGTTGCGGGGACACACGAAGATCTATGCCTCTTGCATTTTTGTTACTGTTCGCTGTGTTCTGGCAGCGAAGTAATAATAATAATAATAATAATAATACATGGTATTTATATGGCGCATTTCTCATATTTATAATATAACTCAATGCGCAGGCGAAAACGACACACACACGCACGCACCCACACACACACACCCACACACACCACACACACACACACACAGTCCACTCACACAGCACGCACAGAGTCTGCGGGAGGGGGGGGGTATACAGAAAGACCGTAGAGATCACACGAAAGTCTGCAAGAAAAGGTGAGTTTTAACTTTGCTTTGAACTGCGTAAGGGGGGAGGCATTTCTCAGCTCAGTCGGTAAGGAATTCCAAATTAAAGGAGCAGTACATCTGAAAGAGCGTTCACCGACACTGACTGTGTTCAGACGGCCTGCCACCTAATTTGGTCCTTGCTGAATGCTACGAAACACAAACCGACATCTAATTTTGATTTAGTTCAGTTCTGGCGCAATTTTGTGACTGCAATTAAGAATTTGCTTTTGACGTATAAACCTGTACTATTTTCCCGCCTATATGTTTTGCACAAATTTCGTGTTTAAAAATTGACAGTGGTTATAAAGAAGGCCCAGCATTCTTACGAAATTTGTCATATTGACAGTAAACGAACATTACATGGTGTCCAGCTGTGCCGGTATTCAAATGACGCTTAGTAAACGAAATCACGTCGCGATTGGCGTATCAAATCAAGCTGAAGTCAATGTTGTGACATAGTTTGTATTCAAATATGTAGTTTGTGTGCGCCTCCGAACCGGATACGGTGCATAGTCTTTAGGTAGTGACGCCACCAAAATTTAGGAAACGCGGCCATGGGGTTAAATGGGTTAAGCAGGTATACGTCGCTGCAAGCACAAAATGGTACGCATATTCGCCACAAGTTTAACCCTTTGAATGTCGGTAGCGCATTTTGACGGTAGGTACCGCAGTTTTGGCTGTCGGTACCGGAGTTTGTCGAGGTCACGTGATTTCCGTAGAAATCACCTCACCTCGACAAACTGCGGTACCGAGAGCCAAAAGGGTCAATATATTTATAGCACAAATTCACTGCTTAGAACATGTGGCATTTTAAACACGGCTTCACAGAACGCTATCCAGATGTACTTGAAGTTAATAAAGATGATATAGACATCTTCCGCATAAATCATCATTAACCCCTTCAGTGACTCACGATAAACCGTAAACCTTACCAAAACGCAAGAGGCATAGATCTTCATGAGCCCCCGCAGTTGCGGGGGCTCATGAGGATCTATGCCTCTTGCGGTTTAATAAGGTTTTGATAGGAATCTGTGCCTCTTGAAGAGACCAATTTGTAACCATGTTTCTTGGAGGGTTTTGGCTTTAGGTCGTTGAATGAAGAAAGATTACAGGACTGAAAAACAATGTACGTACAGTTTCGGGGAGGGGATAACCTCTGTGTTTAGGCCTAATTCGTAGATATGCCAGTCACAGTCTCTATCTATCTATCCCGTAGTCTTGCCGACCGTTGGGGCACCACTGATGACTTGGCAACCAGCTCCCTCCATTCCACTCTATTCTCTGCCATTCTTAGTGTGTCGCTCAGCTGCAGTCCTGCCCGCTCTGAGATATTGTCCTCCCATCTTTTTCTCTGTCTTCCTCTCTTTCGTCCTCTTTGCACAGTGCCTTGCAGGATTGTCTTGGCAATACCTGCTGATCGCGTGACATGCCCATACCACTTCAGTTTGCGTTTTTTCACAATGGCTAATAGGTCTTCATAGGGCCAGATGGCTTGCCTGATTCTGCTTCCCACTTCCTCGTTCGTGATATGATCTCTGTACGAAATGCCAAGCAGCCTTCGGAAACATCTCATTTCAGTGGCTTATATCCTCCTTTCAAGGTCTGCTGTGAGAGTCCATGACTCAGAGGCATAATATAAAAACACTGAGATGACTAAGGAGCGCATCAGTCTGATCTTGGAGCAGAGTGTGATGTTTCTGTCCTTCCATATGGTCTTCAGTCTTGACAGCGCTGATGTTGTCGGCGCAATCCTGGAGATAATTTCTGGTTTTGATCCTTTATCTGTCACAATGGCTCCTAAGTATTTGAATTTTTTTTAACTGTTTCCAGTTTTTGGCCTCCAACCATGATTTTGGTGCCAATGCCACTGGCGTTATTGGTCATCAGTTTGGTCTTCTCTGCGCTGATTTCTATTCCAAACGCAATGGCTGTACTGTCCAGATTTACCATTAAATGAGCTAGTCTCATTCTCACAGTCTCATTCACATCTTATTTTTTTCTTTCTTTTTCTTTTTTCTTTTATGTGGAGGAAGTCATCGGTAGGGCGTATGGTCATTCTGCAGCCATTTCAGCAGAACCTCTATGGCAGGCAAGGGTTTACCTGTGTCCGAAAGAATCTTCTGGCGGACTTTTGTTTTGTTTTGTTTTATTTTAATCTGCAATGGGCTTACACAAAATTTACGTCTCTTCCTTGTAGGGATCGCCCTTGAGTCATCTCTTGTTTTTTTGTTTTTCTAAGTGCACGCCCATATCCTTCATAAGAGCTCCTACTAGCGTTTGTTGTCGTTGTTGTTTTACTGTAACACGTAGATTCTTTCGATCCAGAAATCGTAAACGATGTAACTTTAACACCTTCCATGTCACTATACGTACATTGTATTTTTGACATCTGTCTTCATTCCATGACCAAAAGTCATCCATGGAACATAGACACAAATTGGTCTCTGCAAGAGACACAGATCCTCATGAGCCCTCGCGAATGACTCATGAGGATCTATGTCTCTTGCAGTTGGATTTGTGTTTAGTTTTTCTCAGCAGTGGGGGGGGGGGGGTGGCGGGGGGGGGCGGGGGGGGGGACAAGTCCCGTGACAGCGCTCTGCCCTACTACAACGACACCACCTTGAGATGGTCTTTGTCGCCAAATAACTAACCAACCCTTTGGCTGTCAGTAGCGGGGTTTGTCGCGGTGATTCCTGCAGGAATCACCGCGACAAACCCCGCTACTGACAGCCAAAGGGTTAGCTAAATACATTGGCAAAAACCAGTAGGCCTACAGCTGTACATACGTTTGTGTATTACATACACACATTGCATTGAAGATCATGAGTTTCTAAAAAAGAAACAAGACGAGGATTTCATCCCAAAGTCTACAGTGTTGTTTGGAGCTCAGATGCGTTTAACATTTATTAACATTCAGAGTTGTTCATATTTTAAGCTTATAATGCTGATCCATTTCCCTCCTTGCTAAGCCAATCTCTGATCAACACACACGTCTGCGCACACGAATAAAGACGGACACGCGTCGCTTCCCGCCACTAGTACGCTCTTTGGGCTCGTGTAGCGACAGGAATCCATTTCCTTCTGCTCTAACCCACCCTCTGATCCACACACACTGGCACACAGAAATAAAGATGGACACACGGCAATACCTACCATTCGTAAGCTCTGTCTGGCGTAGCATAGCTGTTCTGAAGAAAAATAATAGCACGAGCAACGAAATGACGTCACTTCAAGCTTTACGTCTTGGCATCATTAGTCCCACGACACCGTGTTCATAGTGACAGCTCGATGTTATACGTCATTCATCGCACTCGGCAGTACTAACATTTGACGTATCAGAGGATCAAATTTGCAATTTTCTTGCTGATTTTCACACCTAGAGCTTACAGGTCACAATTTGGCCTAATCCTACCCCAGGGCCGGGACAAAAAGCAGGCTTATGCAAACACTGTTTTAAAAAAAAAAATCATGCGGCTATTAATGACAAGATAACGAGAAGACAGTTTTTTTCGTAAAAGAAAAATTAAAGTCATGTTAGCTGTTTTACAAATGACTCCGAAAAAGTGGTGCAGAAAATTGTCTGATTTTCACACCTAGGGCATATAGGTCACAATTGTCACAAACCAGATAGGTGAGGCTAAAGCTGGTAGAAGTGTACACATACCAAGGGGAATTACTCAGCGCTGGACAGACAAACAGTTAGATTCCCTGCCTCCGGCTATCAGGCACCCAATCGCCAGCCCACAGAAAAATACGCAGGTATAGAACCAGACAATCATCTACATCTCTAAAAAAGATGCACCAGGTCTAGTCTATAACCCAGATCTTCTCCGGAACTTAGGAAGTAGGCAGGAGAAACACACATACACACACAAGAAGGTGCACTACTAAATGTGGTCGGGTAAATACCCTGATTTCCCACGGTATATGCACAAGACAATACACAACAATGTAACGATACAAGTTTTGCCTCGAGTTATAGAATACTCACAAACCAGATAGGTGAGGCTAGCGCTGGTAGAATTGTATAGGTCACAATTGACTTAATCGTACTCGACAGCCGAGACAAACTGTAGGCCTATGTAAATACCGTATATAAAAAATCATGCAATTACTAATGAGAAGATTATTTTTCCGTAAAAAAAGATTCAATTGTTTTAAGATTAACCCTTATAATTCGTGATTATTAATCACAAAAACGTGAATATATATATATATTTTTTTTCAAAACATTTAATTATCACTCAAAAGGTTCTAGAGGTACAATGCTGGTTAACGAGCTCATTTAATATGTCCCTTTTATCTAGCTATATGCAAAATATCCAGTAAAAAATAAGAAAAATTACGCACTCCAGCGTGGATCAACCGGGTTTTGTGAAACTGCCATTTTCTCGCCAATGAGCATCTTAATCCAAAAATCGAAAAAAAGGGTTTGAGATAATTCTTTTAGGGACACTATCTTAACAATTCAAGCTTGTCCGTCCTAAACACAGGCTCTATTCGCTGTCACATACACGCACACACACACACACACACACACACACACACACACACACACACACACACACACACACACACACACAGCGCTTTGGCGCCAAAAAGACGTTCTGTAGCAAGGTTTGCGTAGCTAGACGTGACGTCATTTTTATTTTCTTACTTCTTTGCCAGAATTTCTGCCCCGCACACTTAAAAACGTCATGTGCATGCTCCGGAATGCGCTCCAACCAGCCCCATTTCAAAGTATACTGTTTCTGCCATAGTAATGCAGAGCGGCTCTTTCTTTTGGAAGCAGCGGTTTTGTTGTTGTTGTTGTTGTTTTTTCCACAGAACTGCCGCTGTCAAACGACGCTTTTTGCGTGAGTTCTCTTGATCTCTGGTGTAGGGGTGACTTCACATAGCGCGTGCGGTAGAAACCACGCCTCAAGTGAGCAAGGGACACAAACTAGCTAAACTGTCATTCTCAACTTTCACTGACATTCAAAATTGCAACTTGACCTACGCCCCTGCAACAAACGACGAACTGTGTCAAGCAATTTGCAATATGCATAGTTCTTCATGCGATCGCGTATACCGCGGGGAGATGTCGAACGTGTTTACACTGTTGCTAGCACCATGTGGTATCAGCATATCTGCCGCAGGGCAGAGCACAGGGCATTCTTATTAACCCTGTAACTGTCGGGACAAGGCGAACGCTACGCAGCTGCAAGATACATAAACCCTCATGAGCCCCCGCAGTCGCGGGGGCTCACGAGGATTTATGTCTCTTTGTCAGTTCTGTGCTCCCCTGTGCCTATTTTCCGTCCAAAGTCAGTTACATTGTGTTTTTCACGCGGATGTCGGTCAGTGTGCAGTCGTTTCTGACGGCAGCGAAGGGGTTAAGATGTCTACATCAAGACCAACGTTCACAGTTTAACGACAAAAGAAATTCAGGAAAGCGAAGCGGGACTTCATTTAAACGCCAATTAACCGACCATCGTTGGAGGCATAAGTGGCACGAGGCTAAACACTCGCTACTATTCAGATTTAAATGTTTGCGAACTTTCAACCACTTTGCGTCAGCCCGCGTAGACGTAAATATGACTCGCCTTTACCAGCATGAGGCGTAGATCCTCATGAGCCTCTGCATTCGCAGGAGCTCATGAGGATCTATGCCTCTTGCAAAAGGAAACGCGTGTCAGTTTGGCCTGTTTGATTTGGAGTCAACTCGTGTGAACGGTTGCTTGTTGTCGCGTATCATTCAATACGGTTCGGGCGAAAGCTGTCGCGGAAAACCTAACCCAAGTGCCGTAATTGACTGCAAATTAGAGTTGGATTAAAGTTGACAATCGAAAGCTTTGTCGTGTCATGCGACGTAGATTAAGACGCTTGTTGACACGTTAGTGCTCACAGAACTAAAGTTGCTTTTTCTAATGTCAAGAGGCATAGATTCTCGCGTGGCCCTGCAGCTGAAAGCGCCCGTGAGACTCTATGCTTTTTGCCAATAGGGAAATTGTCCTTGTCTCTGCTGCTCATACAGAGAAGTTTGTACGGGAGTGGTGGTGGTGGAGTAGGAGTGCAGGATCGGGGGGTGGGGGAGGGGAGGGTGTGAGGGGAGACGGCGCGAGGGGGGGGGGGGCGGTGGGGGGGGGGGAGGGGATGGGGGGTTAACTCCATCGGTAAGTCCGTGAATTCGAAATCCCGAAATATAAAAAGCGTGAAACCTAATAATCAAGAAAGAAATCATGACTAAAAAGGTGACTGTCAAGAGTGTAAAATGAAAAGAAAACCGCAGCAAATAAAAGAAACACGCTTAGAAAAGACTAGTACAACGCAATCTATTAAATTGAAAAAGAAAGAGACACGCTTCAGAAGAGAAAAAAAAACAAGATGGGATGAACCATAACCCACAAAGTCCCTTCTATATGAGAGCTGTCTTCGCTGTCAAGGGTCTCTACCTTTTGTCTTTGACTTGATTCTGATGTTGAAATATCTCCTTTTGAAAAATCCTCGCAGATGTGCCAATGCGCCATAGTTAACTCTATAAGGGGCGGGCGCAGTGCATACGCGTCATTGGTTTGTCAAACGTCGTTTGTCATGACGTATTTTTGTTTTTTTGTTTTTACGTAATCTTATATTTAACGTGATATGAGATTCGCTTTTGCTGCAAGACTTGGGAAAATGGTGACAAAAGTAAAATTTTACGGTACAATTTCAGTCTTGCTATAATTATTTTGTATGAAAGCAGGTTGACTTTACCTAGCTACATGATATACTAAATACACCTGCATGCTCTTCTGAAAACGGGTCGATGTGTTTGTATGTGTGTGCGTGTGCGTGCGTCAGTGCATGCGCGCGCTCCAAACATCAGTCAAGAGGCAAAGATATTCATGCGCCCTCCGGGACATGAATATCTATGCCTCTTGGAGATGAACGCATATATGTGTGTGTGTGTGTGTGAGAGAGAGAGAGAGAGAGAGAGAGAGAGAGAGAGAGAGAGAGAGAGAGAGAGAGAGGAGAGAGAGAGAGAGAGAGAGAGAGAGAGAGAGAGAGAGAGAGAGAGAGAGAGAGAGAGAGAGAGAGAGAGAGAGAGAGAGAGAGAGAATTACGTCGTATTTAGAGTATCTGCGTGGTGACGGAGTTGCTTCTTTTACATCACCGACTTTCTCCAGATGTCACGGATTTTTTCTGTTTTAATTTTTTTTCTGAAACGAATTAATTTTTACTGAAGAAGTTGAAAGGGTACAAAGCTGACTAACGAACTCATCCAATGTCTGTCTCCAAACTAGCTATATCGGGTCACCTAAATGCTCTTCTGAAAGCGCGACGACTGGATGTGTGTGTGTTTGTGTGTGTGTGTGTGTGAGTGTATGTGTGTGTGTGTGTGTGTGTGTGTGTGTGTGTGTGTGTGTGTGTGTGTGTGCATGCACGCGCGCTCCAAACATCTCCAAGAGACATAGATCCTCATGCGCTCTCCGGGTGCATGAAAATCTATGCCTCTTGGAGATGCGCGCATGTCTGTGTGTGTGTGTGAGAGAGAGAGAGAGAGAGAGAGAGAGAGAGAGAGAGAGAGAGAGAGAGAGAGAGAGAGAGAGAGAGAGAGAGTGGCGCGCTAGAGAGAATTACGTCATATTTAGAGTATTATGTCAAAGTCTGCATGGGGACAGAGTTGCCTCTTTTACGTCACCGCCACTGTCTGACTTTCTCTAGAAGTCAATTTTTTTCTTTTACTGTTCTAACTCTTTTCTGGAAAGAAATAATTTTTACTAAAAAAGTTGAAAGGATACAAAGCTGGCTAACGTACGCATTCAATGCCTTTCTGGACACCAGCTATATCCAAAATTTCATGTAAAAATGACAAAAATTACGGACTCTAATCCAGGTCAACCGACTTCCTATAAACGGTTGTTTATGTCTTAAATGAGACATTAAATTACAATATGCTCGGAAGCTTTCCCTTTCAGAAAATATTTCGCCAAGTTTCAAGCTTTTGTGTACAGAAATGTCGGAGATTCTCTTGTTTACATAATACGCACACACATACGCACATACGGCGCTTCACGCCAAATGTACGTTCAGCAGCGAGGTTAGCGTAATGACGTAATGTTTATCTTGTTACTTCAGTTGTTAGAGGTTTAGCCTGCCCGCCTTTGACATCATGGACAAGCTTTTAAATTCGCCCCACCTCGACTCGTTTTAAAAAGTCCCTTCTATAAATAGAAGGGACTTAAAAAGGACAAAATAGTTTAATAAATTAGGCCTTTAACTCATTCAAAGCGTCCCGCATCAATAGCTGCGGAAGTGTCGTATGGCGATGCCGCAGGAAAATCTGTACGACACTGTCGCAGCTATTTATGCGAGACGCCCACGCGTATTACTTTTTTCCAATTGAACAAGCAACGAGGACAGCGAGCTACTTGTTTTCTGTGTTCTCGGTCGTAACGCTGTCATCCTGGTGAAGTTATTTGCTCCTGTTTATACGTACTCCCTCGCACGTGCAGTAACGCTGCTAGTCGTCTATTTATCCTTAAACGGCGTTTAACGAAATTTCCCTCTTTAACTCATTCACTGCCGAGAAAAAGTGACCGCGATCTAACTGCAAGAGCATAGCTCCGCATGAGCCCCCGCATTCGCATTCGCGGGGGCTCATGAGGATCTATGCCTCTTGCTGAGACCACTTTGCGTCCGTGTCCTTTGAACAGTTTGTGGCAAAGTTTGGGTCGTTCAGTCAACGGCACAGATTTCAGAAACAAAATGTACGTTCGTTGGCAGGGAAGGGGTTAAACTGCCACGTGTGCTGTACAGGCCAGGATTGCTGTTACTGGCAGCTGTCTTTGGCGTGACAAGACACACACGTCATCGGTAACGCGTTTCTGGTAACGTCACACTTTTCTGGCTTTTTGTCACCACGCGCTTGGAAGCGGCCATCCAATCCGCTTTAGCCAGGGGCATAGCCCCCCCAACCAGCCTTCTTCCATCTGCAGGAGGCATAGAGCCTCACGAGCCCCATCGTCTCTTGCTCTGTGCACTGGACATCTATTACTTCTCAAATTACTTATTGACTGGGGTGGGGGGGGGGTGGGGGGGGGGGGAGGGCAGAATCAGTGAAAAGCTTGTCCGCGTATTCAGATGACATCATCCAGCTTAGGGACATGACATCTAAATGGGCCCGGTACTGTTCAGCAAAAAGCGTAGATCCTCATGAAGCCCTGAGGATGCAGGGGTTCATAAGGATCTATGCTTCTTGCAGATGGAAGCGTTCCTCCTAGCTACTAGTGAGGTTTCGTTTGCAACGAACGACTTCCAACAACGAACGAGATCGAAGTCATGGCTTGGGCCATAAGCATAGAAAACACTCCAAACATCCCCAAGAGGCTATGCCTCTTGGGGATGTTTGGAGTGTTGTCTATGCTTATGGCACAAGCTGGTTATCAACCTCGATTTCGCTCTCGTTCGTTGTTGGTAGTCGTTCGCTCAAACAAAACCTCACTGCCATCGTCTTTGTCGTCAACTTGAATTAACTGAAGTCACGCTACAACGGAGCAGTTGATTTTGTTGGTGTAGTCCGACACTTGATGGACAATGTTGACAGCTGTCTGTGTTTAGGGACCACTGACGTTTAGAAAAGTGCCGTTTTCTCAGTCGAATAAGAACCTGAATTTCGGAATGTCTTAACTGGGCTGTGTGTATATGTGTTGTCCGATGATACGTAGCTGGCACAATCTCTGTCCACATAGACAATTGATGTTGTACTAAATCATGCACTGACATAACACGTGTATCGAAAAATAGTTCTGGTTTAGTCTCACGTAAACTTGTGATCGTTACTTTCGATTTTTATTTTCGGTCAGTTGGGCAATTTCGTGATCACTGGCAACGAAAGGGTTAATGTGTCCCGGCTGGTCAGTCAATCATAGTACACTGTATATCTGCGACCTTCAGCGCAGAATCACCCCACGCAGCTAGGCTGTCAAAATTACATGCATCCATTTGTAGCGTGAGATGTTCTGGGTGGAAATCTTCTTGGCTTGACTTCGCGAACGAAGATTCTATAGGGCTTGCCCACGTCGTCTGCAGGCATTTTCGTGGCTGCGGAGGCCAATCCGGGACAGGCAGGTTCGACCGCAGTGGCTGCAGGGGAAGGTCTGGTCAGGGTTCTGAGTTACGACAGCTCTGTTTTTTCTTCTGAGCCGCTTGTCTTTAAGGTTAGCTCTGCGAGAGTCCTCAAAGGAGACGGCTGCCTTGTGAATGGTGGAGCGCCAGGTGTCACGGTCCGCAGCAAGCAAAGACCATTGGCGGTGGTCGATTTGGCAGGCACTAAGTGACTTCTTGAGACCGTCTTTGTATCTCTTCTTTGGTGCCCCTCTGTCTCGGTGTCCAGTGGCGAGCTCGCCGAACAGAGTGATCTTGGGTAGGCGATGATCCTCCATCCTGGAGACGTGCCCCGCCCAGCGAAGCTGTGTCCGCAGCAGCAAAGCCTCGATGCTCACAGTTTCCGCCTGTTCAAGGACCTCGACGTTGGTGACATAGTCACTCCAGTGAATGCTGAGGATGGTACGCAGGCAGCGCTGGTGAAAGCGTTCGAGGAGTCGTAGTTGGCTGCGGTAGAGGGCCCAGGACTCGGAACCGTACAGCAGGGTGGTGAGGACGACAGCTCTGTACACGCTGATCTTGGTGCCTTTTTTCAGCTGTTGATTGTGCCACACCCGCTTGAATAGTCGCCCGAAAGCACTGTTCGCTTTTGCCAGCCTGTTGTCCAGCTCCTTGTCCAGCTTGGCGTCTGACGTGATGATGCAGCCAAGGTAGGTAAACTGGTGTACAGACTTCAGTTCGGACTCGCCGATGGTGATGTGGGGAGGGCGATGCTCTTCCTTGGGTGCCGGCTGATGAAGGACCTCTGTCTTTTTCAGACTGACCTCAAGTCCAAAGAGCTGGGCGGCATCTGCGAAGCAGGACGTAATGCGCTGCAAGGCTCTCTCTGTGTGTGCAACGAGGGCAGCGTCATCAGCAAAGAGCAGCTCACGAATCAGTTGGTCTAGGGTTTTCGTGTGGGCCTGCAGTCGTCTGAGGTTGAACAGGCTGCCATCGAGACGATACCTGATGTACACTGCGTCGTCATCGTCGAGGTCCACTGTGGCCTGCTTCAACATCATGCTGAAGAAGATGGTGAAGAGGGTCGGTGCCAGCACGCAGCCTTGCTTCACGCCGTTGCGAATGGGGAATGGTTCTGAGAGGTCACTGTTTAGTCTGACCTGGCCTTGCTGGTCCTCGTGGAGCTGGACGATCATGTTGAGGAACTTTGGGGGACAGCCTAGTCGCTCCAGGATCTGCCACATACCTTGCCTGCTCACAGTGTCAAACGCTTTTGTTAGGTCGACAAACGTTACGTACAGCCCTTTGTTCTGCTCGCGGCACTTCTCCTGAAGCTGTCTCAGCACAAAGACCATGTCGGTGGTACTCCTGTTGGCTCTGAAGCCACACTGGCCCTCTGGGAGGTGGTCCTCAGCGATGGCAGGTACCAGCCGATTCAGGAGCAACCTTGCGAGAATTTTCCCGGCAATGGACAGCAGGGTAATTCCACGATAATTAGAGCAGGCAGACTTCTCTCCTTTGTTCTTGTACAGGGTGATGATGACTGCATCACGGAGATCCTTTGGTAGTGTTCCTTTTTCCCAGCAGCAGAGAAAGAGGTCGTGGAGCTTGTTGTGCAGTGCTGGGCCTCCATGTTTCCAGATCTCTGGCGGGATTCCGTCAATGCCTGCTGCTTTGCCACTCTTGAGCTGGTGGATGGCTGTGAGGGTCTCTTCGGCGGTGGGCGGTTCGTCCAATTCAACCTTTAGTGGAAGGTGTGGGATTTGGAGGATGACTGTTTCTTGAACAGTGCGCTCAGCGCCGAAGAGGTCCTGAAAGTATTCCGACCAGCGGTTCAAGATGGAGGTATTATCTGTGAGGAGTGCCTGTCCATCAGCGCTTCGCAGGGGACTTTGTACCTGGTGCCTAGGGCCATACACTGCTTTCAGTGCTTCGTAGAAGCCCCTGTAGTCACCGTTGTCAGCACAGAGCTGGGTCCTCTGTGCGAGTCTGGACCACCACTCGTTCTGGAGCTCTCTAAGCTTGAGCTGGAGACTGCTGCAGATGAGGCGGAAGGCAGACTTCTTCACAGGGCAGGAAGGCTGGGCTAGGTGGGCCTGGTGGGCGGCTCTTTTTTTTTTGCTAGAAGTTCCTGGATCTCTACGTCGTTTTCGTCAAACCAGTCTTTGTTCCTCTTTCTAGCAAAGCCCAAGACTTCCACAGAAGAGATGTTCTGGGTGGAAATCTACAAGACGTGCAAGTACCCAGCTCCGCACCTGCAGCTGTGACCTTGAAACAGCTCGGTCATAGTGCTTAGCAGACGATTCTAGAAAAGGCTATCCATGTTGGCTGTTACAGTGCAGGGGGAATCCATTCAGTAGATATCGCATAGAAGTGCGAGTCTAAGTGGCCGAAACAGGAAGCCTTATAATTGAGTTCGCCGCTCCTTTTAAAGACATAAGTCCCAAAGCACACGTAAAACCGAAAAGGTGGTTTTCTCTTACGCAGTAACTCAGCCAAACTCTTCCGTTTGCAAGAGACATAGATTCTCATGAGCCCCTGCGAATCTATACCTCTTGCTTGTAAGAATGAAAACCATTTGTACTACTTCCATCTCAGACGGAGGTGTTCTAAATAGGCTGACACTAAGTGTTCCTGTAAGAGAACGCGTGTTTGCTTGCCCAGGTGTGAGCTTCTAGCTAGAGTCCACTTCGATTTGCAGTTAAGCTTATACTAGAGCAGTTAAATGCTGCCCGATCAGGAGGGGCTTTAGTCTGAAGGCAAACAGATCTATGGTTTTGCGAGGCACACATTCAGGGAGCTATAAGTTTGAGAGGCCATAGCCTTCACTAGAGGCAATAGATTTCCCTGTCCCCCATAACCCGCCCGTCAGGGCCGTCCATGATCACCTCGGTGCTGTGGACGTTAAACCCAAACTAACCAACCAACCTTCACTATTAAGGCACTCTGGTAGTACACTGGTTGGTCGATCCAGGGGGAAAAAACGGGCTTGTTCAATAACATCTCCGTTGAAAGGTCCTGGTAAATCAAAGTGGCACAGTTGAAGTGCGCCTGAGTTGATCAGCGTTCAGGTCGTACTCCATAGGCAATAGAATTCCCTGTCCCCCATAACCCGCCCGTCAGGGCCGTCCATGATCACTTCGGTGCCGTGGACGTTAAACCCCAACTAACAACAACTGGTTGGTCGTCTCCCTCGTTTCGCTACCGTTGAGACAACCCGTGTTCTGGAAGTTGACCACCACGTCGACAAGCAATGATCCGACTGTATTCCATAACCTTATCCCCTTTTAGTGCCAGTGGACGCATATTATCCGTTTGAAATCGTAAATTCAACGTCAATGATCCACTTGCCGTCAAAGGAAAAAGAATCCAAAGTGATTCCAGCAAGAGGCATTGATCCGCATGAGCCCCCGCAACTGCGGGGGCTCATGAGGATCTATGCCTCTTGCAGTTGGGTGACGGTCACTTTTTTCTCTCTCGGCAGCGAAGGGGTTAAAATTATAGAGCACTCTTTCTCCACCTCGGTGGTGATGTACCAGGCAGCGATGACGTTTGAACGCCTACATGATACAGCAGCTGTACTGGAAAGCGGCGCTGTGGTTTCTCTGATTCGACTGGGTTTTGCCAGCAAGTTACCCAATGCGCAAAAGGCCTTCGGGCCGACGTCGGCCAGATGGTCCTTTGCGCACTGGGCAGTTGGTTAGTTGGGGGGTTTATATCGTCAACGGCACTAGAGTGATAATGGACGGGTTATGGGGGACAAGGACAGCTGTTGCCTATGGCGTGGGACCTTAACAACGACCAATTCAGGCGCACTGTAACTGTGCCACTTTCATATACCAAGACCTTTCAATGGGCATGCGATCTAGAGCAAACCTCTCTACAAGCTGCTGCAGCGAGAGGAAGGCATATCGTTGTTAGTTCGGGGTTTAACGTCCACGGCAACGGGGTGATAATGGACGGTCCTAGCGGGCGGGTCACATGGGGGACAGGGGCAGCTATTGCATATGGATTACGACCTGAACACTGATCAATTCGGTCGTACTGCAACTGTGCCACTTTGATTTACCAGGACAATATAACTGACATGCTATTTGAACAAGCACCGTCGTTTTGCCGAAGGCACATCATTACTTGGAGGACTTGGAGGACTTACCATTGTCACCCCCTTGTGCATGCACCTTGCGTGAAGAGTTTCACGAGTACAGCGGTGCCCCCCACCCCCAACCCCCCCCCCCCCCCACCCCCCCACCCCTCCCCCCCCCAAAAAAAAAAGGTTCTTTCCCTTCACATGGACACAAAAACTGTGTTTGGTGGGACGTCGCACATTCACCTCTTAACCCCTTAACCCTTTCACTGCCATCGGACCCAGATTGGGTTTTTGAGACCGTTGCAAATTCAACGTCAAAGATCTCCAGCCGTCACTGAAAGGAACATGGACACAGAGTGTGTTGGGTTTTTCTTTTCAGCAAGAGGCATAGATCCTCAAGAGCCCCCACAACTGCGGGGGCTCATGAGGATCTATGCCTCTTGCAGTTGGACCGTGTTCATCTTTTCTCGGGGTAAAGGGGTTAAGACGTCATAGCCTCTCAAATATTTCCCACCTTGTGCACTGCTTTTATTTGGGACAAACGCTTCTTTGGATGGAAACGGCAGAGCTAAGTAACGAATGTTTCGCTTGCATTACAGTCACAAGAATAAAAACACACACGGGCCCAACCCAGTGCGCAAAAGGCCATCGGGGCCGACATCAGCCACCGTGCGCGGGCCAACGGCGGGCTGACGTCGGCCCGGTGGCCTTTTGCTCACTGGGAACTCATTAAGCGGGTAACTAAATTCGCGTGCACGGGCTAAACTAACCCATACTCTCATTCCTTCTTATCCGGGATTAGCTGCGAACGTGCACGATTGAGACTGTAACGCAAAAGCCAGTGTGTTCAAAATTCACGTTCCAAGTCACATTTACGTAAGGTACAGCCAAGGAACACGAATCCCACCTGCATGTTGATTGCAGCTCAAGGCTAACTTGACTGAGCCGGGGCTGTGCGGGCACTCCAGTGGTCTGCTGGCCCGTCGGTTGAGAGGGCACTTCATTTGACTTCCCCAGGGGTCGGGGGCCAGAGAATAAAAACACTCTTTAGATACAGCTACTCACACCTCACCCCCACCTCCCCACCCCCACCCCTCACCCCCACACCTTCCGCCCGCACTCCCCATGTCACACTGCGGCAAAGGGCGGTAGCTCAAGACGAAAGACAGTCATCAACTCACCCTCCCCTGTTGTTGTTGTTTTCGGATGAGACTGGACTGTTGCATGCCTTCCTCCCCCCCCCCCCCCCC
Source organism: Semisulcospira habei (assembly GCA_036245525.1). Lineage (NCBI taxonomy): Eukaryota > Metazoa > Mollusca > Gastropoda > Semisulcospiridae > Semisulcospira > Semisulcospira habei. The sequence continues at coordinate 82,051,267 of BTPG01000004.1, read as the reverse complement.
CCGCCCCCTTACTTTTCAGCCTGCAAAATCGATACAAAGTTGGGGGGGGGGGGAGTTGATGACTGTCTTTCATCTTGAATAGAAAACACACACACACACACACACACACACACACACACACACACACACACACACACACACCATCACACACACACACACTAGTTTTTTGTAACAATTTTACTCTGATAAAATGTTGGGCTAGGGGGGTGGGATGGGGGCAGGAGATACTCTGCCCCAGTCCCCCTACATTTTTTTCAGGGGGTTCAGGCCTCCACCTGCCCCCTCACCCACCCATCCCCCACCCCTATCAGCCCCGGTTCCTAAGCCACTGCCCTTAAGCTATCCTCTTCGATTTGTATTCCTGGAGCCAGCAGGAATTAAGTTATCCTGGTCGATTTGTGTGTTTGGAACCCACCAAGAAATTCAATTGGAGACAAAAAGAAGCCAAGTAGATCAGTCACTTCCTTTCATAAGATGTCATGGACAATTTGATCCCCCCATAACCCCCACCCCACCCCACCCCACCCAACCCCCCCCCCCCACACACACACACACACCTCCGCGACAGTCCAAAATAGGTTAGGCGGTTAACTTACTTACTTACTTACGCCTGTCACCCCTACCCGGGTATAGGCCGTCGACGAGAGACCTCCAGCAACTCCTGTCCTGTGCTTCTCCTTCGATTCTACTCCAGGTGGTTCCCAGTCTCTTGATGTCTGCTTGGAGGTCTCGACGCCAGGAGTTTCTCGGCCTACCTCTTTTCCTCTTTCCCTGGGGGTTCCATGACAATGCCTGCCTAGTGATACTGGAAGCTGGCTTTCTCAGACTGTGACCGATCCATCCACATCTTCTTCGCCCAATTTCATTCTCTGCTGTTATCTGCTCTGTTCTCTCCCAAAGTCTGACGTTGCTGATCTTCTCTGGCCAGTGGATTTTCAAAATTCTTCTAAGACAACTGTTCATGAAGGTCTGTACTCTGTTGACTGTGGTTTTTGTCAATCTCCATGTCTCTGCTCCATATAGGAGAACTGCTTTTACATTAGAGTTGAAAATCCGGACTTTGGTGTGTTGTGACAGCTCTCTGGAACTCCACACGTTTTTCAACTGGAGAAAGGCTGCTCTGGCTTTACCGATTCGTGCTCTGACATCTGCATCAGTGCCGCCTTTTTTGTCTATGATGCTCCCGAGATAGGTGAAGGACTCCACCTCCTCCAACGGGGTGCCAGCAAGCAAGACTGGTTCTTCCCTGGTTGCGTTCAGCCTCATTGTCTTTGTTTTCTGTTTGTGAATGGTGAGGCCCACTTGGGACGAGATGTCAGCAAGCCTCGTGGTCTTGTCCTGCATTTGTTGATGAGTGTGGGACAGTAATGCCAAGTCGTCTGCAAAATCGAGGTCGTCAAGCTGTGTCCACAGTGTCCACTGTATTCCACTTCGTCTGTGCTCTGTGGTCATCTTCATGACCCAGTCTATGGCCAGTAGGAAGAGGAACGGAGACAGCAGACACCCCTGCCTGACACCAGTTCTGACCTGGAGCTCTCTGGTGAACTGCCCTTCGTGGATCACGCGACATGTCATGCCATCATAGCTGCTCTTGATCAGGCGGACGAGCTTTGTGGGTACACCGTAGTGTCGTAGGAGTTTCCACAGAGTCTCTCGGTCCACGCTGTCAAATGCTTTCTCATAATCCACAAAGTTGACGTACAGCGGGGAGCTCCACTCCAGAGACTGTTCCACGATGATGCGGAGAGTGGCGATCTGGTCTGTACATGATCGGTTCTTCCTGAATCCTGCTTGCTGGTCTCTCAGCTGGGGGTCAACGGAGCTCTTCATTCTCTCCAGGATGATCCTGTTGAAGACCTTTCCTGGTACTGACAGCAAGGTGATTCCTCTGTAGTTGGAACACTTGCTGAGGTCGCCTTTCTTGGGAAGCTTGATTAGGTATCCCTCCTTCCAGTCAGCTGGCATCACCTCCTCTTCCCAGATCTTTCCAAACAGTGGGTACAGCATCTCAACTGTTGTCTCTATGTCTGCTTTCAGAGACTCCGCTGGGATGCCATCTGGCCCTGCTGCTTTGCCATTCTTCAAAAATGCCACTGCTTTTCTGATCTCTTCCCGGCTGGGTCTGTCACAGCTGATGGGTAGGTCGGTCTCTGCCGGCTGGATGTCGGGGGGGTCGGGTGGGCTAGGTCTGTTCAGTAACTCTTCAAAATACTCGGCCCATCTGTCGAGTTGGTCTGCTCTGTCTGCAATAGGCTTGCCTTCTTTGTCTTTTACTGGTCTTTCTGTATGGCCATGCTTACCCGACAATCTTCTGGTAATGTCGTAGAGCTGTTTCATGTTGCCGCTGCCTGCTGCCTTTTCTGCCTCTGCTGCCAGGCTGTCTGTGTAGGCCCTCTTGTCTGCCCTGATACTCCTCTTCACCTCGCGGTTGGCTTCCGAGTATTCCCCCTGTGTCCTTACTTTGGCTGCTCTCGAGCGACTGTTGTTGACCGCTGCTTTCTTCTGCTTCCTCGCTTTTATCTTCTTCAAGGTCTGTGCCGACAGCCAGTCCTTGTGGTGGTGTTTCCTGAACCCTACAGTGTCTTTGCAGGTTGAGTTCAGCGCCTCTCTAACTGCCTTCCACTGCTGCTCTGTGGTGACCGCCTCCTCTTCATTTACTAGCTCCTGTAGCGCTTGAAACCGGTTGGACAGCACCAGTTTGAACTCTTCTCTAACTCCAGTTTCTCTCAGGAGGCCTACATTATAGCGCTGTCTTCTTGTTGTCTCTGTGCGGCTTTTCTTTAGCTTGAGCTTCATTCTTAAGGTAAGCAGATGGTGGTCTGAGGCGACATCTGCTCCCCTCCTCACTCGAACATCTTGAAGGGATCTTCTAAATTTCTTGCTAATGCAGATATGGTCTATTTGGTTCTCTGTTGTATGGTCAGGTGAGACCCAAGTTGCTTTGTGTATTCTTCTGTGTGGGAAGATGCTGCCTCCAATGACAAGTCTGTTTAGAGCACAAAAGTCTACAAACCTCTCCCCGTTCTCACTCATCTCCGAGCCTAGTCCCTGTCTCCCCATCACCTCTTCGTATCCGGTGTTGTCCTCCCCTATTTTGGCATTAAAATCGCCCATGACGATGGTGATGTCTCGCTCCGCACATTTGTCCACGGCACTCTGGAGTCGGTCGTAGAACTCTTGTTTCTCTTCCTCGTCACTGTCATTGGTGGGCGCATAACACTGGATGACGTTCAGCTTGAGCTTTTTCTTGGTTCTAAAGGCTGCTGTTATAATTCTTGGCCCAAGAGGTTCCCAGCCCATCAGCGCTCTCTGTGCCACTGGTGACAGCATGAATGCTACTCCTTCTGTATGGGGGGCATTCTCCTCTTCATGACCTGAATACAGAACCATCTCCCCACTTAACAGCCTTTTCTGGCCAGACTGCGTCCATCTGGCTTCACTGATGCCTAGCAGGGAAAGGTTGTACTTTTGCATTTCCGCTGCTATCTGGGCGGCCTTGCCGCTCTGGTACATGGTCTTGACGTTCCATGTGCCCATGGTTGTATCCCTGGATAGAGAGAGGCGGCTCGGTCCTGTGGCTTCCGAAGACTTCCGGCTTTCACCACAGGACGTCATAAGTCTTCTAGTAGAAGAACCTTCCTCCTCCAGGAAAGGAATTACTGTTAATCTTTTCGTCGGCGTTTTTGTAGCTATTTCCTTTTTTGCAGGGTGGGGAAGCTACCCCCACGCCCAACCCCCTTACTAGGAGGACCAGGGGTTTTCTGTCGGGGTCACCTTCCCTTAGACCATGTTGGTTCACGGCACCTTATTTCATTCGGTGCACCCCTCTCACGAGGGACCCCTTATCCACCACCCAGGGGACGCGCCTCAACGCCGTATGGTCCCAGCGCGAGGTTAGGCGGTTAAGCGTCGGAGCAAAAGGGACAGCTTGGTCGTGGGTTCAAGCTTCCTTCCCGGGCGAGATTGCTGGGCTCGTAATATAATGGGAAAAGGCGGCATTGTTCAATAGCATGTCCGTTCAAAGGTCCGGGTAGATAGGCAGTACGCCTGAATTGATCAATGTTTAGGTCCTCCTTCACAGGCATTAGCTTTTCCTGTCCCCCATAACCCGTTCGTTACGGCCGTCCACTAGATTATCACCCCGGTGCCATAGACGTTAAATCCCAAACTAATCAGTCTCCCCACCCCCCACCCCCACCCCCACCCCCGTCTCCCGCGAGTTTCATTTAAACCCTTCGCGTGTCGGTACCGGTTTTTGTCGCGATGATTACTGTAGGAATTCATTGTTCAACGTGTTGGCTGTAGGTAGGGCGTTTTGTCGAGGTGATTGCTACAGCCAACGGGTTAAACACTGAATATTACAGGGCTGAATATGTAGGCTTGTGTAGTTTTAACTCATTCGGCATCAAGTCTGCATCAAGCCGCGTATCCGGATGTGGCACGTCTCGGATACGATAAAGTGTTAACCATCTGGATGTCAGTAGCGCTTTTGTGGCGATGATTCCTACAGGAATAACAACACTCTGACATCCTACATGAATCATCGCGACAAAAAACGCTACCGACAGCCAAACGGTTAACTCGTTTCGGTCTGTTAAACCCGGCTCTGTTTTGGCGGTGTGGTGCTGCAAGATATCTCTGGGGGGGGGGGGGGGGGGTAGGGAGAGTACTAATCTTCGCGAAGCGCCCAGACATCAGATCCTGCTTTGCACACTCACACCAGACAAAACAACAACAAAAATCAAATGACGGGGTGGGGACAAAGGGTAGATCTGGGGTTATAATTATTATGGGGGAAGAGGAAGACTTGTCGAAAGAGGAGACACAAGGAACTAGCTGCTTCCAATAATTTTTACACTGTTCTGCTGGTAAACCACCATACGGGCTAAAGGGGGGGGGGGGAGGCGGGGGTGGGGGTGGGGGTGGAGGGCTGTGGTTGGGGTGGGGGGGGGGGGGATTGGAAGAAGGAAAGTGGATGCAGACAGACGACTTGAAAAAAATCACGCAACCAACCATCAGTCATTTTTCACATCCTTGCTTGGCCTCTCTGTATATTTTTAAGTCTCTTCTATTTATAGAAGGGACTTTTAGGACAGGTCGCGGTGGGGCGAATTTAATAGCATGTCCATGATGTCAAAGGCGGGCAGGTCTAAACCTCTCACAATTGAAGTAACAATATAAAACTTACGTCATGTCTAGTTGCTAACCTCGCTGCTGAACGTATATTTGGCGCGAAGCGCCGTACTAATGTGCGTATGTATGTATGTATACGTGTATGTGTGTGCGTATGTATGTAAACAAGAGAACCTCCGACATTTCTGCACAGACAAGCTTGAAACTTGGCGATATACTTTCTTAACTCTTTATTAAGGGGTGGCTAAGAGAGCCTCCGAACATATTGTAATTGAATGTCTCATTGAAGACATAAACAACCGTTTATAGGAAGTCAGTTGACCCAGATTAGAGTCCGTAATTTTTGTCATATTTACTTGAAATTTTGGATATAGCTAGTTTGGAGAAAGACATTGGATGAGTTCGTTAGCCAGCTTTGTATCCTTTCAACTTCTTTAGTGAAAATTAATTCTTTTCAGAAAAGAATTAAAACAGTAAAAAAAAAAAAAAAAAAAAAAAACTTGACTTCTATCAGACAGTGGCGGTGACGTAAAAGAGTCAACTCAATCACCACGCAGACATTGACATAATACTCTAAATATGACGTATTCTCTCCCCACCCCCCCCCCCCCCCACTCTCCCTCTCTCTCTCCTCTACCCCACCGGTCTGCCCTGGGGACGGGGGGTAGTACTTTTAGTCCAGGGTCACCTGGTCGCCCACGGGATTCTCTCTATCTGGGCAGTGTTCGTCTCCGAGACCTTCCCCTTTTGCTTTTAAAACTCCCTACTGCGCCTGCTGAGCTCTTGTATGGTGGGGTAAATGTCTAGCTGGCCCCGTTTGGTATTACGTTTGCGGCTGCGACATCTTCAATGTCTGTTGTGGGGTTTTTCCAGCAGTGCAGCACGTCTAGCAGCCTGTGCTGCGGGCGTTAGCATGCATCATCTCTCTCTCTCTCTCTCTCTCTCTATCTCTCTCTCTCTCTCTCTCTCTCTCTCTCTCTCTCTCTCTCTCTCTCTCTCTCTCTCTCTCTCTTAGTCTCTTAAGTAGTCTCAGCGTGGTTTCCGACTGGTATAGAGTGTATCATATGGTTCTTCATCCAGGAACAACGAGTATTTTAATCACTACACGACACAAAAAAAAAAAACAACGCCGACCACAGCCGTTACATTTACAACTGAACGCTAAACCGATAGAACGTGTCACAGAGCGTAAATTCTTGGGAATTCACGTTGACGAACATTGAACAACTATGTTGGGATACGCATATAAATACAGTCTGTAAAACCATTGCTGAAAACACGTTCCTGTTGTCCCAGCTTAGACAAGTAACGGATACACATACTCGTAAACTGTTTTTTCATGCCCATATCAAGCCTCACGTTGATTACGTCTCACAGTGTGGGACGGTTGTAGTGATGTTCACATGAACAGGTTAAACTCTTTATTATATAAAAGAGCTGTCAAAATGACAGATACGCGGCCCATTCCTACCACAGACAAGTTTAGGCATCTAAACATTCTCAGCCTGCGTCAACAACTTAATTTCAACAAATGCATCCTCATGCACAAGATATTAAATAACATGACACCGCAGTATCTAACCACCAAACTTATGCCACAGCAAGAACGCGAACGGACCTCAAGGAACAATACTTTACCCCTACCTCTGCCTAGAATTGACCTCTTTAAAACTACTGGTTTATCATTTTATGGACCGTTTGTATGGAACACTATTCCTGCACATTTGAAGACTATAGCCTCGCCTGGAATCTTTAAAACGAAACTTTTCGATTACCTGATGAGCCAAACATAACATCACTGGGTATTTATTTAAACAAACCCTGATGGTTAATACTTTCATGTACTACATGCATTTATGTATAGTGTTTGTGTGTGTGTGTGTGTGTGTGTGTGTGTGTGTGTGTGTGTGTGTGTGTGTGTGTGTGTGTGTGTGTGTGTGTGTGTGTGACTCTGTGTGTGTGTGTGTGTGTGTGTGTGTGTGTGTGTGTGTGTGTGTGTGTGTGCGTGTGTGTGTGTGTGGTATAAGATGAATGTTGAGTGTTACTATTATTTTGTGTATATATTTTTTTAATTGTATTATTATTTTGTTTATATTTTTTAAACATTATTTTTGCATGAAATAATGTGTGTAAATATAATGTCTTTATTATTATTATTATTATTATTATTATTATTATTATTATTATTATTATTATTATTACAAACCTATTTTATGTTGTAGATGTTAGCAACGGCAAGTTTGTAAAATGAAGTCTTGTTTCTGTCAAAACTTTTTACCGTTGATAAATAAAGTTTCATCATCATCATCATCATCATCTCTCTCTCTCTCTCTCTCTCTCTCTCTCTCTCTCTCTCTCTCTCTCTCTCTCTCTCTCTCTCTCTCTCTCTCTCTCTCTCTCTCTCTCTCTCTCTCTCTCTCTCTCCTCTCTCTCTCTCTCTCTCTCTCTCTCTCTCTCTCTCTCTCTCTCTCTCTCTCTCTCTCTCTCTCTCTCTTGGAACTCACTTCCACATCACGTTAAAGCCACTCCGACATTATGACGTTTCAAGACAAGTCTTTTTAGATACCTGACACCACTCTAATAACAATATATAGTTATGCGTAGACACACGAATGTACGTGTATATTCTAACAATCATGTGTATGTGCGCGTGTGTGTATGTGTGTGTATGCATGTTGTGTGAACACGCGCGCATGCGCGCGCGCGTGTGCGTTTGTGCGTGCATGCGTGTGTTTGTTTTTAGTGGACTGTATATTTTGTATCACTGTGCTTTGATGTCCCTGCTTTATGTATATTTTGTACTTAGTCGTAGTCTTAGCAACGGCGGGTACGAAAAATGACATAGTCACTGACCGTGTTAATATCTTCACCGTTGTAAAATAAAGATGCATTGATTCTTTGATTCATTTGATCTCTCTCTCTCTCTCTCTCTCTCTCTCTCTCTCTCTCTCTCTCTCTCTCTCTCTCTCTCTCTCTCTCTCTCTCTCTCTCTCTCTCTCTCTCTCTCTCTCTCTCTCTCTCTCTCTCTCTCTCTCTCTCTCTCTCTCTCTCTCTCTCTCTGAAATGCGCGCATCTCCAAGAGAGCGCATGAGGATCGGCTATGCCTTTTGGAGATGTTTGGAGAGCGAGCGCATGCACGCACTAACCACACACACACACACACACACACACACACACACACACACACACACACACACACACACACACACACACACACACACACACACACACACATCGTCGCGTTTTCAGAAGATTATGCAGGTAACCCGATATAGCTAGTTTGGAGAAAGACATTGGATAAGTTCGTTAGCCAGCTTTGTACCCGGCTTTTCCGAAAAAAATTAAAACAGTACCCGTGTACTTAGTATATCACGTAGCTAGGTAAAATCAACCGGCTTTCACACAAATTATTACTTACTTCTTACTTACGCCTGTCACCCCTACCCGGGTATAGGCCGTCGACGAGAGACCTCCAGCAACTCCTGTCCTGTGCTTCTCCTTCGATTCTACTCCAGGTGGTTCCCAGTCTCTTGATGTCTGCTTGGAGGTCTCGACGCCAGGAGTTTCTCGGCCTACCTCTTTTCCTCTTTCCCTGGGGGTTCCATGACAATGCCTGCCTAGTGATACTGGAAGCTGGCTTTCTCAGACTGTGACCGATCCATCCCCATCTTCTTCGCCCAATTTCATTCTCTGCTGTTATCTGCTCTGTTCTCTCCCAGAGTCTGACGTTGCTGATCTTCTCTGGCCAGTGGATTTTCAAAATTCTTCTAAGGCAACTGTTCATGAAGGTCTGTACTCTGTACACAAATTATAGCAAAGCTAAAATTGTACCGTGAAATTCTAGTTTTGTCACAATTTTCTCAAGCCTATGAAGCGAAAGTGAAACTCATATCACGTAAAATATAAAATTACGTAAAAACTAAAACTTACCTCATGACAAATTACGTTTGACAAACCAATCACGCGTATGTCCTGCGCCCCTTATATAGCTCACTTGCGCATTGGCAGATATGCGAGACTTTTTCAATAGGAGATAATTCAACATCAGAATCAGGCCAAAGACAAAAGGTAGAGACACTTGACAGCGAGGACAGCTAACATATAGAAAGGACTTTGTGGGTTATGGTTCATCCCATCTTGTTATTCTCTGTTTTATATCTTTCCGGGTTTTTTTTCGGGGGAAAGGTAGGTGGAAGGGTGGGGTGAGGGGGCTGGGTTTGGAACCTCTGGAACCCACTTCCCCCTCCCCCACTTCCGCCCCTGTGACTGTGATAATTTGGTGTGTGTGTGTGTGTGTGTGTGTGTGTGTGTGTGTGTGTGTGTGTGTGTGATCATGTATTTTTTTTTCTTTTCTGATTGGCCTGATTCAATAATTTCAAAAAGCGGATGCAGCAGCAAAGGTTATTCGTTTTCAGCTATCTCGCCACTCACATCCATACTCAATGCTTAAAGCCTCCTGCTAAATGCCGGCACAGTTAAAAACCCTTTGAGCTATGAACAAAAACACTTACTCATTGTTTAGCGTTTTAGACTCTTCCGTTCATCAGAGGTAAAACCCTGGTTGTTTCCTTCGATTCGCTACCGCTGATAAGCGGCAGCAAATCGAGGGAGGCAATCAGTTTGAGATGATAGCTGTACTACTGATTACAATAGGTAAGCTTTTAGTAAGTACGTGTAACAGCACTCCCATGCTCGCCTGCTGTTACTATCGGGAGAGATATCTTAGATTTTCGCTAGCTGTATACATATAGTATTTCCAGCACACTAATGGCAGATTTAACTCATTCGAGAAGTGCCGCCTCCGGATACGCGGCTTAAAGCCGCGTATCCGGAGGCGGCACGTCTCGAATGAGTTAAAAGCAAAACAATGCGCTCCATTAGAGTCATGATAATACAACTGTACAGCAAACATCGATCTGTCAGCTAGAAATGCACACTGGTTACCTCCCTCTGTCCGCTACGCAGGAAGGCAACCAGTGAGCTAACAATCTGGTGCACATTCGCGGTGGTTGCGGGATCAGTTTTCACCGTTTTACTGCGAGGGCTGAAAATGCGACAGGCACATGACTGTAAGAGGCAAATGACCTCAAGAGCCAACGCAGACACAAGAACTCATTGTGCTCTTTGCGTCTCCCTGATCCCATTTACACTTTTGTCCTGGTTCAAATTATGTATGCACGAAGAGACGTGGTACACAATTCTTATCGGTCAACAGTGTTTGTTTGTAGATTTTTTTTAATGTGAGGGTTGGATTAAGGGATACATGTACGACTACAAATAACAGTTTTTAGCTCATTCGCGTCCAGCTGCATCCGGATGCGGCTGGCCGCGAATGAGTTAAGGTTGTTGAAAGAACCAATTTGGTCAGTGAGCCCTCACGTAATAATCTGTATATTTTCCCTAATGTATTATACCCTACAAAACACGATGTCAGTGGGCGTTAAAACTACGTTTGTCGACACATTCTCAAAGCTCAACATTCCCTAAATATTACCTTCCTTGAGTTTTACATTCTCAAAATTCAAAATTAATTTGAAACTTGTCCTTAGCTGAACCTACCGAAATCGAACGTCTTTGCTTAGAGGTTGTCTGCTGAACAACTATACACTAACAGTTTAGGATGATGATGATGATGATAAAACTTTATTTATCAACGGTAAAAAGTTTTGACAGAAACAAATCGTCATTTTACAAACTTGCCGTTGCTAACATCTACAACATAAAATAGATTAAAAGATAAAATAATAATAATAAAGAATTATATTTACACATATTATTTCATGCAACAATAAAATTATTATTTTAAAAAAATGACACAAAATAATAATAACATTTAACATTCATCTTATACCATACACACACACACACACACACACACACACACACACACACACACACACACACACACACACACACACACACACACACACACACACACACACACACACACACACACACACATACAAACAATATAAATAAATGCATATTACATGAAAGCATTAACCACAAGGGTTTGTTTAAATGCCCAGTGTTGTTATGTTTGGCTCATCAGGTAATCGAAAAGTTTCGTGTTAAAGATTCCAAGTGAGGCTAGTCTTCAAATGTGCAGGAATAGTGTTCCATACAAACGGTCCAGAAAAGGATAAACTAGTTTTAAAGAGGTCAATTCTAGGCAGAGGTAGGGGTAAAGTATTGTTCCTTGAGGACCGTTCGCGTTCTTGCTGTGGCACAAATTTGGTGGTTAGATACTGCGGTGTCATGTTATTTAATATCTTGTGCATGAGGATGCATTTGTTGAAATTAAGTTGTTGACGCAGGCCGAGAATGTTTAGATGTCTAAATTTGTCTATGGTAGGAATGGGCCGCGTAGGCCTATCTATCATTTTGACAGCTCTTTTATATATAGAGTTTAACCTGTTCATGTGAACATCACTACAACCGTCCCACACTGTGGAGACATAATCAACGTGAGACTTGATATGGGCATGAAAAATCAGTTTACGAGTATGTGTATCCGTTACTTGTCTAAGCTGGGACAACAGGAAAGTGTTTTTAGCAATGGTTTTACAGACTGTATTTATATGCGTCTCCCAACATAATTGTTCGTCAACGTGTATTCCAAGAATTTACGCTCTGTGACTTGTTCTATCGGTTTTGCGTTCAGTTGTAAATGTAACGGCTGTGGTCGGCGTTGGTGTTTTTGTCGTGTAGTGATTAAAATACTCTTTGTTTTTCCTGGATCAAGAACCATATGATTCTCTCTACACCAGTCGGAAACCTCACTGAGACTACTTTGTAAGCTAATGTTAATGTCAGCTGTTTTTTTTTACCCGAAACATGGAGGCTCGTATCGTCCGCAAACAGGTTGCAATTAACATCAGTGTTAGTAATATGCAAAGGCAAATCATTAATGAATATTATAAATAGAAGAGGTCCCAAGATCGACCCCTGGGGGACACCGTAGTTAACTTGTCCATGTTTAGAGTATTTTCCATGGGTATACCTTTTGTTTTCTGTCTTTTAGGTATGATCTAAAAAATGCTATGGCAGTTTCACTTATATGGTATGCTGCTAGCTTCTTTAAGAGAATGTCATGGTCGACAAGATCAAATGCATGATAATTCAAGGGCAGTGGCAGATTAGCTTGGTGCCTACAGGCGCCAAGTTAATCTGGCACTACCTTGAATTATCTTGGTCGACCCATCTCCTGCTGTCGTGCGTCAGGGCTGAATGGGTTAAATATGTTTTGTTGAAAAGTTAATTGGAAACATCACGAGGCAAGCTTTGCTCAAGTCAAGTCAAGTCCAGTCGATTTAAAAAAAACTTTATTTGTCCCACAAAGGGGCAATTCCAGTTTGGACGGGAGCGTATAAATATATCAAGTAAAGTAAAAATGGATAAAACGGACATACGCACACACATACACCCAGGCACACAGGAACCCATGCACGCAGAATTAAGAACTGTACTAATACTGACAGCTATGCTAATACTGACAACTATACTAATACTGACAACTATACTAATACTGGCAAATATACTAATACTGTCAACTATCACATAAACCTTCCAATAACAAAACTGGCACTTTCCATCCCCCTCATTGCTCGAGTACAGATGTCACAGCTGAATAATTTAATAAAGTCTAAGCCACTTTGTTCAAAAGTACAACAGCGGTGGGAATAAAAGAGAACTTCCTTCTGTTTGTTTACAGCTGTGACATCTGTACCGGCGGGCTGAGGGCAACAGCTCAAATTTTGTATTTAAAATATGGTCTTTTCGGCTAATAATGGACATTGCCTTCTTCACCGACTGCTGGTCAAAAAAAGACTGCATAGTTCTCTGAGGCTCACCAATGATCTTAGAGCAGATTTTCAAGGTCCGTTCAAGACTTTTGTTTTTTATTTTGGCACTTAAGGAGCTGAACCAGCAGATAAAAGAAAAAATCAAAACACTTTCCACAAATGATTTGTAAAAGAGTCTCAGAAATGTTCTGTCAACAGAAGTACAACCTTTGGTTACATTTTTTTCACCACTGCGTCTGTGTTTTCACCCCATATCAGTTTTTCATCAAAGCTCTTGGCCATGAATCACAGTGTTCACCAGGACAGGACTAATTCGTCTAAAGTCAACAGGCAACTCTCTCGTCTTGGAAACATTTAGTTCAAGATATGATCTATCACACCAGTTAACAAACTCGTTTAACACAGGACCATGACTCTGCTCGGAGCCAACTTGAACAACAAACTAAGTAGGGCAGTGTCATCTGAAAACTTGACAAGGTGACGGTTCTCGTGCACACTTATGCAGTCATCTGTGTAGCCTACAAAATGTACAGAAGGGGAGATAATACACAACCCTGAGGGGAACCCGTGCTCGTGTACAAGCACCTCCAAAAAGTTTGTGACCTTTGAGTAAAGAACTCAGTGATCCAAAGGACAAGCCTGTTTTAAAAAAATCTGAAATTAGTTAGTGGCCAGGATATGAGGCTGGATTGTCTGAAAAGCAGACGAAAAATCTGCAAAGAGAACTTTAGCATGAGCGTTTGGTTTTTCCAGGTGGTCGTACAGAGTATTTAGTATGAACAGCTTGGCGTCCTTCCAGCTCTGTAGGCAAATTGCAGTGGGTCGAGGCGAGGCTCAACTACAGACAGAATAAAGGCCTTGATGATTTTCTCTAGAGATTTCATAACAAGTGAGGTAAGCGCTATCGGCCGAAAGTCACCGAGTTGTTTTGGCTTGTCTTTCACAACAGTGGAGAATTTCCATAGGCGGGGTATAGTACAAGAATCCAGTGAAAGGTCCTGGTAAATCAAAGTGCCACAGTTGCAGTGCGCCTAAATTGATCAGTGTTCAGGTCGTACTCCATAGGAAATAGATTTCTCTGATCCCCATAAACCCGCCCGTCAGGGCCGTCCATTATCACTTCGGAGCCGTAGACGTCAAACCCCAAACTAACCAAGAATCCAGTGAGAGCTGAAAAAGGTGGTGGAATACGCCACTGAGCTGATTAGCACAAAACCGCAGGGTTCTGCCACAAATCCCATCTGGGCCAGGACTTTTATTTATGTTGCTACGCTTCAGATATCCCAACACGTCATCATGGTTAATGACATTCTGTTCACCAGGACTGAGTGACTGCTTTAGACTTGGAATATCGGAGGAGAAGTCATGTGTTCACCAGGACTGAGTAATTGCTTTAGACCTGAGATATCGGAGGAGAAATCATGTGTTTCAAACCTGGTGAAGAAAGTGTTTAACTCATTTACTATATTGTCATCATTCATGTCAGACAAGTGGATTCTAGAACCACGAGCTCCTGATGACTCGTTTACTGCTGCCATGCATTTGAACCCTTGCCAAGCAGATCAAATATCTCCACACTGAAATTTCCGCTCAATTTTATCTTTAAATGCCATCTTCGCCTTTTTGTTTTCATATTTTACCTCTTTGTTTACCTCTTTCTTTTCTCCCGTGGAGCCCTGAAAAAAAAATGTTCTTTTCTTTTTGTTAATCACTTCTTTGAGTTCTTTGTTAATCCATGGTTTGTTGTTTGGAAATACTTTGATCTGCTTGGAAGGGATAATAGAGTCAACACAGAATGTGACATATGAGGAAACAACATCTGTAAGTTCATTAAGAGTATTACAACTCTCATAAACAACTCTTGTGTTGTAGTTGTCCTTTCTAATCGTGTTTCTCTCTTTGTTGGGGTTTTCTTTGTGTTTTACACGCTTGGCGATCACCTTATTGGTCTGAAACTTTAAGTTTCATGGCCGGTCCTCCTGCTGTATTGTATGAGGGCTGAATACGAAATGAGACCCGTCTGGACGTCCAAAACTAATCGAACACTACCCTTGAACTATCTTCTGTACTGTATCGTTTTCTTAGAGCAACTCAGAAGTTTGGCAATTTTGAGCTTAGGGTTCCATGTGTTGATGTGTTGCTCCACCATCCCCCACCCCACCACCACCACCCCTCCACCCACCCACCCCCACCCCACCCCCCAGCCCACCCCCCAACCAGCCCCCCCCCCCCCGCCCCTCCTCCACCGCCCCACCTCCACACCCTGACCCGTCACAAGTTTTAATGCATAATAATTCATAATTTTAACGCGTGTGAAGTGCGGGCGCTCAACGGAACATTTGTTGGATGCGAATGTTTTCGTCGTTCTTTTTTCTATATGAGTGGTGAGATTCCGTTTTCGACGAACGACCCCCAACAACAAACGAGAGCGAAGTCACGGCCGAAAACCAGGCTCATGAGGATCTATGCCTCTTGGAGATGTTTGGAGTGTTGTCTATGCTTATGGTCCCAGCTGGTTATCCGCCGGTACTTTGCTCTTGTTCGTTTTTGGGGGTCGTTCGTCGCAAATGAAACCTCACGAATGGCTTGAATAATGCTGTGAGCTTGTCTCATTAGCGCCTCCATGTGTTGCTTTTTGTTACCTTGTTTATGTCCATTAATGGGAGATATCAGCCACAGGTGTATAAACATTTCCGTTCTGTGACAGGCAAAAGAAAGCAAGTCTAATTTTGTGAAAAGCGGGATTTTTATTGTATTACAATGAAAATTTTGCTTTTCACAAAAATGGTCTTACTGCCTTTTGCCTTCGACGCCGTAGAGCTTCTTTGTGTCCTACTCTCGATTTGCCTACGGAAATTGAACAGTTGCTGCAGTCTCCTGCAGTACCATCTAAAATTCCGTTGCTGCTATACTGTTGTTGCTTTGATGGGGTTAAATACTGTTTAGTTCCCAAGGTCACTGTGGTCAGCCCCACGGGATGGGGTTTTCTCTATTTTGTTTCTGGGGTTTATCTTTCTGTCTATCTTTGGTCCATTCGCATGTATACATTTCCAATAATTCAATGGTTCTCAGTTCTTGTGGCCTTTAAGTGGCGATCGGTGACCACTACCCTGTGTGCTGCAGCTGGGCTTTGAGGGTGGACAGACAAAATCAGAAAAACCAGCATACCAGATCATTTAAACAGTTTAATAGGGGTATGTTTCTAGCCGAGCTAAAAGAAACCTATTTTCATTCGGTTTACAATTTTACTAATCCTGAATATGCGTTGACCGAATGGTATAGATTGTTCCTTCGGGATCTTGACAAGCACGCGCTGTTGCGCGAAAAAGAGGGTAAAATATGTGCATTTACCCCAATGGTTATGCAATTACATTAAAGAGGCCATGGCTGTCGGAAATAAACTAAAGCACAACAAAGATTTTAGTGCTTTCCGCAAGCAGCGAAATCGTGTTAAATCGTCTTAGAGGCCCAGAAAAAAAAACTTTAACCGAATGATGGACAACAAAACAGACACCGTATCTGTCTGGGGCGCCCTTAATGCGTTCACTAAATCACGACAAACAGCACCATGTACATCTATATCCGCAGACACATTAACAACCATTTCTTGTCTGCTGCTGATTCCTTGTTAAGCAGTACGTCAACTCTCGTTGACACACCATAATATATCCGAAAGGTTTACACATTTTTGTGAGAACAAACTTGCGCTAAACGTATTCTTTAGTATTCCTTCGCTTACTGTATCTGACGTTGGCAAATCTATTACCCAACTGAAAAATAAGCGCTCGCTTAGTCACGACGGGATGAATACATACTTTTAAAACTTGCTGCCAAAGTAGCCAAAGTTATACCTCTGCCTAAAAGTAAGGACCTATCAGACCCTAATAAGTTTAGACCAGTCTCGCTCTTGTCAGCTCTGTCAAAACCAATAGAAAAACATGTACACATGCATCTGAGTTATTTTCTTGAAAAACATAACCTGCTTTACCCACTATAGTCAGGTTTTAGACCTCGCCACTCATGCTATAAGGCTCTAGTTCATCTGATCAATATTTGATTCATATCCATGAACAAAACTGAAATGACCGGTGCTGTATATCCAGATTTTTCTAAAGCCTTTGATCTAGTAATTCATGAACTGTTGCTACTAAAGCTATCGGCGTACCACGAAAACAGAGCATCCTTGGACTTTTTCAATCCTACATAGACGGAAGACGTCAGTATGTGTTTCAAGTGTTAACGGAAAACGATCCGCTGAAGGCCTAATAAGCATGGAGTGCCTCAGGGCTCAATATTAGGGCCCCTCTTATTTTCCATTTACATTAATGATATGCCATTGCATATTTCAAAACTTAACGTACTCTGTAGCCTGTTTTGCTGACGATGCGACTCTCGACTTGTCGGCGAAAATCTCCACAATCAATTCCTCACTTCAACAGGCAGGGTTTAACTGATGTTTCAAAATGTCAAAATGGTGTCACACTAACTATATGGTACCAAATCCGTCTAAAACAGAATGCATGCTATTAACTACACAACAGAAACAGCAGCTACATCCACCCCCGCTTAGCCTTTTTCTCAACTCTGAGCCGATTAGACAAGTTAGAGAGCAACGCTTGTTAGGTGTAATTACCGACGTCCAACTCACATGGCACGCGCATGTCAGCAGCGTATGTCGAACAGTGTCCAGAAATGTATATCTTCTTTCAAAACTACATTATTTTACAGATACACCGACAAGAAAAATATTTTATAACGCACATATTCAATCCCATATAGATTACTCATCCACAGTTTGGGACGGATTGATTGATTGATTGTACATTGCTTAACGTCCCGACAGCAACAAGGCTTTCTCAGGACGTGCCTGCACTGCTTGTGAAAAAAAACTAAACAGAAAATTGAATGTATGTCGCCAGCCGGTCAAATACATTAAATAAACCTACAACATGGGGCATAAATAAAGCTAAGACCATTTAGCAACACACATCCAATATCAAGAGCTACAGGCAGTGCAGACAGTAGGGAGAGTTTTAAAAAGGCAAATACAGGTGAATGGACAAAGGGTAGACAGAAACACATGCCCCAGAATAGAGAGAAAAACCCACCCTGTGGGGCTGACCAGGGTGACCCTGGGAACTAAAAAATACCTAACCCCACCCAAGTCCCCCAGGGCAGACCCGGGTGGGGGACAGTTTGGGACGGATGTAGCGATGCGTGCATAAACAGGCTTAATGCTCTTCACCGTAGGGCAGTTAAATTAATCCATCCGGATAGTAAAGGAAGCACTGACGACAGACTCAAAGCCCTGGACGTGAAGCCTCTGCGTAAGTTACTCATGTACAATATAGGAGTACTAATGTTTAATATCTACCACTCTAAAACTTCTAGTTATCTAACAAATCTATTTAGCCCTGCTCATACGCATTTAAAACTGCGAGAAACTATCTATATCAAGGCCGCACCTCGACACATTCAAAACTAGTTTGTCTTACTCAGGAGCCAAGCTATGAAATTTGTTGCTGATCGACATTACTGAGGCTCCGTCTTTGTCCACATCTTGGGCCCGCTTATTTCGGCAGCTGTAAAAAACTTGAGCCAGTAGTTGTGTCGGCGTGACTCGAGCGCCTTGAGTTGTATTGCCGAGTATGTTGATGCTGTTCTTGTTCAAACTACGTTTTTAACGTTCATGTTTATTTCAGGTTCTCAGTGTGTGTGTGTGTGTGTGTGTGTGTGTGTGTGTGTGTGTGTGTGTGTGTGTGTGTGTGTGTGTGTGTGTGTGTGTGTGTGTGTGTGTGTGTGTGTGTGTGTGTGTGTGTGTGTGTGTGTGTGTGTGTGACTGCTAAATTAGCTTTTTGATGATCACGTTTAGCTTTTTTAATTAGTTGTATATATTCTAATGGTCAAAACTTAAGGGCCACTTTTTATCGCAGACGCACCGACAACTTACCACACAAATAATGTAACAATACTTGGAGTCAGTACTTTGCTAATTTATTCAGTAACAATTTCATTTAAGTTTTGAGAAAATCAAGCAACTGTAACAACAGCAGTACGTTAGAATGTTCACCCACCCCTCATTTTAAAAGTCACACAAGACTGGCCCAGTCAGTAGCGAGTGTACCCATCGTTTGCAGCCAAGCATTCAATGCAGCCCTCGCGCTGGGACCATATGGCGTTGAGGCGCGTACCCTGGGTGGTGGATAAGGGGTCCCTCGCGAGAGGGGTGCACCGAATGAAATAAGGTGCCGTGAACCAACATGGTCTAAGGGAAGGTGACCCCGACAGAAAACCCCTGGGCCTCCTAGTAAGGGGGTTGGGCGTGGGGGTAGCTTCCCCACCCAGCAAATAAGGAAATAGCTACAAAAACGCCGACGAAAAGACAAACAGCAATTTCTTTCCTGGAGGAAGAAGGTTCTTCTATCAGAAGATTTATGACGTCCTGTGGTGAAAGTCGGAAGACTTCGGAAGCCACAGGACCGAGCCGCCTCTCTCTATCCAGGGACACAACCATGGGCACATGGAATGTCAAGACCATGTACCAGAGCGGCAAGGCCGCCCAGATAGCAGCGGAAATGCAAAAGTACAACCTTTCCCTGCTAGGTATCAGTGAAGACAGATGGGCGCAGTCTGGCCAGAAAAGACTGTTAAGTGGGGAGATGATTCTGTATTCAGGTCATGAAGAGGAGAATGCCCCCCATACAGAAGGGGTAGCATTTATGCTGTCACCAGTGGCACAGAGAGCGCTGATGGGCTGGGAACCTCTTGGGCCAAGAATTATCACAGCAGCCTTTAGAACCAAGAAAAAGATCAAGCTGAACGTCATCCAGTGTTATGCGCCCACTAATGACAGTGACGAGGAAGAGAAACAAGAGTTCTACGACCGACTCTAGAGTGCTGTGGACAAATGTGCGGAATGAGACATCACCATCGTCATGGGCGATTTTAATGCCAAAATAGGGAGAGGACAACACCGGATATGAAGAGGTGATGGGAAGACAGGGACTAGGGGAGATGAGTGAGAATGGGGAGAGGTTTGTAGATTTTTGTGCTCTAAACAGACTTGTCATTGGAGGCAGCATCTTCCCACACAGAAGAATACACAAAGCAACTTGGGTCTCACCTGACCATACTACAGAGAACCAAATAGACCATATCTGCATTAGCAAGAAATTTAGAAGATCCCTTCAAGATATTCGAGTGAGGAGGGGAGCAGATGTCGCCTCAGACCACCATCTGCTTACCTTAAGAACAAAGCTCAAGTTAAAGAAAAGCCGCACAGACACAACAAGAAGACAGCGCTATAATGTAGGCCTCCTGAGAGAGACTGGAGTGAGAGAAGAGTTCAAACTGGTGCTGTCCAACCGGTTTCAAGCGCTACAGGAGCTAGTAAATGAAGAGGAGGCGGTCACCACAGAGCAGCAGTGGAAGGCAGTTAGAGAGGCGCTGAACTCAACCTGCAAAGACACTGTAGGGTTCAGTAAAAACACCATCACAAGGACTGGCTGTCGGCACAGACCTTGAAGAAGATAGAAGTGAGGAAGCAGAAGAAAGCAGTTGTCAACAGCAGTCGCACGACAGCAGACAAAGCAAGGGCACAGGAGGAATACTCGGAAGCCAACCGCGAGGTGAAGAGGAGTATCAGGGCAGACAAGAGGACCTACACAGACAGCCTGGCAGCAGAGGCAGAAGAGACAGCAGGCAGCGGCAACATGAAACAGCTCTACTACATTACCAGAAGATTATCGGGCAAGTATGGCCATACAGAAAGACCAGTGAAAGACAAAGAAGGCAAGCCTATTGCAGACAGAGCAGACCAACTCGACAGATGGGCCGAGTATTTTGAAGAGTTACTGAACAGACCCAGCCCACCCGACCCCCCAGACATCCAGCCAGCAGAGACCGACCTACCCATCAGCTGTGACAGACCCAGCCGGGAAGAGATCAGAAGAGCAGTGGCATTTTTGAAGAACCGCAAAGCAGCAGGGCTAGATGGCATCCCAGCGGAGCCTCTGAAAGCAGACCTAGAAACAACAGTAGAGATGCTGTACCCACTGTTTGGAAAGATCTGGGAAGAGGCAGTGATGCCGGCTGACTGGAAGGAGGGGTACCTAATCAAGCTTCCCAAGAAAGGCGACCTCAGCAAGTGTTCCAACTACAGAGGAATCACCTTGCTGTCAGTACCAGGAAAGGGCTTCAACAGGATCATCCTGGAGAGAATGAAGAGCTCCGTTGACCCCCAGCTGAGAGACCAGCAAGCAGGATTCAGGAAAAACCGATCATGTACAGACCAGATCGCCAATCTCCGCATCATCGTGGAACAGTCTCTGGAGTGGAGCTCCCCGCGGTACGTCAACTTTGTGAATTACGAGAAAGCATTTGACAGCGTGGACCGAGAGACTCTGTGGAAACTCCTACGACACTACGGTTGTAACGCACGCAGACTTGCCCACAGTCGTACGCACAGACTCTCACGCAACAGACGCATACACCGCCACTGACTCAGACGGGCGCATTCATGCGGTAAAACACAACACACGGGCTCCCTTTCTAAAGTGACTTTTATACAATAAAGGAAGAAACGCTTAAAAGATTATCAGACTATATACACTCCACCTTCCCCACTGCATCCAAATCACATACACACAAATCACAATATCTTTGCCAGGCTAGGTTTTAGTTTCACACTGTCTCCAACCTGTTTGATGTTATTGCCTGGTTACGTTGGTCCTTCTCACGTCTAGGCGTGAAAGTCCTTCGTCGTACGCTTCTTCTTGCCGTCCTGTCTCTTTGGCACGGACGTCCTCGTTCTCGTACGGTAGCGCAGTTCTCGCTTTGACTCGGGTGTCTTGGTCCCGGTCAGACTCACTCTCAGTGAAGAGCTGGAGGGATGACCTCACGTTAGGTCCCACCTGTGACTCGACGTCTCGGCGTCCGTCGTTCCACTCTTTACAAGAACTCTGAATAGACAACAAAAGTCCCAACGTAACACTTGCTAAACACACAACATATTGGATCAATGAGAAACGTCACGTAACCTGGCTGATACAAATAACTCACACGTTCATTCACACACACACACACGTGCTTCATAACTGTCTATTTCCGTAACACCCCCATATCTCTGTCACTATCTTGAAACAGACTATAGCCTAACACTCTTGCTATACACTACTCTATACACTGGAAAAGACTATGCTTACCCAACCACGTACTATCTTCATAGCGGCTTAGACATACACACTTCACATTCCTTTAGTCATCTAACTCGGTAAACAACTGTATACAAAAACACTGGTTACTTCACTGAATTCTAAACCAACATAACTAAACCAAGCCGGAACACCGCTATACAACCACATTACTCTTACCAACGCATACTGTCTTTAACTAAGCAACTATCAATACTACATAATATGTTTGAGATACCTAAACACAACCGTTCCATACGACAAGACAGCCCGTACTCCCGATCTAGACCTCTGACAGACACAGCTTCCGCCTAGAACTCACTAAACAGAACTCACTAAAAATCCCGTGCTAACCATGTCTTACGGATTTCACGGGCGTCTAGTGCCACACGGACTATCGGCACAAACAACCCGTTAACAGAAACCGTACCGTATTTAATCTAATGTATGAGCACTATGCACGAGCATAGAGCGTCATCACAATTCCCACTTCCTCGGGAAAAAAAGAAACGACCGAGTTTCTTTTTAAGACTACTCGACGTACACTATCACAAACCAAGACTAACTTTGACTATCTAGAATACAAGAAAAAAATTACAGCCTTAAGCCTCAACGTACACCCTCGGATCGCACAGCGACAGCAAAACAGAACTAACGCGTTAAAACCTCCAGAAATGAAAACGATCCAACGGCTGCCCACACACAAAATACACAATCGCGAGACTACAACCTCCGACCTACCTACATATTGGGAACTAGCCTATTTCCGGCGAATCCGACGGGGAAGCCAACCATCCGGACCGCTTTTCCTACCCATTCCGGCATAGCCCTGTCTATACGGCGGATTATCCTGACAAACGACGCACGATCGACAATACCGAGCGACGTCCGCCGCCACACCCGGCCATGAACCCCGGAGACGGACCCGAGCCAGCGTTCGTCTAGTGGTGCAATGCCCAGCTACCAAACCGTCATGGGCTGTCGACATAACCTTGGCACGCAGCGAAGACGGCACGGCGATCTGTACGGCTGTAGGAACGGCCAACGGTGCGCCCTCCTTCCAAAAACGACGCCGTAATAAGCCGTCTTCAATCACAAACTGGTATCCGTTCCATCCACTGTCCCTGAACTCGCCCTCTGCGGCTTGGTCAAACCAACCCTGTAACGATCTATCTGCCTGCTGCAACTCAATAAGCGCGGCAGGCGAGATAGAGTCCAGAGGCGAATTGTCCACAGCTGATATTGCAACGCATGCAGCATCTTCCCGATGGACACGAAAACCTTTAATCGCTCCAAACATCCCGACGATTGGCTGGACACCCTTCATGTTCCCGACGATCAAGTCGACGATCGGCTCATCTATGACACAACAAATCAACTCCCCTACAAAGAACGGAGTTTGAACGTGGATCTTGGCTAAAGGGAAAGACTCGACCCTTCCACCAAATGAAACCACTTTCTGCGTCTCCCCTGTGAACTGATCATCCCGAACGGGGCCACGTCTAACCCTTGCGGTGGTGGCCCCCGAGTCGCGTTGAACTGAAACCAGGAACCCATTTACTATACCCTTCCTTACCAGTAAGTAACCCCCGCCGTCAGCTGAGCACAACACACCCAGCTGAGGCTCCTCTACTGGCACCGCAACAGTGGCCGTGTGAGTGAGCTGTCCAGCCCCATCTACCCGACCAGTGTCGCTAGGACCCTGGTGAGCAAGCTGCCCGTGTTCCTGATAACCAATATACTGCGCGCCTGCACTGTGGTAAGGACAGTTCCGACTGAAGTGCCCGTACCCACGACAAGAAAAACACTGAGTGTCCGAACTCGCAATACGACCACGACCATACCCACGACCAGATGTTTCTCCTCGTGCGTACGGATCGCGACCGCCATTGCTGTTACCTCGATCACCGCGTCGAAAACGCAAGGTACCTCTACCGTTAACCAGCTGGGCTCCACGTAAGGTATTGATGCCCCGGTAACCCCCAGACGTGCTAGCAGCGACCAACCCGACTGGCGGTGTCTCGGTCCTACGCGCGAGGTTTTTCGTAGGATGCGCCATCCGAAAAGCCTCCGCGTTCTGTACTAACTCGTCCGTAGTCTTGAGGTTACGCTCCCTCAAGAATACCGCTAGATCCTTGGAAACGCTACCAAAGAACTGTTCCGCCAACATGTGATCGAACAATGCCTCGTACGTGTGGTCAATCTTTGACAATTCGACCCAACGTACGAGCAAATGGGACAACCGTTTGCCAAAAGACACAAACGATTCCCCTGTCTCTGGCCGACAAGCTCTCAAGCGTTCCCTAAAACCCTCCGCATTACACTGAAACTGCTGTAAGAGACACTCCTTCAAAGTCTCGTACTCTATGTTCCCCGAAACGTTCAAGCTATGGTAAAGACTCAAGGCCTGACCCTCAAGCACAGATGAAAGCAAAACGGGCCAGTTGGCAGAAGGCCAACTCAACGCCTGCGCATGAGACTCGAAACGACACAAAAAAGCGTCAATAGAGTCCACGGACTCTTTAAACATCGGCAGTCTAGGAAAATTCCGTATGCCCCGGCCTCCTGAATCACTATCTGCTCTAGACCCCGCATCCCGAGCTAACTGTAGTTGTACCTCCCTATCTTTCTCTTCTTTCTCTCTCTGGTACTCTAATTCTCTCTCTCTTAACACATGTTCCCTCTCGTCCTTCTCTCTCTGAAACGCTAGAGATTTCTCGTCCTTCTCTCTCTGAACCTCGCGCTGGGACCATATGACGTTGAGGCGCGTCCCCTGGGTGGTGGATAGGGAGTCCCTCGTGAGAGGGGTGCACCGAATGAAATAAGGTGCCGTGAACCAACATGGTCTAAGGGAAGGTGACCCCGACAGAAAACCCTTGGTCCTCCTAGTAAGGGGGTTGGGCGTGGGGGTAGCTTCCCCACCCTGCAAAAAAGGAAATAGCTACAAAAACGCCGACAAAAAGACTAACAGTAATTCCTTTCCTGGAGGAGGAAGGTTCTTCTACTAGAAGACTTATGACGTCCTGTGGTGAAAGCCGGAAATCTTCGGAAGCCACAGGACCGAGCCGCCTCTCTCTATCCAGGGACACAACCATGGGCACATGGAATGTCAAGACCATGTACCAGAGCGGCAAGGCCGCCCAGATAGCAGCGGAAATGCAAAAGTACAACCTTCCCCTGCTAGGTATCAGTGAAGCCAAATGGACGCAGTCTGGCCAGAAAAGGCTGTTAAGTGGGGAGATGATTCTGTATTCAGGTCATGAAGAGGAGAATGCCCTCCATACAGAAGGAGTAGCATTCATGCTGTCACCAGTGGCACAGAGAGTGCTGATGGGCTGGGAACCTCTTGGGCCAAGAATTATCACAGCAGCCTTTAGAACCAAAAAAAAGCTCAAGCTGAACGTCATCCAGTGTTATGCGCCCACCAATGACAGTGACGAGGAAGAGAAACAAGAGTTCTACGACCGACTCCAGAGTGCCGTGGACAAATGTGCGGAGCGAGACATCACCATCGTCATGGGCGATTTTAATGCCAAAATAGGGAGAGGACAACACCGGATACGAAGAGGTGATGGGGAGACAAGGACTAGGCTCAGAGATGAGTGAGAACGGGGAGAGGTTTGTAGACTTTTGTGCTCTAAACCGACTTGTCATTGGAGGCAGCATCTTCCCACACAGAAGAATACACAAAGCAACTTGGGTCTCACCTGACCATACAACAGAGAACCAAATAGACCATATCTGCATTAGCAAGAAATTTAGAAGATCCCTTCAAGATGTTCGCGTGAGGAGGGGAGCAGATGTCGCCTCAGACCACCATCTGCTTACCTTAAGAATGAAGCTCAAGCTAAAGAAAAGCCGCACAGAGACAACAAGAAGACAGCGCTATAATGTAGGCCTCCTGAGAGAAGCTGGAGTTAGAGAAGAGTTCAAACTGGTGCTGTCCAACCGGTTTCAAGCGCTACAGGAGCTAGTAAATGAAGCGGAGGCGGTCACCACAGAGCAGCAGTGGAAGGCAGTTAGAGAGGCGCTGAACTCAACCTGCAAAGACACTGTAGGGTTCAGGAAACACCACCACAAGGACTGGCTGACGGCACAGACCTTGAAGAAGATAGAAGCGAGGAAGCAGAAGAAAGCAGCGGTCAACAACAGTCGCACGAGAGCAGCCAAAGTAAGGGCACAGGAGGAATACTCGGAAGCCAACAGCGAGGTGAAGAGGAGTATCAGGGCAGACAAGAGGACCTACACAGACAGCCTGGCAGCAGAGGCAGAAAAGGCAGCAGGCAGCGGCAACATGAAACAGCTCTACGACATTACCACAAGATTGTCGGGTAAGTATGGCCATACAGAAAGACCATTAAAAGACAAAGAAGGCAAGCCTATTGCAGACAGAGCAGACCAACTCGACAGATGGGCCGAGTATTTTGAAGAGTTACTGAACAGACCTAGCCCACCCGACCCCCCCCGACATCCAGCCGGCAGAGACCGACCTACCCATCAGCTGTGACAGACCCAGCCGGGAAGAGATCAGAAGAGCAGTGGCATTTTTGAAGAATGGCAAAGCAGCAGGGCCAGATGGCATCCCAGCGGAGTCTCTGAAAGCAGACCTAGAGACAACAGTGGAGATGCTGTACCCACTGTTTTGAAAGATCTGGGAAGAGGAGGTGATGCCAGCTGACTGGAAGGAGGGGTACCTAATCAAGCTTCCCAAGAAAGGCGACCTCAGCAAGTGTTCCAACTACAGAGGAATCACCTTGCTGTCAGTACCAGGAAAGGTCTTCAACAGGATCATCCTAGAGAGAATGAAGAGCTCCGTTGACCCCCAGCTGAGAGACCAGCAAGCAGGATTCAGGAAGAACCGATCATGTACAGACCAGATCGCCACTCTCCGCATCATCGTGGAACAGTCTCTGGAGTGGAGCTCCCTGCTGTACGTCAACTTTGTGGATTATGAGAAAGCATTTGACAGCGTGGACCGAGAGACTCTGTGGAAACTCCTACGACACTACGGTGTACCCACAAAGCTCGTCCGCCTGATCTAGAGCAGCTATGATGGCATGACATGTCGCGTGATCCACGAAGGGCAGTTCACCAGGGAGCTCCAGGTCAGAACTGGTGTCAGACAGGGGTGTCTGCTGTCTCCGTTCCTCTTCCTACTGGCCATAGACTGGGTCATGAAGATGACCACAGAGCACAGACGAAGTGGAATACAGTGGACACTGTGGACACAGCTTGACGACCTCGATTTTGCAGACGACTTGGCATTACTGTCCCACACTCGTCAACAAATGCAGGACAAGACCACGAGGCTTGCTGACATCTCGTCCCAAGTGGGCCTCACCATTCACAAACAGAAAACAAAGACAATGAGGCTGAACACAACCAGGGAAGAACCAATCTTGCTTGCTGGCACCCCGTTGGAGGAGGTGGAGTCCTTCACCTATCTCGGGAGCATCATAGACAAAAAAGGCGGCACTGATGCAGATGTCAGAGCACGAATCGGTAAAGCCAGAGCAGCCTTTCTCCAGTTAAAAAAAGTGTGGAGTTCCAGAGAGCTGTCACAACACACCAAAGTCCGGATTTTCAACTCCAATGTAAAAGCAGTTATCCTATATGGAGCAGAGACTTGGAGATTGACAAAAACCACAGTCAACAGAGTACAGACCTTCATGAACAGTTGCCTTAGAAGAATTTTGAAAATCCACTGGCCAGAGAAGATCAGCAACGTCAGACTCTGGGACAGAACAGAGCAGATAACAGCAGAGAATGAAATTGGGCGAAGAAGATGGGGATGGATCGGTCACAGCCTGAGAAAGCCAGCTTCCAGTATCACTAGGCAGGCATTGTCATGGAACCCCCAGGGAAAGAGGAAAAGAGGTAGGCCGAGAAACTCCTGGCGTCGAGACCTCCAAGCAGACATCAAGAGACTGGGAACCACCTGGAGTAGAATCGAAGGAGAAGCACAGGACAGGAGTTGCTGGAGGTCTCTCGTCGACGGCCTATACCCGGGTAGGGGTGACAGGCGTAAGTAAGTAAGTAAGTAAGTAAGTCTCTCTCTGAAACGCTAATTCTTCTTTCTTAAGAGCTCTTTCTTTCTCTTCTCTCTCTCTCTGTACTTCTAACTCTTTCTCCTTTAAGACTCTTTCTTTCTCTTCTCTCTCTCTCTGCACTTCTAACTCTTTCTCCTTTAAGACTCTTTCTTTCTCTTCTCTCTCTCTCTCTGTACTTCTAACTCTTTCTCCTTTAGCTCCATTTCCTCTTTCTTAAGTATTCTGTCTTTCTCTTCTCTCTCTCTCTCTCTCTGAATTTCTAGCTCTTTCTCCTCCCTCTGTATCTGCATTTCCAACTTTTTATCCTCTCTAAGTCTACGAATCTCCAACTCTTTCTCGTCTTTCACTCTCTGAACTTCTAACTCCTTCACCTTTAAGGCTTTCTGAACCTCTAGTTCCTCTTTCTGAAGTACTCTCTCTCTCTCTCTCTCTCTCTCTCTCTTCCCTTTCTCTCTGAGCTTCTCGTTCTTCTCTCTGAGCTTCTCTTTCTCTCGCCCTATCCTCCCTATCCCTACATTTCTCGACATAATCAAAAAGTTTCTCATCCCTAAGTCCTAACCTTTCACCCTGTTTAATGTACGCCTCTACCGGGTCTGACTCCATACTTACTGCAACAATTTCCCACACTTGAAAACGTAAAAATACAAATACCACAACCAAATCAACGTCAAAACTTAAAATGAAAACTCAATATCAACAACCTACGCTCATATCAACTCTTACCCTACAATCGCTACCCACTAGCGCCCGCAGATACTTTAACCTACCGCTAAAACAGGGTCACCACTGTAACGCACGCAGACTTGCCCACAGTCGTACGCACAGACTCTCACGCAACAGACGCATACACCGCCACTGACTCAGACGGGCGCATTCATGCGGTAAAACACAACACACGGGCTCCCTTTCTAAAGTGACTTTTATACAATAAAGGAAGAAACGCTTAAAAGATTATCAGACTATATACACTCCACCTTCCCCACTGCATCCAAATCACATACACACAAATCACAATATCTTTGCCAGGCTAGGTTTTAGTTTCACACTGTCTCCAACCTGTTTGATGTTATTGCCTGGTTACGTTGGTCCTTCTCACGTCTAGGCGTGAAAGTCCTTCGTCGTACGCTTCTTCTTGCCGTCCTGTCTCTTTGGCACGGACGTCCTCGTTCTCGTACGGTAGCGCAGTTCTCGCTTTGACTCGGGTGTCTTGGTCCCGGTCAGACTCACTCTCAGTGAAGAGCTGGAGGGATGACCTCACGTTAGGTCCCACCTGTGACTCGACGTCTCGGCGTCCGTCGTTCCACTCTTTACAAGAACTCTGAATAGACAACAAAAGTCCCAACGTAACACTTGCTAAACACACAACATATTGGATCAATGAGAAACGTCACGTAACCTGGCTGATACAAATAACTCACACCTTCATTCACACACACACACACGTGCTTCATAACTGTCTATTTCCGTAACACCCCCATATCTCTGTCACTATCTTGAAACAGGCTATAGCCTAACACTCTTGCTATACACTACTCTATACACTGGAAAAGACTATGCTTACCCAACCACGTACTATCTTCATAGCGGCTTAGACATACACACTTCACATTCCTTTAGTCATCTAACTCGGTAAACAACTGTATACAAAAACACCGGTTACTTCACTGAATATAACCAACATAACTAAACCAAACCGGAACACCGCTATACAACCACATTACTCTTACCAGCGCATACTGTCTTTAACTAAGCAACTATCAATACTACATATATAGAAACATACCTGAAATCTAGGCTTCAGAGTCTTGGAATACGGGCTAGGTATCTCAAACACAACCGTTCCATACGACAAGACAGCCCGTACTCCCGATCTAGACCTCTGACAGACACAGCTTCCGCCTAGAACTCACTAAACAGAACTCACTAAAAATCCCGTGCTAACCATGTCTTAAGGATTTCACGGGCGTCTAGTGCCACACGGACTATCGGCACAAACAAACCGTTAACAGAAACCGTACCGTATTTAATCTAATGTATGAGCACTATGCACGAGCATAGAGCGTCATCACAACGGTGTACCCACAAAGCTTGTCCGCCTGATCAAGAGCAGCTACGATGGCATGACATGTTGCGTGATCCACGAAGGGCAGTTCACCAGGGAGCTCCAGGTCAGAACCGGTGTAAGGCAGGGGTGTTTGCTGTCTCCGTTCCTCTTCCTACTGGCCATAGACTGGGTCATGAAGAGGACCACAGAGCACAGACGAAGTGGAATACAGTGGGCACTGTGGACACAGCTTGACGACCTCGATTTTGCAGACGACTTGGCTTTACTGCCCCACACTCACCAACAAATGCAGGATAAGACCACGAGTCTTGCTGACATCTCGTCCCAAGTGGGCCTCACCATCCACAAACAGAAAACAAAGACAATGAGGCTGAACACAACCAGGGAAGAACCCGTCTTGCTTGCTGGCACCCCGATGAAGGAGGTGGAGTCCTTCATCTATGTCGGGAGCATCATAGACAAAAAAAGGCGGCACTGATGCAGATGTCAGAGCACGAATCGGTAAAGCCAGAGCAGCCTTTCTCCAGTTGAAAAAAGTGTGGAGTTCTAGAGAGCTGTCACAACACACCAAAGTCCGGATTTTCAACTCCAATGTAAAAGCAGTTCTCCTATATGGAGCAGAGACTTGGAGATTGACAAAAACCACAGTCAACAGAGTACAGATCTTCATAAACAGTCGCCTTAGAAGAATTTTGAAAATCCACTGGCCAGAGAAGATCAGCAACGTCAGACTCTGGGAGAGAACAGAGCAGATAACAGCAGAGAATGAAATTGGGCGAAGAAGATGGGGAAGGATTGGTCACAGTCTGATAAAGCCAGCTTCCAGTATCACTAGGCAGGCATTGTCATGGAACCCCCAGGGAAAGAGGAAAAGAGGCAGGCCGAGAAACACCTGGCGTCAAGACCTCCAAGCAGACATCAAGAGACTGAGAACCACCTGGAGTAAAATCGAAGGAGAAGCACAGGACAGGAGTTGCTGGAGGTCTCTCGTCGACGGCCTATACCCTGGGAGGGGTGACAGGCGTAAGTAAGTAAGTAATTCAATGCAGCGTTGACGCATGGAGTTCACCAGGGTTCGGAGAATATGTTGTGGGATCGCTTCCCACTCTTGATGCAGAAACTGAGTCAGCTGGAAGACGCCTTGAGGTGAGGAGGTGGGGTGGGGAGGGGGGGGGGTGGTGGTTGCTGACTACACGTTGCCCCAGCACGTCCCAGAGGTGCTCGTTGGGAGCCAGATCAGGTGAACGAGCTGGCCACTCCATCCTCATGATGCCCCATTGCTCAAGGTACTCATCCACCACACGGGCGCGATGAGGTCGAGCGTTGTCGTTTGCAGAACAGCATTGTCACCTATGGCTTGGTGAGCTGGCTGGATGAGGGGCTGCACAATCTCGTCCCGATAGCGCAGTCCAGTCAGGGTGCCTCGGATGACGTGGAGAGGGGTCCTGCCTTCCCTGCTGAAGCCTGCTCAGACCATAACTGAGACTCCTCCGTAGCGATCCACCTCTTGGACGCATCTATCCGTGAATCGCTCGCCCTGGCGTCTCCAGACCCTCACCCTGCCGTCGTTGAAGGACACAGTGAACCGTGACCCATCAGTAAACAGAACCTGAGTCCACTGGAGTCTGTTCCACCTCACATGTTGACGACACCAGGCAACCCGGGCTCTGCGATGAGCTGGAGTGAGGGGTATTTTCACTGTTGCTCTGCATGAAGCCAGGCCAATTTCGCGCAGACGTCGGCAGACTGTGCTTCTGCTGACGTTAACGTTTGCAGCGTGCATCAGTTGACGTCGCAGAGTGGTTGACGTGACAGTTCGGTCGCGCAGAGCCGCCACACAGAGGTATCTGTCCTCCCTTCTGCTGGTGCAACCTCGGGTGTCCAGAGCAGGGTCGTCGTTCTGCCCTTCCAGTTTCTTGGAATCGTGCCAGCAGCCTCTGGATCACACTCAGAATGGGACACCCAAAGACGTCTCCCAACTTCTCGTCCGGAAATTCCATCCTGCAGCCAGCGCCCGGCCTTGATCTACTGGCGTTAGGCTTCGTCGTGTTGGCATGGATTGGAAAGTGACGATTATGTACCGGTATTTGTAGCGAAACAGAAATGCAAAGTGTTCACAACAGACCCCCTAAACACGTGCATCACGACTTTACCGAGTTTTTCAGTCCTGCCTTCCTTTGGTACGCTTGCCAATATCGCACAGCTTTTCACAAAAACTGACGATGTTTCACTGCATTTGACACGTTCGTGGAAATTGATGAATTGTCGTCTATTGTTCCCTGTACAGTGGACTGTCTAAAGTCAACTTTTAACCTATTTGGATCGAAAGAACATTGTATTTTATTTGCGTACTTGAAAAAAGACGATAAACAATGACACAAAAAAGTGGGGTGGCCCTTAAGTTTTGACCATTAGTATATTACGCGCGTGTGAGTTTTGTGTGAGTGCGTGTGCAAAGACATTATTGAAAAAAGGTCTGTGTTAATAAATCATATATCCTTGAGAAATAAAGTTTCATTTCATTTCTCTCTCTCTCTCTCTCTCTCTCTCTCTCTCTCTCTCTCTCTCTCTCTCTCTCTCTCTCTCTCTCTCTCTCTCTCTCTCTCTCTCTCTCTCTCTCTCTCTCTCTCTCTTTCGGGGGGTACGAGGGGGGTTGGGAGGAGGGTGGTGGTGGTGGTGGTGGTGGTGGGTGGGGAGGGGGTATGAGAGAGAGAGTCAGAGAGACAGAGACATGGAGACTGGAGACAGAGAGAGACACAATGACAGAAGACAGGAGAGAGACACAAAGACAGACACAGACAGAGACACAGAAATACAGAGACACAGAGAGACAGACACAGAAATACAGAGACACAGAGACTGAGAGAGAGACAGACAGGCAGACAGACAGACACAGAGACACAGCACTGAGACACAGAGACACAGAGACAGAGACACAGAGACATTTGCCTTTTCGTTCTTTTAGTTTCCCGTTGCTTGTTGTGTTGTGTGTAGCAAGGGCAAGAATGGAAAAGGTCTGCTCAGTTAGTTGCTCTCTCTCCTGCTCCCCTGCCCTCCCCCCCCCCCTGCGCCCCTCACCTCGCCACTACCGCTCCCCCCCCCCCAAACCGAACCCTGCGCCCCTGGACTTATTCCTCTCTGTGACGAGTTAATTGATCATCGCTGAATTCAAAGAAAAATCTTCTCAGCTCGAGAGCGTGGATTCCCCAAAGAAAAGCCATTATCGCTCCTAAAAGAGCACTGCAACCAACAGGCTTCCGCAAGTTAAAAGATAATCAGCGCTCAACAATCCATCACTCAATTTCGCCCATCTGCAAGAGGCATAGGTTCGCATGAGCCCCTGCAGCCGCTAGGGCTCATGGGAATCTATGCCTCTTGCCATAACAAATTTACATTTCCGCATCTTAAAAGGTGTTGAAGACATGGACTGACTGACGTCTTGTGAACGTCGCTTAAACCTCGCATCATTCCCCCTTCGATCATCAGCAAGCACAGAGCCTCGTGGAACCCCTGCAGCCGCAAGGTCGTAAAGAGAATGATTGCCTCTTGCACTGTCACGTTTGCGTCCATTGCACGAGAGATGGAATGGAACATCTAAGCGTGACCATGCAGAATTCTTTCGTCGGAAAGTCGCCAAAACCCTAAAGCCTTTGACAGCGGGCTTGATCTAATTTCGCGAAGCCCACTGTGTAGAGTGGCGAAGCCTTTTGACACCCGTGCATTTTCCGGAGGGATGGAGGTGGCGGAGGGGGGTATGATAGACGCACGAGAGAGAGAGAGAGAGAGAGAGAGAGAGAGAGAGAGAGAGAGAGAGAGAGAGAGAGAGAGAGAGAGAGAGAGAGAGAGAGAGAGAGAGAGAGAGAGAGAGAGGCTAATTGCTGACAAAAAAAATGTGTTACTCGTTCACAAATCCTGGAACACTACAGATGGAAATTGTGTTGGACCACGATAGCTCAACAGTAGCCGCACCACATTAGCTTGGCTCCTCAAGGGAGGACCTGACAGACACAATACAACGGGGTACAAAACTACCGTGATAGTTCAAGAGGGTCAGGCCCCTTACCTACATTCTGGTACCAGCCTTAACCTTATTGACTGCTAGGCCCCTACTGTCGACATCGCTCGGCGTAAAAAAAAAATTAAAAAAAATAAAAAAAAAAAAACCCGCGTAACTACTAACGCTATCGTCAGTAGGCAGTCAAGGAGTTAACTCATCATTTTCTTAACTGATATTTACGTGTAGCGGTTTTCATAGGACAACTCCAGAATTTTAGGATACTTTCTGCTCTGTACGGTAAGGTCGAAGTTCACTTCCCAGCGCGCACGGCCGTTCGCAGGCCAACAGCGACGACCGACGTCGGTCCCACGGCCTTTTGCGCATTGAGTTGTCAGTGACAGTAGACCGCTAATATAGAGTTACTCGCTTTACTAAGACTATAAAGGAAAACCACGTGATCGCGTTCTCGAAAACCATTGGCCCGGCCGACCACTTTTTACGAGTTAAGGTCAGTCGAGGCCGCTAGCACGGCGCGGTGTGGCCGCTTTTAAGCGAAGCTTCTTGGCTTCACAGGCGTCATTTAGAAATCAACAGCACTCGGCCTGGGTCACAAATAGTGTCGTTGTTTCATTTTACTCGAAATTTACTCGATTAGTACGCTGCGCATGCGGAAAATCCATCATGGCAGCCGAACTCTACAGCGGTCTATAAACATTTTTGGGGAGTTAACCCATTATAAATAAATAAGATGTAAAATAACTGAATGAGCCGATCTGGAAATGGGGGAAGCTATAGTGAAAACAATCATTTCGAAAAGAGCATAAAGCTCAACACAGCATTCTTTATGTGTTCCCTGTGCTGTGAAATATACGACTTAAATGGAAACTTGCTGAATTAATTAATTTGTCAAAACACCAGCAATCTAATAAACTGCACACAATAACACTATTATTAAGGCATTTCTGCACTTCATTGACACGTGTGTTTTTGGTTTTTTTTTTGTTTTTGTTTTTTTGTTGTAAATTTCACGGCATTCTTGCTGACTATTGATGCTGATAACACTCAAAAATGTAGGCAGTTAAAACATCACCGCACCGTGTGGAAAAATGTTATTTCCTTGGTTAAATCGTCTCCTCTGCAAGAGGCATAGATCCTCATGTGCCCCCGCGAAGGCGGGGGCACATGAGGATCTATGCCTCTTGCTAGTTCGATTTGCACACTTCTTTTTTTTTTTCCTTAATGACGACTTTCTAACTGTACCATAAGGGTGAGGACAATGAAGCTCCACACGAAACAATGTTGTTTAATGACGCCCGAGCGTAACTGCTGGTACTTCTGCTGTGGTATATAAATGAGGATGAACGAAAAGCCGTACACTGACACCCCCATGGTCTGTTCTGTCCCGAGGACCACAGGGCGTAACGAGGCCAATCCGCGCGCTCTTATCCAAATTTTGGGGAAGAGTCCTGTGTCCAAAGCGCACTAGTTTAGCAAGACGGATGCACTAAACGTGACAATTCCAGCGGAGCGATTTTCTGTTTCAGCCACTCCCCGCGCCCGTCTTGGAATCCGAGGTCTCCTCCAAGCCGACCACAAAGGCTGTTCCGACGTCGGCCCGATGGCCTTTTGCGCACTGGGTTGATCTCTGTCGATTCTCAAACGCTGATCAGTCCGCGTAGCGGTATCGAAAGGGACGACTAACCCTTCGCGTGTCGTGTAGCGGTTTTAGTCGCGATGATTCTTTCAGGAATCACTATCGTTATTAAAACCGCTGCCGACACCCAAAGGGTTAATGTGCGCTTATTTAACTCATTCAGCCAGACGGCCGTATTTCCCAAATTTTGGAGGCGTCATCTAATGACTATGCACCAGTTGCAGGAGATGGATCGACCATGAACCTCTCGTATCTTAAAACTGTGTGAATACAAGCCTTCAAGAATAGTTTAACCCATTCAGCCCTGACGCACTATAGTCGGCGCCATTCTAATCTGGCACCACCCTTGAATTATCATGGTAATAGTCGGGCCGACTATAGTGCGTCAGGGCTGAATGGGTTAAACTATTCTTGAAGGCTTGTATTCACACAGTTTTAAGATACGAGAGGTTCATACACGAAATACCCATATCAGCATCGCCTATTGTGAACAGTTGTAGAAATAGTGCTGAGATGCCAGAATCCATGGGACGTAATCTTTAACGCATTCGAGACGTGCCGCTTTCGGATATGTCTCGAAAGAGTTAACGTTGAAGCTCTTTAACAGGTAAAGTCACCCACACCGTGATCAAAATGTGTATCTCTTGCAGCTTTAGGGGGTTTCAGCAGTTGGCTCTGAACAGAGGAGAAACCGCAACACATTGCGCTGTCGATAATTGAATTCGCAGAGGTATAAAGACTCGTCGCCACTGATATTAAATAAGTCTCTTTTCTTTTGTTCTCAAATGCCCGGTTATTAACTGGCTGTCACACGGAGCGCTCTATGTCAGCAGTCATTCAGGCCGTGCGGGAACGTTATCAGTTTGAACGAGGAACAGCTGGAGTCTGTCTCGCTCAGCAAGAGGCATAGAGTCTCATGAGCCCCTGCTGCTGCATGGGGCTCATGTGAATATATGTCTCATGCAGATAACATGGGGTTGAATGGGGAGTTGTCAGCCGGAATGACAAAATATCGTTCGGGACAGAAGCTCGAACTTTACTGCGAGAGAGAATGATGATGTTTATTTTGAAAATGCAGTAAATGCCTATCAGCAGAAAGTGAGCCATCTGCAGTTGGCATAGGTCTTCATGAACTCCGCAGATGCTGGGGTTCATGAAGACCTACGCCAATTGCTAGATCTACTCGAAGGTGCTTGTTCCTTCCACAACGGATTAACACATGTTTTCGGCCTGTGAGGGTGTTGGTTGTCAAAACGCCCTATAAACGAGAAAGGTACTCGCTTGTTGAAACTAAAATTTGTACTATTTCTCTAGTAATTGGAAACACAATGAGCTCCGTTACGTTTTTGTTAACCTGTTTACTCTTCATTTATGACGACGCACGAGAGAGAGAGAGAGAGAGAGAGAGAGAGAGAGAGAGAGAGAGAGAGAGAGAGAGAGAGAGAGAGAGAGAGAGAGAGAGAGAGAAAGAGAGAGAGAGAGAGAGAGAGAGAGAGAGAGAGAGAGAGAGAGAGAGAGAGAGAGAAGAGAGAGCCGGGTTAGTGGGGGTGGGTGGGGGGTGGATTGGGGGGGGGGTAGGGAGGTTTAAATCTTATGCACATTTGTTTTCGAATTGATTTACTTGCTGTCTCCAGTAGACATCAGTTTTATTTATTTCCACGAGAGATAAACATAATATTACAAATACGTATTAAATCCCTGCGCATAAAAAGCCTAAACTGAAAAGGCCGCAAAACAAAACATACCACAAAAAGCAAATTAAGATCAGAAAAGAGCTCAGCGGCAGAGCAAACAGAGCGAACTGCAAAAAAAAAAAAAAAAAACCAACAAAAAAACAACAATCCAAAACGAAACGTTATCAAAGCAAAGCGAAACAAAACGCAAAACAAAGCAAAGCAAAACGAAACACGATGCAAAGCATGGCAAAGCAAAACAAAAACGAAACACAAAGCAGATCAAAACGAAACGAAACACAAAGCGAAGCAAAACGAAACGAAACACAAAGCAAAGGAAAGCAAAAAAAAAAAAAAAACCCCAAAAAAAAAAAAAAAAAAAAAAAACCCGAAACGAAACGAAGCACAACACAGCACAGCACAACACAACACAACACACCCCTTCCCCGCCACGGTACGTACATTTTTTGTTTCTGAAATGTTTGTTCATTCAACGACCAAAGCCGCCAACACCGTCCAAGAAACAATAGGTCTCAGCAAGAGGCATAGATCCTCATAAGTCCCCGCAGTCGCGAGGGCTCATGAGAATCTATGCCTCTTGCAGTTGGATCGTGTTCACTTTTCTCGGTAGTGAAGGGGTTAATGAGATCGTGTACTGGTCGGTTAAGCTGAGGTTTGTAACACTCATATAATAACGGTATTATTATTATTATTACTCATGGCATCGCAGGCCTGATAATGGACAGCCCCCGTAAAGCCGGGCGGGTCATGGGCGATAGCAACGGCTATGACCTGTAGAGCACGACCTGAACACTGATTCATTCAGGAACACTGCATCAGTGCCGTCTCGTTGAGATGAGAGATGATCTATGATGATGAAGCTTTATTTTTCAACGGTAAAAAGTTTTGACAGAAAACAAATCGTCATTTTACAAACTTGCCGTTTCTAACATCTACAGCATAAAAAAGAGAAAACTATGAAAAATATATTTACATACAAAACCCAATAGTATCATTATATACAGAAAAAATAATAACACTCATCATACATACATGCACACACGCCCGCACGCACGCGCGCGCGCCGCACACACATACAACCACGCGCACAAGCAAACACGTGCACATACACACGCGCGCGCACACATAATATTATACCAAACATCTGCATGAAATACAGGATGCCACCAATGCTAAAGGTGCGAGGTTCGATTACGGGTTCCGGCGTCGGATTTTTCTCCTCTAGTAAGTGTCACCGTCAATTCGGGCGGACCGTCGGGGGTTCTTTCTCCGGGTACTCCGGCTCTTTCCTCCCCCACGACTTTGGTAGGCCTATCAGTTTCAGCCCACTGAATCAAATTTCAAAAATACAAACGATTTTGAATTTCCAAAAACTACAGTAGCTCGCTTGAGCTTGCCCTTAGCACCACGTGAATGTTCTGTGTTTATGTACAGTGTGTGAGTGAATGCGCGTGATTCACGTGAGGGTGCTTGTTGGGTTCAGTTCGCGGCGGCGCTATGAGCCGATTTTCAATTGGGATAAAGCGCCTATTTAATGCGCTAATTATTATTATTATGTACAGGCCGGAGATACTACAGTAGCTGAGAGAAGTACTAAGTTTGACTCATCAGATAATCAGAAAGTTTTGTTTTAAAAATTTCTGGTGAGGTAAGTAGTTTTCAAGTGTGCAGGGATAGAATTCCAAGCAAACGGACCAGAGAATGACATACTAGTTTTAAAAAGGTCGATTCTTGGCACTGGTAGGGGTAAGGTATTGTTTCTTGAGGTCCGTTTACGTTCTTGGTGAGATATAAATTCAGTTAGTGAGTATACTGGGGTGTCATATTATTCAAGTTATGCATAAAGACGCATTTCAGTGTTTTAAGTAAGTAAAGTTGCTGAAGCAGACCGCCAATGTTTCAGTGTCTATGGTAGCCGAGAGAGAGAGAGAGAGAGAGAGAGAGAGAGAGAGAGAGAGAGAGAGAGAGAGAGAGAGAGAGAGAGAGAGAGAGAGAGAGAGAGAGAGAGCTCTACACGCTAAACCCATCAGTGTATTGTCCCACTGCTCACACGCTTACAATCAATAGCTTGCCCCCTCTGAGCGTCAAAATCCTTTCAGCAGCTCGCGCTCGGCAGCATAAATATTCATGAAGCGCGTGGCGTGACTCCCATTGGTCGACCAGCCCGTCAATCGTAGCAGGACGCTACAATAGCAGGCTGTAATGACTGCGGCGAGGGCGGAGTTACAGTCGCACGCGTAACCCTGATTAACAGTCTCAATTCAAGTTAAATTGGAGTGATTGTATCAGCAAGAGGTATATATATTCTCATGAGCCCCTGCTCTACAGGGACCAATGAGAATATATGCCTCTTGCAGGTAGAGAGAAACGAAAGAGGGTGGATAGTGTATTGTATTACCACATATCCACCCGTACCTCACCAGCTAAATGCGCTACAAACCTCGCCGCGGATGACTTGTTACCGGGCTTTTCGTCTCGAGTGGCGACAAGGTCAGACGACTTGACATCGTAGGAGAGAGCAACAGAACGGACTCAGTTTCCCAGTGCGGTTCTCAGTCTCATCTTGACGGTGTACTCATTTTACGTGAAGTTTTCAGCCAAGAGTTTTATATTCGTTAAGAAAATATGGATTGATTCTAAACGACCAATTACGTGACTCATCGCTGCTTTGCCGGAAAAGCGTAGTTTTGATGCATTTTGATTTGCTACCTGCCGCAGGAAAGGTTTCCAGTGGGAATTTGACAAGTGTTGTGATTTAACTTGAAACAGAGACAACGTAAAAAGTCACTAAGCTGCGATATTTGTTTCCCGGGTGTTACTACAGGAACAGCTGTTGGTAACACTTGGTGTCAGACAGTCGGCCCGCCCACCACAGGTCTGAAATAATTAAATGTATGGCCTAGTTGCTGATTCCGCAATCATCTGAGGTTGTCAATGCACAGCACTGCATAATCAGTCTGACTGGACAGTTGACAAGACGAGCTGGCATCGTGAGTAACAGGGATTGTGTTTTAATCACCGCGTGTCTAGACAATTTTCAGGTTTTAAATTGAAGATATAAACGACTCGGATTCTATACTTTTGGGGGCCAGTTGTCTTGAAATCACTTGCTCGTCTTGTTTACCAGTTCTGTTTATTCGAGAGTCAAATACTTTGCGGAAGTTGACTTAAAAAGGACTATTTTACACCAAGGAATATTTGGCACATCGGAGCCAGCACCACAAACAGCAACGCCAACAGTACGGACAACAACAGTAGCGCTGGCTACTCGAGCGTTGTGCTTGAGGCTGTAGGCAGTAGACACGTTCTACGGGCTGCCTCCCTCCACGCTGGAAAAGACTCGAACCCTGGAGGCCGACAGAGTTAAGGCGGTCGTCTCTACCGCCGCGGCTCTGAACCTGGCCATGGCCGTAGACGCCAGATCATCAGCTCTCCCCCATCTTCAGCATCCCCCCGCCCCAGGGGCCTACCCCAGGACTTTAGCGGACATCATGCCGGCCTCCATGATGCTGCCCCACTTCCCCTTCAACTTCTACAGTCAGGAGAGGTTCAAGAGTTGCCATAGTAGCTTCCTGGCCAATGCTGCTGCTGCTGCTGCCGCCGTGTCCTCCTCTCCGTCCCTCTTTTCCATAGAGAGCATCCTGGCCCCCCGGCCCCTCCTGGCCCACAGACCTCCGGCATACCTGCCTTTTCCGGGGCTGCCTTCACATCATGAACTCTTTGCGGGTAAGCGTGGAATAGTATTAATAATAACATCATTCATATTCATATTCATATTCACATATCCCAGCAAGGAAAGTTCCTCGGGGCCACGGCGGCCGCAGTGGGCCCGCGCACAGTCGTGCGCGGGCCCACTGCGGCCGTCCTGACCAGAAGACGTTTTACTACTGGGGATTATTATATTATTATATTATTATTATTATTATTATTATCATCATCATCATCATCGTCATCTATTTTACGTTATATACATACCTTTATTCTAAATGAAAATCGACACAATATTTATGTCTGATTCAGACACACACAAAAATGGGTTGCAGTACCCCCTCTAACAAAACATCTGCTTGGTCTGACTCTTTGGGTGTCGGAAGCGCTTTTTTGTTGCGATGATTCCTACAAGACTCATCGCGACAAATAGCGGTACCGACAACCTAATGGCAATGCAAGGTAAGTAAGGGTACTGTAGGCAGGGCGGAGTAGGCCTCGCCAGCGCGTATTCCGGCCTATTCACACCGTACCTAAGATCTGAGGCCTAACTGGTGGTAACGAAAAAAAAGAAAAAAAAAAAAAGAAGGGAGTTTCATAAATGATACACTTGATCCAAGGTAACTGGTAAGCTGGTAAGCACCGGTTTCTACCAGCTATTTACCTTACCTTTAGATCAGTCGGCTTAACCTTTTCACTGCCAGTGGACACAGACTGTTTTTAAAACCAAAGTACATTCTACGTCAAAGTTTCCTGGCCATTAACACTTTCGAGACGTGTCGCATCCGGATTCGCGGACTTAGGCCGCGAATCCGGATGCGACACGTCTCGAAAGAGTTCAACGTCAACGTTTTCCCAGCCGTCAAAGGAACATTGATACAACGTGGTCTCAGCAAGAGGTATAGATCCTCATGAGCCCCCGCAATTGCGGGGACCCATGAGGATCGATGCCTCTTGCAGTTGCGTGGTGTTCAATAGTTTTCTCGGCAGTATAGAATTAATTCACCAGCCCCTATTCTTATCAGTTTATCTGGACTCAAGGAAATCATTAGTTATGACTGGAACGCTTACACGCTTACAAAGGCAAGTTTTAAAAATCTTGTTGTATTTGTTCTATCTCAGAGTGTTTTTTTCTTCTTTGTTGAGAATTTCTTTTTTTATTAGCACGTAAGCATGGGTAACGTAAACACGTTAATCAGTCAATTTTCTCCCATTGATTATCGATATAGGACAACGTTTTGCAAGCACAAATAAGACAAGATAAGATGAAATGACTAAAAGATAAGACAAGATAAGATGAAAAGACTAAAATAATATTAAATAAATAAATAAATAAACAAAAACAAATCGTGTTGTAATTATCCTATCTCAGAGTGGTTTTGTGTGTGTGTGTGTGTGTGTGTGTGTGTGTGTGTGTGTGTGTGTGTGTGTGTGTGTGTGTGTGTGTGTGTGTGTGTGTGTGTGTGTGTGTGTGTGTGTGTGTGTGTGTGTGTTTTGTGTGTTGGAAATCCTTTTTTATTAGCACGTAGGCATGGGTAACGTAACCACATTAATCAGTCAATTTTCTCCCATTGATTATCGATATAGGACAACGTTAACTAAAATAATATTAAATAAATAAACAAATAAATAAATAAATAAATAAAAATAAACTTAGTCAGTAAAACAAATAAAATAAAATAAAATAAAATATTTTTAAAAAAACCGGTCTGCCGGTCAAAGTGTCCTGAGGGTGAAATCCCCATCCACCCACCCAGCCCCACCCATCCCACCACCCACCCCTAAACTAACGATAATAGTGACGTCAAAGTCAAGTTATGTTCTCAACTAGTATCTATAGCTGTAAATCAGAATTGCGCAAATATACTATAGATAGTATACTGCGCGCCTCTTGCAAACGGAATTGAACAAAAGATAAAAG
Organism: Semisulcospira habei; assembly: GCA_036245525.1. Lineage (NCBI taxonomy): Eukaryota > Metazoa > Mollusca > Gastropoda > Semisulcospiridae > Semisulcospira > Semisulcospira habei. The sequence continues at coordinate 82,008,049 of BTPG01000004.1, read as the reverse complement.
CTTACCTAGGGCGCAAAGGTCATCGGGCTGAAGTCGGCCCGATGGCCTTTTGCGCATTGGGTGTGCGCTTCGACTGATACACTGGCGTTATAAACGCCCAACAACACAAACCCGCAAAAGTCTGAAAACATTTTAATTTATGTGCCGCTGTCATCCCGAATCGGCATCCTCCTGGGTGCATCAGTGTACATGATGGTTTGAGTTTAACCCCGTCAGTACCAGTGGTTACAGTTTTACTGTTATGTAATCTTTGTTAATTCAACGCTAAAAAAAAAAAAAGCCCGAGCCGGTCCAAAAACTTAGACACAAAGCAAGAGGCTTAGATACTTATGCGCCCCCGCAACTGCGGGGGCTCGTGAGTATCTATGTCTTTTGCATTTGTGCGTCATGTGTGGAAAGGGGTTAAACGCTCCAGCAAAATCAAAGAGAGAGGGCGGTAGGGTGTTTGTGTATGTGGGGTGGGGGCTTGGGGGAGTGGGGGCGGGGGGGGGGGGGGGGTAGGTGGGGTGTTGCACCGGGTTTGCACCTGCGTTTGTGTCTCTTTAAATTCTGAAGCCGATGCGATGCTTCGACCGTTACAACTCAAGGGGCAGTGCTTGATTTAAACCTGTCCAGGCACCTACGCTAATCAGGCACTGCCCGCGAGTTGATCCCCCGTATCTTTATCCACCTATACCTGCTTTGGTAGTGCTCAACCCATGACGTGACTATAATTTTTTTTTTTTTTTAATGGGCATGCGTGGCCGTGGAGTCCAAGTCTGATGGGTGAGTAAATCTGACAGGTATTGTGGTTTAACACACCAGAAGAGGTATGATCATATGAACAGCCCCTCATCCAAGCCCTCCTTCCATTTGCAAAATTCATAGATTTGCATGAGCCCCAGCCTCGCTGGGGCTCATGCAAATCTATGCCTCTTGCTAACCGAAGTTGCGTCAAACTGTTTCCCAAAACGCAGGCATTACTTTGTGTGGAGCTTGGGATTATGAAAGAGGGGGGGGGGGGGGGGTATTGTGAGCGTGTTTGTTCAAACAACAACTGCCGGAATTTAATTTTAGTGTCTTTTTTCTATGCTTAGCTCTGTCGTGTACAGTTTCAATGCGACCATTATGGTAATGACCACGGATTAGGGAAGTTTTTTTTTCTGTTGCAGTTTTCGGAGGTAAAGTATCATAGCAGGGGGTTTACAGAAAGAGAAGCGATATGAGACACTGCTAATAGACCTTGTCATGAATACGTCTCCATGGGAATAAATATTTGAGATTTAAAAGTTGAAACTGTTCTAAGTGAGAACAGAAAAGGTGCGAAAAATTAACAGTTAATTTTAATTATGTTTTAATTTAAAAGGAAGATCGCAGTTTTAGATTTGTTGACAGTGATATTTATTTATTTATTTATTTATTTATTTATTTATTTATTTATTTATTTATTTATTTATTTATTTATCACTGCCTGCTTAATTCTCAATTGATCGTACCAAAGTCTGATTCTGGCGTAACGGTTTCCTGTACAGAGAATTTCACATGACGACACTTTAATTTTATCCCATTTTTAGCTATTCCTTACTTTTACGCAAAGTTTTTCAAAGATGTCCCATAAAAGAGAGAAGACAACAACTGAGCTTAATTTTTCACCCGCACCCGCCCGCGCTCCATTTTAAACATCTCTGGTGCATCGCTGACGCACACAAACACGAAACAAGCACGCGTACATGAATGCAGAACAGAAGTTGGAGATGGCTGGAGATGTAAACTTCAATGATTTCTTAAGTCTTTTGATGTGACATGACCCAAAACGTGCAATCAAGAATGCAGGGGGTTGTGAGAGGTTATATTTGCACAATTGAAAGCGCTGTCCGAGAAATTACCGGCTGGAAAAGCATTTTACTGTTTTGTTTTATTTTATTTTATTTTATTTTATTTTATTTTATTTTATTTACTTTTTTTGTTTGTTTTGTTTTTTATTTTTATTTTATTTTATTTATTTATTATTATTTTAATTTTTATTTTTTATTTTATTTATTTATTTATTATTATTTTTTAATTTTATTTTTTATCTTATTTATCTACACGTTTGTTTATTTCTTTTTTTTTTTTTTGTTTCTTTGTTTCTTTGTTAACCCTCTGGCTGTCAGTAGAGGTTTTTGTCACGATGATTCCTATAGCGACAAAAAAAAAAAGCGCTACCGACAGCCTACCTTACCTTGGGAGTATATCTTTTCTACAAAATTTATGTAGAGAATTGTTTAACTACGTGAATGTTTTTGTCATGAGCCATTTTAGTTTTGTCTCCTTTTGGTGAATGTATGGCGTAATTCTGGTAGCCTGAGAGTTTGCACTGACACGCGGACGCAAAAATAAAACAATACATGCGATAAACTAAATTAATGACAATTTTACCGTTGCCTTCGTCCGTGTGTCTGAGACAAAAACAAACAAACAAAAACAAAAAAGCAAAAAACCACAGGTGTAAATGCCCTAAAAAATACCCTAAAGTCCCTATGTCTGTTGTGACACATTATGGTCTATGCGCATTAGAAGATGTTTGAAAATGAAGTGAACGGTTAAATAACGTTACGTTACATGGTTGTTGAGTTATCTCATTGCGGTTGACGTTTTTAGACAGTCTTCTTTAGCAAATACGTCACAGCCGGCTCGATGCCTAGAGGCTCATGAGTCCTCGCATATGCGGGGACTCAGGAGGATTTTGGCCTCTTGCAAGATCTATTTGTATCTGTGATTTTCATGAAAGGAAGAACATTAGAGGTTAAATGAGGGAGGGAGAGGGAATTCCTTTAAGTTGCCTGCGTCTTGCTGTTCTTTCATTAATGGTAAAATTAAACACGGGGAAAGTGGAGGGGGGATGTTTTACGGTATCTCTCGTTTTCTTGTTTTTATCTCTCTTTTTTGGATTTCGCACGTGCTGGTGCTGAGATAATGTTTTTCATAACACGACTGTGTTTACACACACACACACACACACACACACACACACACACACACACACACACACACACACACACGCAGGCATGTAAACCCCGTGAACCGGGGACGTGGTTGTATCCATACGAACCGGGGACCCTATGAAATAATGCTTTGCGAGCATCGCGCTTTTAACAATGGAAAGCCGATCCATAAGCAATGCTAATTGTTATATCAGTGTCTCTGTAAGTCCATAAATACCTGTTTTATTGGCATGTGTTTTCATGGGTTGTATCCATACGAACCGGGGACTTACGCAAACCGGGGACACACACACACACACACACACATACACACGGGTTGTGTCCATACAAACCGGGGACACCAATATTCTCGCTTTGTCAAGGTTATAATCGACCTGTATATTGTATTGGTAGTATTTTGCGGACCTCATTTGTATTGTACATATTTTATTTAAGCTTTTTTTTCACTGCACCCTATTTTACTTCCAACTTTTCACTTTTACTGCCCCTCACCTCTCTCTCTAAACTCATGTTCATAATAAAGTCACATAATAATTCTTCTATCAAACTCATTCTGTCAGTTTCCCATGCGTCACTTTTGGTGTGATTTATTTGTGAAGTTGTTTTTGTGTCCCCATTTTGTATGGATGTAACCACCCTTTGTGTGTCCCAAGTTTATATTGATGTCTCTAGCCTTTGTGTGTCCCTAGTTTTTATAGATATATCCAATCTGTGTGCATCTCTAGTTCATGGGAATCGATGAGAGAGTCAAATATTTTAAGAAAGATTTGAGTACACTCCGATATGCTGAAGCCAAAAAAGCAACAAAATTTCCATCTGCTCTTAATATGACTAATTTAACAAGGGATAATTTAAACTCACTTAAGTTGAACTTCGGATAAGTCAAACGTGTTTCTTCTCTTCAAATTTTTTTAATGCAGTCCCATATGCCTATGTTGAACATGGATAGGTAAAAAAGATAAAATGCCTGAGCCAAAACATCCCCCCCCCTCCCCTCTGTCCAAAGCTCTTCTTATAGGACTAATTTTAAAAGGTAGTTTTTAAGTCAAACATGTTTCTCCTTTTGCTATACTCGGCAAACCCGGCAACTCTGCACCTTATGATCATGTTTCATTGTATCGTTCATGGATTACTAAGTAACACAGATTGTACTGAGATGATTGTCATGCAGAAAGAAAAAAAACCATGTAAAGATAAAAAATAGCCTTGCAGACAGTGGTATATTACATTGTCACCCTTTTTTTTTTTTGTAATTCCAACACTCACCCATTACTACGTTTAGTCCTTCCTATTTCCCCTTCGCATCTGTACACCTCAAATTGCATGGAGATGCATTATTAGACACATGCAGTTTGGGACATAATGCATGGATTATCAGCCATCCTTCACTTTCTTCCCAATTATGCTCACCCTCCTCATATCTTGAACATGTCCAATCATCATTAAATAATGATTTCTGCTGTATTTCTACAAGTTATCACATCATAACAACTCTACTCAACTGTGTCAGCACACTATAAAATATCAGTAAAAGAAAATAAAAGAGGTAAAAATCACCATATATAAAAAAAAAGTTCACAACTGTCAGGACAAAATTAATTTGCTTGCACAATGAGGTTCATCAGAAAAAAATAATTTGAAAGAAAACTCAAAATAACTACACTGAAAGGCTCTAAGACCACAATTTATTAACACAGAATTCTGCATGGTAACTGTTTTATTTTGGTGCCAGTTTAAGGGATATTGTAATAAATCACACAGAATGGCTTATGCCTTTACCAATGTTTGGTTGTACAATGACTTTATTTAACACAAAATACAATGTGGATTGGTTGGTTGAGCATTGCATATCCTCCCGACAACAAAAAAACTTTCTCAGGACGTGCCTAAGGCGCTTGTGAATAAAACAACAACAGAATATTGAACGCATGTCATCAGCGGGTCTATTGTGCAAAAATAAACCTAACACATGATAGAGATACTGTACCTTTATGATAATTTTTACACTCTAGTTTATTAAAATAGAGTAGAAATCATTACAATAACAAAATATGTACAGGGAAATGGTATATATACAAAACGCATTAACTGCAAACACATAATTTATCATTATTATCAATGGAAAAGCAAGGTGGAGCATAATGCATAGGACAGTAGAAATCAAGCCAATGTGCAAGATCAATATGGTCAGTAATAACTATAAATTAAAATGACTGTGTGTTGGCTCTTTATCCACCTGTTACTAAAGCCTGAGCAAATGACGTGAACAATTGGTTGTTTGTACATTGCATAATGTCCCGAAAGCAAGAAGACTTTTTTCAGGATGTGCCAGCACTGCTGGTGAAAGAAAAATTCAATGTATGTCACCAGCCGGTCTGATATGCTAATTAAACATAAGACATGCTTGGGATGCTGCACTGACTTGCTAATTTATTGGACCCTAGTTTACAAAAAGTAGAATATCTTTAAAATTACAAAAATATTACAGAGAAATGGTATTAAACAATACATTAACTGCAACACATAACTTATCAGCAGGTGTCGTTGTCTAAAGTGTGCGCATGTGTGCGCGAGTTGTGAGTGCGTGCTTAGAGTTATAATTATTATAAGATAAGCGCATTATAAATACCGTAATTATTATTATTCTTAGGTGCAACAGACCATTAGCAACACACATCAAATATCAAGGACTACAGGAAGTGCAGACAGTAGTAGTTGGAAATGAAGCTGAATGAGATAAGGGAGAAAGGCTGAGGGAAGGATAAGAAGAGAAAGAGTAGAGGAAGAAGAGAAAATAGAGAGAGAACTGTGAAAAAAAAAAAAAAAATAAAAAAAAAAAAAAAAAAAAAAAAAAAAAAAAAAAAAAAAAAAAAAAAAAAAAAATAAAAAAAAAAAAAAAAAAAAAAGCTAGCAGAGAATGTGATGCCTGGTACACCCCAAAGGTAGGCAGGAAACAATATTTTTGACCCAACCCAGAAGGAAAGGGGGGGGAGAAAGGGGGGAGAAAACAGATGATTAGGCAGTGGGACACCCGTTACCGGTTTTTCTGACACCGGCTCATCCGACTTATTTTTTTTTTATTTTTTTTTTTTTTATTTTTCTTTTTTTTTTTTAAAGTGGGAGTAGGTGAGAATCAATTCTGCAGTCGTGGTTTTATTTTTGGGCTCGGGGCTGGGTTTACACATTTTTAGTATAAGAGGAGAGGGTTAAAGTTGTAAATAAGTTACCAGGCTTTTTTCACTATGATTTTAAACAATGAAAAAACGCAGGAAAGGGGGCCCACCAAAGCCCCTTATGGCTCACATGTTATTGACCGATCCACACATGTGTTCTCCCATTGGTGTGACACCCTTTTTGGGCTTTGACATAGAGTCTTTCCTCTTCAGGTTTATAATCTCTTGTTTTGTGCCCAAAGTTTTTTGTTTGTTTTAGTCAGTTCTTGGAGTTTGCAAGATTTGACAGTCCAAGCTAGTTTTAGAGTTTTGTTAGTTTTTTAGTTTGTATAATGTTTGTGTGTTATAACAATGTTAATAGTATTGTTTCTTGTAAAATTGTGTTTTTAAAATTTTTGGGTTTGAGTTAATGGTGTTTTATTGATGTTTGTGTTTGTGGTTAGAGGATTTGTTGTGTGTAAAATAGGTTGTTCGTTCGGTTTGTTTGCTAATTTGGCTGTGTATTTTGGTGAGTTGTAAAATAGTATTTTGAAAAAAGAAAAAAGAAAAAGAAAGAAAAAAAAAAAAAAAAAAAAAAAAAGAAAAAAAATAAAAAAGAAAAAAAAAAAAAGAGGATAAAAAAAAAGAAAAGAAAAAAAAAAAAAAAATAAAAAAAAAAAAAAAAAAAAAAAAAAAAAAAAAAAGAAAAAAAAAAAAAAAAAAGAAATAGGAAAAAAAAAAGAAAAACACAAAAAAAAGAAAAAAAAAAAAAATAAAACAAAAAAAAAAAAAACAAAAGAAAAAAAAAGAAAAAAAGAAAAAAACCGATCTACTCTACTATTCTGTTGGTCAGTAAATTGCAGCTATTGCACATCCTACCTATTTTGTGGACCCTTATTCCTGAGCTCAGCTCTTTTTGAGCCCACCATTTACCTTTTCGCGATGGGAAATAATCAACCAAATCAGTTTTGCATAGGAAAATGTTCTTCTTTAACTTACACATAGGTATCTTTGTTGATATTTGGTATTTTTGTACTATGTTTGGTGTTTTGTTGTTTGAAGTTGTGTTTTATAGTGCATCCCATGTTCATAGGAATATATGTGATGAGATAGATAGAATTTGTACCATTGGTTTAACATCCCCGAGGACCAGAAACACAGCAACAAGTCTTTCTGCCAGGGCGTGCCTCTTTTATTTTCTTGCACTGCTTTTGAAAAAAAAAAAAAACCCCAGACCAGAAGAAACTGAAAATACCAGGACCAGACCAGAATATTGAGATGTTATGTCCGGCCAACACAAGCCAGTTCCAATACGTTAAAATTAAACCGACGACATGGGGCCTAACTAGATAAAGCAAAGGACCATTTAGCAGCAACACACATCCTAATATCAAGAAGCCTACAGTGGCGAGTATGCAGACTAGTAGAGTAGGGAGGACAGTTTGGTGAGGTTTTTACAAAGGAATAAAACAAATGCTAGTGGGGTTTGAACATGAACTAAGTGTTAGACAGGAAACACATGCCATAGAATAGTAGGGGAAAACGAAGGACTAAGACCACCCTGTGGGGTGACACGGGTGGACCCTGGGAACGAAAAAAGTAGTAGTTAAACCCCACCCTAAGACCCCAGGGCAGACCCAGGGTTGGGGGATATCTATGAAACGAGAGTCAAATATTTTAAGCGAGATTTGAATAAGGTCCCATATGCTGAAATATAAAAATAGTTGATACATCAAGACAACAAAAATTTCCCAGTCAAGTCCTTGACTTATGATGACATAATTTAACCAAATGGGATAAGTCCCCAACTCACTCAAGTCAAACTTCGGTATAAAGTCCCCAAACGTGTTTTCTTCTCTCCAAAAGTCTGATATACGTTAATTATTTTTTAATTAAGCAGTTGCAAACGCCTACCTCAAACTTGGATAGGTAATAAACAGAGTAACATGCCTGAGCCAAAACTTTTTTCTTCAGTGTCCAAAGTTCTTCTTATATAAGCTGCGGCTTGTAATGGTCTGAGTTAAAAAAGAGGAAATTGGCCGGGGTCCAGGTGCCACCTAGGCACTTGGTGTAGAGGGTTGCAGGGAAATGAACCCCTTCCTCCCCGCATACAAATTGTTAGAGCATTTTTAACTGTGCATTCTTGTATGAGCAAAAACATATAACATAGTGTAGGAAAGACTAGCTTGCTTACTTACACAACAGCTGAACTCCTAAGTAGCCTGTCATTATCGATGCATAGCTTACAAGTTATTATTCGCCAACAAAGTCCAACTACAAATCTAAGTGTAAACACACACTGATGCTCAGCTGACAGTCACTATTCACCATCAAACGTCCATCAAAATATTGTCCTAGTCGTTCATCACCCACATCTTTTTCCATCCATTCCCACCTCCACGCGTTTTTTTCACCACGCTGAACAATGCGTCTCTTGCATCCATTTTACCGGCTTTGCGATTCAGTTATACACGCATGCGCAGTTCCGTGTTTAACAGTCTGACTTGAGGACACGCACAACAAACTTTGTTGACTTGGGGGAAATATCGTTGTCAAACGTTTTTGTTCTGTGGAAAACCATACTGTTCTCGGCGGTGTTTTTTTTTTAAATAGCGGAAATTCGGCGCCGAACCATGGAAAATTACAAGCCCTGTATAAGACTAATTTTACAGCGTAGTTCCAGACCAGTCCAGTTTGGTTTAATCAAACTTCTTCAAGTCAAACGTGTTTCTCCTTTTCCTATACTTGGTAAACCAAGCAACTCTGCACCTTCTGATCATGTTTCAATGTATCGTTCATGGAACACTAAGTGACACAGATTGTACTGAGGTGATTATCATGCAGAAAAGACATTTAAACATCAAAGAAGCCTTGCACACAGTGGGATATTACATCACCCATTTTTTTGTAATCCAACACTTACCCATTACTACGTTCACAGTTCATCCTATTTCCCTTTCACATCTGTACACCTTAGATTGCATGTAGAAGCATTATTAGACACATGCAGTTTGGGACATA
>BTPG01000004.1:81882255-81990139 GCA_036245525.1 Semisulcospira habei | reverse complement strand
TATGTCCCAAACTGCATGTGTCTAATAATGCTTCTACATGCAATCTAAGGTGTACAGATGTGAAAGGGAAATAGGATGAACTGTGAACGTAGTAATGGGTAAGTGTTGGATTACAAAAAAATGGGTGATGTAATATCCCACTGTGTGCAAGGCTTCTTTGATGTTTAAATGTCTTTTCTGCATGATAATCACCTCAGTACAATCTGTGTCACTTAGTGTTCCATGAACGATACATTGAAACATGATCAGAAGGTGCAGAGTTGCTTGGTTTACCAAGTATAGGAAAAGGAGAAACACGTTTGACTTGAAGAAGTTTGATTAAACCAAACTGGACTGGTCTGGAACTACGCTGTAAAATTAGTCTTATACAGGGCTTGTAATTTTCCACGGTTCGGCGAATTTCCGCTATTTAAAAAAAAAACCGCCGAGAACAGTATGGTTTTCCACAGAACAAAAACGTTTGACAACGATTTTCCCCCAATCAAAAAGTTTGTTGTGCGTGTCCTCAAGTCAGACTGAAACACGGAACTGTGCATGCGTGTATCTGAATCGCAGCCGGTAAAATGGATGCAAGACGCATTGTTCAGCGTGGTGAAAAAACGCGTGGAGGTGGGAATGGATGGAAAAAGATGTGGGTGATGAACGACTAGGACAATATTTGATGGACTTTGATGGTGAATAGTGACTGTCAGCTGAGCATCAGTGTGTGTTTACACTTAGATTTGTAGTTGGACTTTGTTGGCAAATAATAACTGTAAGCTATGCATCGATAATGACAGGCTACTTAGGAGTTCAGCTGTGTGTAAGTAAGCAAGCTAGTCTTTCCTTCACTATGTTATATGTATTTTGCTCATCAAGAATGCACGTTAAAAATGCTACAATTTGTATGCAGGGGAGGAAGGGGGTCATTCCCCTGCACCCTCTACCAGTGCCTAGGTGGCACCTGGACCCCGGCCAATTTCCTCTTTTTTAACTCAGACCATTACAAGCCCTGCTTATAAGAAGAACTTTGGACACTGAAGAAAAAAGTTTTGGCTCAGGCATGTTATCTGTTTTACCTATCCAAGTTTGAGGTAGGCGTTTGCAACTGCATTAAAAAATAATTAAACTTATCAGACTTTGGAGAGAAGAAACACGTTTGACTTACCCGAAGTTTGACTTGAGTGAGTTGGACTTATCCCTTGTTAAATTAGTCATATTAAGAGCAGCTTTGACTGGGAATTTTGTTGCTGTTTCACCATTTTTATATTTCAGCATATGGGACTGTATTCAAATCTCGCTTAAAATATTTGACTCTCTCATAGATTTGCCCCCACCTGGGTCTGCCCTGGGGTCTTGGGTGGGGTTAAACTACTTTTTAGTTCCCAGGGTCACCCTGGTCAGCCCCACAGGGTGGGCTTTCCCCTCTATTCTATGGCATGTGTTTCTGTCTACTCTTAGTTCATTCACCTGCATTTTCCTTTTTAAAACTCCTCCCTACTGTCTGCACTGCCCTGTAGCTCTTGATATTGGATGTGTGTTTGCTAAATGGTCTTGGCTTTATTTAGGCCCCATGTCGTAGGTTTATTTAACGTATTGGACTGGCTGGCGACATACATTCAATATTCTGGGTTTTTTTTTTTTTCAAAAGCAGTGCAGGCACGTCCTGAGAAAGACTTGTTGCTGTCGGGATGTTACGCAATGTACAATCTATCAATCTCATAGATTCCTATGAACTTGGGATGCACACAACTTCAAACCCAAAACATAGTACAAAGATACCTGATGGTAAGACATTTCTATGCAAACTGATTTGGTTGATCCCTCGGAAAGGTAAATGGTCAAAAGAGCTCAGGAAATAGGTCCAAAATAGCCATATTTTGACAAGATGTTTTTTCTCAAATACTATTTACAACATCAAACTTGGCACAGAGATACCTGATGGTAAGACCTATCTATGCAATTGTTACACATGTGTGGATCGGTCATACATGTGAGCCATAAGGGCTTTGCCTTTCTTGTTACATAGTGAAAAGCCTGGTACTTTAGGTAAAACAGCATAAGTAATAATAAATGCATTTGATTCTCACTTTAAATAGTGAGCCCACTGCCTAAGCTTCTGTTTTCTTCTGGGGCATATGTTTCTGCCTACCTTTGGTCCATTCACCTGCATTTTTTTTTTCAAGTTCTTCCTACTGTCTGCACTGCCTGTAGTCCTTGATATTTGATGTGTGTTGCTAATGGTCTGTTGCACCTAAGAATAATAATAATTACGGTATTTATAATGCGCTTATCTTATAATAATTATAACTCTAAGCACGCACTCACAACTCGCGCACACATGTGCACACTTTAGACAACGACACCTGCTGATAAGTTATGTGTTTGCAGTTAATGTATTGTTTAATACCATTTCTCTGTAATATTTTTGTAATTTTAAAGATATTCTACTTTTTGTAAACTAGGGTCCAATAAATTAGCAAGTCAGTGCAGCATCCCAAGCATGTCTTATGTTTAATTAGCATATCAGACCGGCTGGTGACATACATTGAATTTTTCTTTCACCAGCAGTGCTGGCACATCCTGAAAAAAGTCTTCTTGCTTTCGGGACATTATGCAATGTACAAACAACCAATTGTTCACGTCATTTGCTCAGGCTTTAGGAACAGGTGGATAAAGAGCCAACACACAGTCATTTTAATTTATAGTTATTACTGACCATATTGATCTTGCACATTGGCTTGATTTCTACTGTCCTATGCATTATGCTCCACCTTGCTTTTCCATTGATAATAATGATAAATTATGTGTTTGCAGTTAATGCGTTTTGTATATACCATTTCCCTGTACATATTTTGTTATTGTAATGATTTCTACTCTCTTTTAATAAACTAGAGTGTAAAAATTAGCATAAAGGTACAGTATCTCTATCATGTGTTAGGTTTATTTTTGCACAATAGACCCGCTGATGACATGCGTTCAATATTCTGTTGTTGTTTTATTCACAAGCGGCTTAGGCACGTCCTGAGAAAGTTTTTTTGTTGTCGGGAGGATATGCAATGCTCAACCAACCAATCCACATTGTATTTTGTGTTAAATAAAGTCATTGTACAACCAAACATTGGTAAAGGCATAAGCCATTCTGTGTGATTTATTACAATATCCCTTAAACTGGCACCAAAATAAAACAGTTACCATGCAGAATTCTGTGTTAATAAATTGTGGTCTTAGAGCCTTTCAGTGTAGTTATTTTGAGTTTTCTTTCAAATTATTTTTTTCTGATGAACCTCATTGTGCAAGCAAATTAATTTTGTCCTGACAGTTGTGAACTTTTTTTTTATATATGGTGATTTTTACCTCTTTTATTTTTTTTTTACTGATATTTTATAGTGTGCTGACACAGTTGAGTAGAGTTGTTATGATGTGATAACTTGTAGAAATACAGCAGAAATCATTATTTAATGATGATTGGACATGTTCAATATATGAGGAGGGTGAGCATAATTGGGAAGAAAGTGAAGGATGGCTGATAATCCATGCATTATGTCCGTGTCTAATAATGCATCTCCATGCAATTTGAGGTGTACAGATGCGAAGGGGAAATAGGAAAGACTAAACGTAGTAATGGGTGAGTGTTGGAATTACAAAAAAAAATGGGTGACAATGTAATATACCACTGTCTGCAAGGCTATTTTTTATCTTTACATGGTTTTTTTTCTTTCTGCATGACAATCATCTCAGTACAATCTGTGTTACTTAGTAATCCATGAACGATACAATGAAACATGATCATAAGGTGCAGAGTTGCCGGGTTTGCCGAGTATAGCAAAAGGAGAAACATGTTTGACTTAAAAACTACCTTTTAAAATTAGTCCTATAAGAAGAGCTTTGGACAGAGGGGAGGGGGGGGGATGTTTTGGCTCAGGCATTTTATCTTTTTTACCTATCCATGTTCAACATAGGCATATGGGACTGCATTAAAAAAATTTGAAGAGAAGAAACACGTTTGACTTATCCGAAGTTCAACTTAAGTGAGTTTAAATTATCCCTTGTCATATTAAGAGCAGATGGAAATTTTGTTGCTTTTTTGGCTTCAGCATATCAGAGTGTACTCAAATCTTTCTTAAAATATTTGACTCTCTCATCGATTCCCATGAACTAGAGATGCACACAGATTGGATATATCTATAAAAACTAGGGACACACAAAGGCTAGAGACATCAATATAAACTTGGGACACACAAAGGGTGGTTACATCCATACAAACTGGGGACACAAAAACAACTTCAGAAATAAATCACACCAAAAGTGACGCATGGGAAACTGACAGAATGAGTTTGATAGAAGAATTATTATGTGACTTTATTATGAACATGAGTTTAGAGAGAGATTGATTGATTGATTGATTGTACATTGCTTAACGTCCCGACAGCAACAAGGCTTTCTCAGGACGTGCCTGCACTGCTTGTGAAAAAAAAAAAATAAACAGAACATTGAATGTATGTCGCCATCCGGTCAGATACGTTAAATAAACCTAACACATGGGGCCTAAATAAAGCTAAGACCATTTAGCAACACACATCCAATATCAAGAGCTACAGGCAGTGCAGACAGTAGGGAGAGTTTTAAAAAGGCAAATACAGGTGAATGGACAAAGGGTAGACAGAAACACATGCCCCAGAATAGAGAGGAAAACCCACCCTGTGGACTGACCAGGGTGACCCTGGGAACTAAAAAGTAGTTAACCCCCACCCAAGTCCCCCAGGGCAAACCCGGGTGGGGGAGAGTTTAGAGAGAGAGGTGAGGGGCAGTAAAAGTGAAAAGTTGGAAGTAAAATAGGGTGCAGTGAAAAAAAAGCTTAAATAAAATATGTACAATACAAATGAGGTCCGCAAAATACTACCAATACAATATACAGGTCGATTATAACCTTGACAAAGCGAGAATATTGGTGTCCCCGGTTTGTATGGACACAACCCGTGTGTATGTGTGTGTGTGTGTGTGTGTGTGTCCCCGGTTTGCGTAAGTCCCCGGTTCGTATGGATACAACCCATGAAAACATATGCCAATAAAACAGGTATTTATGGACTTACAGAGACACTGATATAACAATTAGCATTGCTTATGGATCGGCTTTCCATTGTTAAAAGCGCGATGCTCGCAAAGCATTATTTCATAGGGTCCCCGGTTCGTATGGATACAACCACGTCCCCGGTTCACGGGGTTTACATGCCTGTGTGTGTGTGTGTGTGTGTGTGTGTGTGTGTGATCATGTATTTTTTTTTTTCTTTTCTGATTGGCCTGATTCAATAATTTCAAAACGCGGATGCAGCAGCAAAGGTTATTCGTTTTCAGCTATCTCGCCACTCACATCCATACTCAATACTTAAAGCCTCCTGCTGAATGCCGGCACAGTTAAAAACCCTTTGAGCTATGAACAAAAACACTTACTCATTGTTTAGCGTTTTAGACTCTTCCGTTCATCAGAGGTAAAACCCTGGTTGTTTCCTTCGATTGCTGATAAGCGGCAGCAAATCGAGGGAGGCAATCAGTTTGAGATGATAGCTGTACTACTGATTACAATAGGTAAGCTTTTAGTAAGTACGTGTAACAGCACTCCCATGCTCGCCTGCTGTTACTATCGGGAGAGATATCTTAGATTTTCGCTAGCTGTATACATATAGTATTTCCAGCACACTAATGGCAGATTTAACTCATTCGAGAAGTGCCGCCTCCGGATACGCGGCTTAAAGCCGCGTATCCGGAGGCGGCACGTCTCGAATGAGTTAAAAGCAAAACAATGCGCTCCATTAGAGTCATGATAATACAACTGTACAGCAAACATCGATCTGTCAGCTAGAAATGCACACTGGTTACCTCCCTCTGTCCGCTACGCAGGAAGGCAACCAGTGAGCTAACAATCTGGTGCACATTCGCGGTGGTTGCGGGATCAGTTTTCACCGTTTTACTGCGAGGGCTGAAAATGCGACAGGCACATGACTGTAAGAGGCAAATGACCTCAAGAGCCAACGCAGACACAAGAACTCATTGTGCTCTTTGCGTCTCCCTGATCCCATTTACACTTTTGTCCTGGTTCAAATTATGTATGCACGAAGAGACGTGGTACACAATTCTTATCGGTCAACAGTGTTTGTTTGTAGATTTTTTTTTTAATGTGAGGGTTGGATTAAGGGATACATGTACGACTACAAATAACAGTTTTTAGCTCATTCGCGGCCAGCTGCATCCAGATGCGGCTGGCCGCGAATGAGTTAAGGTTGTTGAAAGAACCAATTTGGTCAGTGAGCCCTCACGTAATAATCTGTATATTTTCCCTAATGTATTACTACCCTACAAAACACGATGTCAGTGGGCGTTAAAACTACGTTTGTCGACACATTCTCAAAGCTCAACATTCCCTAAATATTACCTTCCTTGAGTTTTACATTCTCAAAATTCAAAATTAATTTGAAACTTGTCCTTAGCTGAACCTACCGAAATCGAACGTCTTTGCTTAGAGGTTGTCTGCTGAACAACTATACACTAACAGTTTAGGATGATGATGATGATGATGAAACTTTATTTATCAACGGTAAAAAGTTTTGACAGAAACAAATCGTCATTTTACAAACTTGCCGTTGCTAACATCTACAACATAAAATAGATTAAAAGATAATATTAATAATAATAAAGAATTATATTTACACATATTATTTCATGCAACAATAAAATTATTATTTAAAAAAATGACACAAAGTAATAATAACACTTAACAATCATCTTATACCACACACACACACACACACACACACACACACACACACACACACACACGCACACACACACACACACACACACACATACAAACAATATAAATAAATGCATAATTATATTACATGAAAGCATTAACCACAAGGGTTTGTTTAAATGCCCAGTGTTGTTACAATATGTTTGGCTCATCAGGTAATCGAAAAGTTTCGTTTTAAAGATTCCAAGTGAGGCTATAGTCTTCAAATGTGCAGGAATAGTGTTCCATACAAACAATCCAGAAAAGGATAAACTGGTTTTAAAGAGGTCAATTCTAGGCAGAGGTAGGGGTAAAGTATTGTGGCCTTGAGGACCGTTCGCGTTCTTACTGTGGCACAAATTTGGTGGTTAGATACTGTGGTGTCATGTTATTTAATATCTTGTGCATGAGGATGCATTTGTTGAAATTAAGTTGTTGACGCAGGCCGAGACTGTTTAGATGTCTAAATTTGTCTATGGTAGGAATGGGCCGCGTATCTATCATTTTGACAGCTCTTTTATATATAGAGTGTAACCTGTTCATGTGAACATCACTACAACCGTCCCACACTGTGGAGACATAATCAACGTGAGACTTGATATGGGCATGAAAAAACAGTTTACGAGTATGTGTATCCGTTACTTGTCTAAGCTGGGACAACAGGAAAGTGTTTTTAGCAATGGTTTTACAGACTGTATTTATATGCGTCTCCTAACATAATTGTTCGTCAACGTGTATTCCCAAGAATTTACGCTCTGTGACTTGTTCTATCGGTTTTGCGTTCAGTTGTAAATGTAACGGCTGTGGTCGGCGTTGGTGTTTTTGTCGTGTAGTGATTAAAATACTCTTTATTTTTCCTGGATGAAGAACCATATGATTCTCTCTACACCAGTCGGAAACCTCGCTGAGACTACTTTGTAAGCTAATGTTAATTACTTACTTACGCCTGTCACCCCTACCCGGGTATAGGCCGTCGACGAGAGACCTCCAGCAACTCCTGTCCTGTGCTTCAACTTCGATTCTACTCCAGGTGGTTCCCAGTCTCTTGATGTCTGCTTGGAGGTCTCGACGCCAGGAGTTTCTCGGCCTACCTCTTTTCCTCTTTCCCTGGGGGTTCCATGACAATGCCTGCCTAGTGATACTGGAAGCTGGCTTTCTCAGACTGTGACCGATCCATCCCCATCTTCTTCGCCCAATTTCATTCTCTGCTGTTATCTGCTCTGTTCTCTCCCAGAGTCTGACGTTGCTGATCTTCTCTGGCCAGTGGATTTTCAAAATTCTTCTAAGACAACTGTTCATGAAGGTCTGTACTCTGTTGACTGTGGTTTTTGTCAATCTCCATGTCTCTGCTCCATATAGGAGAACTGCTTTTACATTGGAGTTGAAAATCCGGACTTTGGTGTGTTGTGACAGCTCTCTGGAACTCCACACTTTTTTCAACTGGAGAAAGGCTGCTCTGGCTTTACCGATTCGTGCTCTGACATCTGCATCAGTGCCGCCTTTTTTGTCTATGATGCTCCCGAGATAGGTGAAGGACTCCACCTCCTCCAACGGGGTGCCAGCAAGCAAGACTGGTTCTTCCCTGGTTGCGTTCAGCCTCATTGTCTTTGTTTTCTGTTTGTGAATGGTGAGGCCCACTTGGGACGAGATGTCAGCAAGCCTCGTGGTCTTGTCCTGCATTTGTTGATGAGTGTGGGACAGTAATGCCAAGTCGTCTGCAAAATCGAGGTCGTCAAGCTGTGTCCACAGTGTCCACTGTATTCCACTTCGTCTGTGCTCTGTGGTCATCTTCATGACCCAGTCTATGGCCAGTAGAAAGAGGAACGGAGACAGCAGACACCCCTGCCTGACACCAGTTCTGACCTGGAGCTCTCTGGTGAACTGCCCTTCGTGGATCACGCGACATGTCATGCCATCATAGCTGCTCTTGATCAGGCGGACGAGCTTTGTGGGTACACCGTAGTGTCGTAGGAGTTTCCACAGAGTCTCTCGGTCCACGCTGTCAAATGCTTTCTCATAATCCACAAAGTTGACGTACAGCGGGGAGCTCCACTCCAGAGACTGTTCCACGATGATGCGGAGAGTGGCGATCTGGTCTGTACATGATCGGTTCTTCCTGAATCCTGCTTGCTGGTCTCTCAGCTGGGGGTCAACGGAGCTCTTCATTCTCTCTAGGATGATCCTGTTGAAGACCTTTCCTGGTACTGACAGCAAGGTGATTCCTCTGTAGTTGGAACACTTGCTGAGGTCGCCTTTCTTGGGAAGCTTGATTAGGTACCCCTCCTTCCAGTCAGCTGGCATCACCTCCTCTTCCCAGATCTTTCCAAACAGTGGGTACAGCATCTCAACTGTTGTCTCTAGGTCTGCTTTCAGAGACTCCGCTGGGATGCCATCTGGCCCTGCTGCTTTGCCATTCTTCAAAAATGCCACTGCTTTTCTGATCTCTTCCCGGCTGGGTCTGTCACAGCTGATGGGTAGGTCGGTCTCTGCCGGCTGGATGTCGGGGGGGTCGGGTGGGCTAGGTCTGTTCAGTAACTCTTCAAAATACTCGGCCCATCTGTCGAGTTGGTCTGCTCTGTCTGCAATAGGCTTGCCTTCTTTGTCTTTTACTGGTCTTTCTGTATGGCCATACTTACCCGACAATCTTCTGGTAATGTCGTAGAGCTGTTTCATGTTGCCTCTGCCTGCTGCCTTTTCTGCCTCTGCTGCCAGGCTGTCTGTGTAGGCCCTCTTGTCTGCCCTGATACTCCTCTTCACCTCGCGGTTGGCTTCCGAGTATTCCCCCTGTGCCCTTACTTTGGCTGCTCTCGTGCGACTGTTGTTGACCGCTGCTTTCTTCTGTTTCCTCGCTTCTATCTTCTTCAAGGTCTGTGCCGACAGCCAGTCCTTGTGGTGGTGTTTCCTGAACCCTACAGTGTCTTTGCAGGTTGAGTTCAGCGCCTCTCTAACTGCCTTCCACTGCTGCTCTGTGGTGACCGCCTCCTCTTCATTTACTAGCTCCTGTAGCGCTTGAAACCGGTTGGACAGCACCAGTTTGAACTCTTCTCTAACTCCAGTTTCTCTCAGGAGGCCTACATTATAGCGCTGTCTTCTTGTTGTCTCTGTGCGGCTTTTCTTTAGCTTGAGCTTCATTCTTAAGGTAAGCAGATGGTGGTCTGAGGCGACATCTGCTCCCCTCCTCACCCGAACATCTTGAAGGGATCTTCTAAATTTCTTGCTAATGCAGATATGGTCTATTTGGTTCTCTGTTGTATGGCCAGGTGAGACCCAAGTTGCTTTGTGTATTCTTCTGTGTGGGAAGATGCTGCCTCCAATGACAAGTCGGTTTAGAGCACAAAAGTCTACAAACCTCTCCCCGTTCTCACGCATCTCTGAGCCTAGTCCCTGTCTCCCCATCACCTCTTCGTATCCGGTGTTGTCCTCCCCTATTTTGGCATTAAAATCGCCCATGACGATGGTGATGTTTCGCTCCGCACATTTGTCCACGGCACTCTGGAGTCGGTCGTAGAACTCTTGTTTCTCTTCCTCGTCACTGACATTGGTGGGCGCATAACACTGGATGACGTTCAGCTTGAGCTTTTTCTTGGTTCTAAAGGCTGCTGTTATAATTCTTGGCCCAAGAGGTTCCCAGCCCATCAGCGCTCTCTGTGCCACTGGTGACAGCATGAGTGCTACTCCTTCTGTATGGGGGGCATTCTCCTCTTCATGACCTGAATACAGAACCATCTCCCCACTTAACAGCCTTTTCTGGCCAGACTGCGTCCATCTGGGCTTCACTGATGCCTAGCAGGGAAAGGTTGTACTTTTGCATTTCCGCTGCTATCTGGGCGGCCTTGCCGCTCTGGTACATGGTCTTGACGTTCCATGTGCCCATGGTTGTATCCCTGGATAGAGAGAGGCGGCTCGGTCCTGTGGCTTCCGAAGACTTCCGGCTTTCACCACAGGACGTCATAAGTCTTCTAGTAGAAGAACCTTCCTCCTCCAGGAAAGGAATTACTGTTAGTCTTTTCGTCGGCGTTTTTGTAGCTATTTCCTTTTTTGCAGGGTGGGGAAGCTACCCCCACGCCCAACCCCCTTACTAGGAGGACCAGGGGTTTTCTGTCGGGGTCACCTTCCCTTAGACCATGTTGGTTCACGGCACCTTATTTCATTCGGTGCACCCCTCTCACGAGGGACCCCCTATCCACCACCCAGGGGACGCGCCTCAACGCCGTATGGTCCCAGCGCGAGGCTAATGTTAATGTCAGCTGTTTTTTTTTACCCGAAACATGGAGGCTCGTATCGTCCGCAAACAGGTTGCAATTAACATCAGTGTTAGTAATATGCAAAGGCAAATCATTAATGAATATTATAAATAGAAGATGTCCCAAGATCGACCCCTGGTGGACACCGTAGTTAACTTGTCCTTGTTTAGAGTATTTTCCTTTTGTTTTCTGTCTTTTAGGTATGATCTAAAAAATGCTATGGCAGTTTCACTTATATGGTATGCTGCTAGCTTCTTTAAGAGAATGTCATGGTCGACAAGATCAAATGGATGATAATTCAAGGGCAGTGGCAGATTAGCTTGGTGCCTACAGGCGCCAAGTTAATCTGGCACTACCTTCAATTATCATGGTCGACCCATCTCCTGCTGTAGTGCGTCAGGGCTGAATGGGTTAAATATGTTTTGTTCAAAAGTTAATTGGAAACATCACGAGGCAAGCTTTACTCAAGTCAAGTCAAGTCCAGTCGATTTAAAAAAAAACTTTATTTGTCCCACAAAGGGGCAATTCCAGTTTGGACGGGAGCGTATAAATATATCAAGTAAAGTAAAAATGGATAAAACGGACATACGCACACACATACACCCAGGCACACAGGCACCCATGCACGCAGAATTAAGAACTGTACTAATACTGACAGCTATGCTAATACTGACAACTATACTAATACTGACAACTATACTAATACTGGCAAATATACTAATACTGTCAACTATCACATAAACCTTCCAATAACAAAACTGGCACTTTCCATCCCCCTCATTGCTCGAGTACAGATGTCACAGCTGAATACATTTAATAAAAGTCTAAGCCACTTTGTTCAAAAGTACAACAGCGGTGAGAATAAAAGAGAACTTCCTTCTGTTTGTTTACAGCTGTGACATCTGTACCGGCGGGCTGAGGGCAACAGCTCAAATTTTGTATTTAAAATATGGTCTTTTCGGCTAATAATGGACATTGCCTTCTTCACCGACTGCTGGTCAAAAAAAGACTGCATAGTTCTCTGAGGCTCACCAATGATCTTAGAGCAGATTTTCAAGGTCCGTTCAAGCCTTTTGTTTTTTATTTTGGCACTTAAGGAGCTGAACCAGCAGATAAAAGAAAAAATCAAAACACTTTCCACAAATGATTTGTAAAAGAGTCTCAGGAATGTTCTGTCAACAGAAGTACAACCTTTGGTTACATTTTTTTCACCACTGCGTCTGTGTTTTCATCCCATATCAGCTTTTCATCAAAGACTGTACCAAGGTATTTAAACTGGCTAACTATTTCAACCTCTTGGCCATGAATCACAGTGTTCATCAGGACAGGACTAATTCGTCTAAAGTCAACAGGCAACTCTCTCGTCTTAGAAACATTTAGTTCAAGATATGATCTATCACAGCAGTTAACAAACTCGTTTAACACAGGACCATGACTCTGCTCGGAGCCAACTTGAACAACAAACTAAGTAGGGCAGTGTCATCTGAAAACTTGACAAGGTGACGGTTCTCGTGCACACTTATGCAGTCATCTGTGTAGCCTACAAAATGTACAGAAGGGGAGATAATACACAACCCTGAGGGGAACCCGTGCTCGTGTACAAGCACCTCCAAAAAGTTTGTGACCTTTGAGTCAAGAACTCAGTGATCCAAAGGACAAGCCTGTTTTTAAAAAAAATCTGAAATTAGTTAGTGGCCAGGATATGAGGCTGGATTGTCTGAAAAGCAGACGAAAAATCTGCAAAGAGAACTTTAGCATGAGCGTTTGGTTTTTCCAGGTGGTCGTACAGAGTATTTAGTATGAACAGCTTGGCGTCTTTCCAGCTCTGTAGGCAAATTGCAGTGGGTCGAGGCGAGGCTCAACTACAGACAGAATAAAGGCCTTGATAATTTTCTCTAGAGATTTCATAACAAGTGAGGTAAGCGCTATCGGCCGAAAGTCACTGAGTTGTTTTGGCTTGTCTTTCACAACAGTGGAGAATTTCCATAGACGGGGTATAGTACAAGAATCCAGTGAAAGGTCCTGGTAAATCAAAGTGCCACAGTTGCAGTGCGCCTAAATTGATCAGTGTTCAGGTCGTACTCCATAGGAAATAGATTTCTCTGTTCCCCATAAACCCGCCCGTCAGGGCCGTCCATTATCACTTCGGAGCCTTAGACGTCAAACCCCGAACTAACCAAGAATCCAGTGAGAGCTGAAAAAGGTGGTGGAATACGCCACTGAGCTGATTAGCACAAAACCGCAGGGTTCTGCCACAAATCCCATCTGGGCCAGGACTTTTATTTATGTTGCTACGCTTCAGACATCCCAACACGTCATCATGGTTAATAACATTCTGTTCACCAGGACTGAGTGACTGCTTTAGACTTGGAATATCGGAGGAGAAGTCATGTGTTCACCAGGACTGAGTAATTGCTTTAGACCTGTGATATCGGAGGAGAAATCATGTGTTTCAAACCTGGTGAAGAAAGTGTTTAACTCATTTACTATATTGTCATCATTCATGTCAGACAAGTGGATTCTAGAACCACGAGCTCCTGATGACTCGTTTACTGCTGCCATGCATTTGAACCCTTGCCAAGCAGATCGAACATCTCCACACTGAAATTTCCGCTCAATTTTATCTTTAAATGCCATCTTCGCCTTTTTGTTTTCATATTTCACCTCTTTGTTTACCTCTTTCTTTTCTTCCGTGGAGCCCTGAAAAAATTTTCTTTTCTTTTTGTTAATCACTTCTTTGAGTTCTTTGTTAATCCATGGTTTGTTTTTGGAAATACTTTGATCTGCTTGGAAGGGATAATAGAGTCAACACATAATGTGACGTATGAGGAAACAGCATCTGTAAGTTCATTAAGAGTACTACAACTCTCATAAACAACTCTTGTGTTGTAGTTGTCCTTTCTAATCGTGTTTCTCTCTTTGTTGGGGTTTTCTTTGTGTTTTACACGCTTGGCGATCACCTTATTGGTCTGAAACTTGAAGTTTCATGGCCGGTCCTCCTGCTGTATTGTATGAGGGCTGAATACGAAAAGAGACCTGTCTGGACGTCCAAAACTAATCGAACACTACCCTTGAACTATCTTCTGTACTGTATCGTTTTCTTAGAGCAACTCAGAAGTTTGGCAATTTTGAGCCTAGGATTCCATGTGTTGATGTGTTGCTCCACCATCCCCCACCCCACCACCACTACCTCTCCACCCACCCACCCCCAGCCCACCCCCCACCTAGCCCCCCCCCCCCCCCCCGCCCCTCCCCCACCGCCCCACCTCCACACCCTGCCCCGTCACAAGTTTTGATGCATAATAATTCATAATTTTAACGCGTGTGAAGTGCGGGCGCTCAACGGAACATTTGTTGGATGCGAATGTTTTTCGTCGTTCTTTTTTCTATATGAGTGGTAAGATTCCGTTTTCGACGAACGACCCCCAACAACAAACGAGAGCGAAGTCACGGCCTAAAACCAGGCTCATGAAGATCTATGCCTCTTGGAGATGTTTGGAGTGTTGTCTATGCTTATGGCCCCAGCTGGTTATCCGCCGGGACTTCGCTCTTGTTCGTTTTTGGGGGTCGTTCGTCGCAAATGAAACCTCACGAATGGCTTGAATAATGCGGTGAGCTTGTCTCATTAGCGCCTCCATGTGTTGCTTTTTGTTACCTTGTTTATGGCCATTAATGGGAGATATCAGCCACAGGTGTATAAACATTTCCGTTCTGTGACAGGCAAAAGAAAGCAAGTCTAATTTTGTGAAAAGCGGGATTTTTATTGTATTACAATGAAAATTTTGCTTTTCACAAACATGGTCTTACTGCCTTTTGCCTTCGACGCCGTAGAGCTTCTTTGTGTCCTACTCTCGATTTGCCTACGGAAATTGAACAGTTGCTGCAGTCTCCTGCAGTACCATGTAAAATTCCGTTGCTGCTATGCTGTTGTTGCTTTGATGGGGTTAAATACTGTTTAGTTCCCAAGGTCACTATGGTCAGCCCCACGGGATGGAGTTTTCTCTATTTTGTTTCTGGGGTTTATCTTTCTGTCTATCTTTGGTCCATTCGCATGTATACATTTCCAATAATTCAATGGTTTTTAGTTCTTGTGGCCTTTAAGTGGCGATCGGTGACCACTACCCTGTGTGCTGCAGCTGGGCGTTGAGGGTGGACAGACAAAATCAGAAAAACCAGCATACCACTATCTATTACAGAACATTTAAACAGTTTAATATGTGTATGTTTCTAGCCGAGCTAAAAGAAACCTATTTTCATTCGGTTTACAATTTTACTAATCCTGAAGATGCGTTGACCGAATGGTATAGATTGTTCCTTCGGGATCTTGACAAGCACGCGCTGTTGCGCGAAAAAGAGGGTAAAATATGTGCATTTACCCTAATGGTTATGCAATTACATTAAAGAGGCCATGGCTGTCGGAAATAAACTAAAGCACAACAAAGATTTTAGTGCTTTCCGCAAGCAGCGAAATCGTGTTAAATCGTCTTAGAGGCCCAGAAAAAAAAACTTTAACCGAATGATGTCACCGAAACAAAACAGACACCGTATCTGTCTGGGGCGCCCTTAATGCGTTCACTAAATCACGACAAACAGCACCATGTACATCTATATCCGCAGACACATTTAACAACCATTTCTTGTCTGCTGCTGATTCCTTGTTAAGCAGTACGACAACTCTCGTTGACACACCATAATATATCCGAAAGGCTTACACATTTTTGTGAAAACAAACTTGCGCTAAACGTATCCTTTAGTATTCCTTCGCTTACTGTATCTGACGTTGGCAAATCTATTACCCAACTGAAAAATAAGCGTTCGCTTAGTCACGACGGGATGAATACATACTTTTAAAGCTTGCTGCCAAAGTAGCCAAAGTTATACCTCTGCCTAAAAGTAAGGACCTATCAGACTCTAATAAGTTTAGACCAGTCTCGCTCTTGTCAGCTCTGTCAAAACCAATAGAAAAACATGTACACATGCATCTGAGTTATTTTCTTGAAAAACATAACCTGCTTTACCCACTATAGTCAGGTTTTAGACCTCGCCACTCATGCCACACGGCTCTAGTTCACCTGACCAATACTTGACTCACATCCATGAACAAAACTGAAATGACCGGTGCTGTATATCCAGATTTTTCTAAAGCCTTTGATCTAGTAATTCATGAACTGTTGCTACTAAAGCTATCGGCGTACCACGTAAACAGAGCATCCTTGGACTTTTTCAATCCTACATAGACGGAAGACGTCAGTATGTGTTTCAAGTGTTAACGGAAAACGATCCGCTGAAGGCCTAATAAGCATGGAGTGCCTCAGGGCTCAATATTAGGGCCCCTCTTATTTTCCATTTACATTAATGATATGCCATTGCATATTTCAAAACTTAACGTACTCTGTAGCCTGTTTGCTGATGATGCGACTCTCGACGTGTCGGCGAAAATCTCCACAATCAATTCCTCACTTCAACAGGCAGGGTTTAACTGATGTTTCAAAATGTCAAAATGGTGTCACACTAACTATATGGTACCAAATCCGTCTAAAACAGAATGCATGCTATTAACTACACGACAGAAACAGCAGCTACATCCACCCCCGCTTAGCCTTTTTCTCAACTCTGAGCCGATTAGACAAGTTAGAGAGCAACGCTTGTTAGGTGTAATTACCGACGTCCAACTCACATGGCACGCGCATGACAGCAGCGTATGTCGAACAGTGTCCAGAAATGTATATCTTCTTTCAAAACTACATTATTTTACAGATACACCGACAAGAAAAATATTTTATAACGCACATATTCAATCCAATATAGATTACTCATCCACAGTTTGGGACGGATGTAGCGATGCGTGCATAAACAGGCTTACGTAGGGCAGCCAAATTAATCCACCCGGATAGTAAAGGAAGCACTGACGACAGACTCAAAGCCCTGGACATGAAGCCTCTGCGTAAGTTACTCATGTACAATATAGGAGTACTAATGTTTAATATCTACCACTCTAAAACTCCTAGTTATCTAACAGATCTATTTAGCCCTGCTCATACGCATTTAAAACTGCGAGAAACTATCTATATCAAGGCCGCGCCTCGACACATTCAAAACTAGTTTGTCTTACTCAGGAGCCAAGCTATGAAATTTGTTGCTGATCGACATTACTGAGGCTCCGTCTTTGTCCACATCTTGGGCCCGCTTATTTCGGCAGCTGTAAAAAAAACTTGAGCCAGTAGTTGTGTCGGCGTGACTCGAGCGCCTTGAGTTGTATTGCCGAGTATGTTGATGCTGTTATTGTTCAAACTACGTTTTTAACGTTCATGTTTATTTCAGGTTCTCAGTGTGTGTGTGTGTGTGTGTGTGTGTGTGTGTGTGTGTGTGTGTGTGTGTGTGTGTGTGTGTGTGTGTGTGTGTGTGTGTGTGTGTGTGTGACTGCTAAATTAGCTTTTTGATGATCACGTTTAGCTTTATTAATTAGTTGTATATATACTAATGGTCAAAACTTAAGGGCCACTTTTTATCGCAGACGCACCGACAACTTACCACACAAATAATGTAACAATACTTGGAGTCAGTACTTTGCTAATTTATTCAGTAACAATTTCATTTAAGTTTTGAGAAAATCAAGCAATTGTAACAACAGCAGTACGTTAGAATGTTCACCCACCCCTCATTTAAAAAGTCACACAAGACTGGCCCAGTCAGTAGCGAGTGTACCCACCGTTTGCAGCCAAGCATTCAATGCAGCCCTCTCGCTGGGACCATATGGCGTTGAGGCGCGTATCCTGGGTGGTGGATAAGGGGTCCCTCGCGAGAGGGGTGCACCGAATGAAATAAGGTAATAATAATAATAATAATGAGTACTTGTATAGCGCCTAACCTCAGATTAGAGCTCTAGGCGCTTAACAAAAACTAATGTACAAAAAATAACTAATTACAAAAATGGAATTAACAAAAAGTACAAAAACAAAATACAACGCACTCTGTAAACAAGCTATGAAGTCACCATTCAAAAGTGCTACGCTCATGGACTCATACTGGCATTCACACACACACCCACACACACACTACTTCTATAAATAGATAGAGATGACTTTAACATGACAGGTGTGTGACAAAGTCATTTGTAGCTGACAGAAAACATATGGGTCTTTAGGGCACGCTTGAATGCCTCTCTCGAATCCACGTATCTCAGTTCGCGTGGGAGATCATTCCAA
Organism: Semisulcospira habei; assembly: GCA_036245525.1. Classification (NCBI taxonomy): domain Eukaryota; kingdom Metazoa; phylum Mollusca; class Gastropoda; family Semisulcospiridae; genus Semisulcospira; species Semisulcospira habei. Next base: position 81,971,924 of record BTPG01000004.1, on the reverse strand, counting down.
ACAACTGGGCTCTGGTATCTGAATGACCTCCCACCAAACGACTTTGTTTTGACAAGAGGGATACGTAAAACTCGAGAGTCGGCAGCAGAGCGCAAATTCTGTCTCAAGGGCGTATACAGCTGGAGAAGAGAGGCAAGGTAGTGTGGGCAGGAACAGGTAATACAACTGTGAGTCATGCATGAAATTTTGTACTGAATCCTAGCCGTTACAGGTAACCAGTGTAGGGCAGACAGATGGGGTGTGATATGATCTGATCTAGGGACTCTAAGAATCAACCTAGCAGCTGAGTTTTGAATTTTCTGGAGTTTGCCAATCAGACACTGGGAACAGCCAGCCAAAAGAGCATTGCAATAGTCTAATTTAGACAAAACAAAAGCGCAGACAAGTACTTTAGTTGCTTCAGGTGTCAGATAGTGGCGGACTGAAGCAATACGTCGCAGTTCAGTATAGGCGGATCTGCAAACGTTGTTCACATGAAGGCGCATGGACAGGCTACTATCAAGTGTGACACCCAGATTTTTTACATGGGGGGAGAAGGGGACAGTGGCACCACAGATTTGTAATGACGGGGGGAGTGTCAGCGTCTTCATCAACCTCGGGGAAGCAATTATCATGGCCTCAGTTTTTCCGTCATTCAACTGTAATTTGTTTGAAGTCATCCACATCTTAGTATCCAAGACGCACTCCTGAAGGATCTCGATTGTGTCCATAATCTGATCAGGTGAACATGAGTCATGGAGTTGAGTATCATCTGCAAATGCATGATGTGATATAGAGAAACGGTTAAAGACACTGGCCAGTGGCTGAACATACAGGGTAAAGAGGACTGGTCCAAGAACTGAACCTTGTGGGACGCCAAAGCGCACGGTGGATGGGCTGGATAGTTTATCATTAACAACTATGCACTGAGTTCTGTCAGTCAGATATGATCTAAACCACGTGCCAAGGTGCCGTGAACCAACATGGTCTAAGGGAAGGTGACCCCGACAGAAAACCCCTGGTCCTCCTAGTAAGGGGGTTGGGCGTGGGGGTAGCTTCCCCACCCTGCAAAAAAGGAAATAGCTACAAAAACGCCGACGAAAAGACAAACAGCAATTTCTTTCCTGGAGGAAGAAGGTTCTTCTATCAGAAGATTTATGACGTCCTGTGGTGAAAGTCGGAAGACTTCGGAAGCCACAGGACCGAGCCGCCTCTCTCTATCCAGGGACACAACCATGGGCACATGGAATGTCAAGACCATGTACCAGAGCGGCAAGGCCGCCCAGATAGCAGCGGAAATGCAAAAGTACAACCTTTCCCTGCTAGGTATCAGTGAAGACAGATGGACGCAGTCTGGCCAGAAAAGGCTGTTAAGTGGGGAGATGATTCTGTATTCAGGTCATGAAGAGGAGAATGCCCCCCATACAGAAGGGGTGGCATTCATGCTGTCATCAGTGGCACAGAGAGCGCTGATGGGCTGGGAACCTCTTGGGCCAAGAATTATCACAGCAGCCTTTAGAACCAAGAAAAAGATCAAGCTGAACGTCATCCAGTGTTATGCGCCCACTAATGACAGTGACGAGGAAGAGAAACAAGAGTTCTACGACCGACTCTAGAGTGCTGTGGACAAATGTGCGGAATGAGACATCACCATCGTCATGGGCGATTTTAATGCCAAAATAGGGGGAGGACAACACCGGATATGAAGAGGTGATGGGGAGACAGGGACTAGGGGAGATGAGTGAGAATGGGGAGAGGTTTGTAGACTTTTGTGCTCTAAACAGACTTGTCATTGGAGGCAGCATCTTCCCACACAGATGAATACACAAAGCAACGTGGGTCTCACCTGACCATACTACAGAGAACCAAATAGACCATTTGCATTAGCATGAAATTTAGAAGATCCCTTCAAGATGTTCGAGTGAGGAGGGGAGCAGATGTCGCCTCAGACCACCATCTGCTCACCTTAAGAATAAAGCTCAAGTTAAAGAAAAGCAGCACAGGGACAACAAGAAGACAGCGCTATAATGTAGGCCTCCTGAGAGAGACTGAAGTGAGAGAAGAGTTCAAACTGGTGCTGTCCAACCGGTTTCAAGAACTACAGGAGCTAGTAAATGAAGAGGAGGCGATCTCCACAGAGCAGCAGTGGAAGGCAGTTAGAGAGGCGCTGAACTCAACCTGCAAAGACACTGTGGGGTTCAAGAAACACCATCACAAGGACTGGCTGTCGGCACAGACCTTGAAGAAGATAGAAGTGAGGAAGCAGAAGAAAGCAGTTGTCAACAACAGTCGCACGAGAGCAGACAAAGCAAGAGCACAGGAGGAATACTCGGAAACCAACCGCGAGGTGAAGAGGAGTATCAGGGCAGACAAGAGGGCCTACACAGACAGCCTGGCAGAAGAGGCAGAAGAGGCAGCAGGCAGCGGCAACATGAACCAGCTCTACTACATTACCAGAAGATTGTCGGGCAAGTATGGCCATACAGAAAGACCAGTAAAAGACAAAGAAGGCAAGCCTATTGCAGACAGAGCAGACCAACTCGACAGATGGGCCGAGTATTTTGAAGAGTTACTGAACAGACCCAGCCCACCCGACCCCCCAGACATCCAGCCAGCAGAGACCGACTGTGACAGACCCAGCCGGGAAGAGATCAGAAGAGCAGTGGCATTTTTGAAGAACGGCAAAGCAGCAGGGCCAGATGGCATCCCAGCGGAGGCTCTGAAAGCAGACCTAGAAACAACAGTAGAGATGCTGTACCCACTGTTTGGAAAGATCTGGGAAGAGGCAGTGATGCCGGTTGACTGGAAGGAGGGGTACCTAATCAAGCAAGGCGACCTCAGCAAGTGTTCCAACTACAGAGGAATCACCTTGCTGTCAGTACCAGGAAAGGTCTTCAACAGGATCATCCTGGAGAGAATGAAGAGCTCCGTTGACCCCCAGCTGAGAGACCAGCAAGCAGGATTCAGGAAAAACCGATCATGTACAGACCAGATCGCCACTCTCCGCATCATCGTGGAACAGTCTCTGGAGTGGAGCTCCCCGCGGTACGTCAACTTTGTGGATTACGAGAAAGCATTTGACAGCGTGGACCGAGAGACTCTGTGGAAACTCCTACGACACTACGGTGTACCCACAAAGCTTGTCCGCCTGATCAAGAGCAGCTACGATGGCATGACATGTTGCGTGATCCACGAAGGGCAGTTCACCAGGGAGCTCCAGGTCAGAACCGGTGTCAGGCAGGGGTGTTTGCTGTCTCCGTTCCTCTTCCTACTGGCCATAGACTGGGTCATGAAGAGGACCACAGAGCACAGACGAAGTGGAATACAGTGGGCACTGTGGACACAGCTTGACGACCTCGATTTTGCAGACGACTTGGCATTACTGTCCCACACTCACACCAAATGCAGGACAACACCACGAGGCTTGCTGACATCTCGTCCCAAGTGGGCCTCACGATCCACAAACAGAAAACAAAGACAATGAGGCTGAACACAACCAGGGAAGAACCCGTCTTGCTTGCTGGCACCCCGATGAAGGAGGTGGAGTCCTTCATCTATGTCGGGAGCATCATAGACAAAAAAAAAAAAAGGCGGCACTGATGCAGATGTCAGAGCACGAATCGGTAAAGCCAGAGCAGCCTTTCTCCAGTTGAAAAAAGTGTGGAGTTCTAGAGAGCTGTCACAACACACCAAAGTCCGGATTTTCAACTCCAACGTAAAAGCAGTTCTCCTATATTGAGCAGAGACTTGGAGATTGACAAAAACCACAGTCAACAGAGTACAGATCTTCATAAACAGTTGCCTTAGAAGAATTTTGAAAATCCACTGACCAGAGAAGATCAGCAACGTCAGACTCTGGGAGAGAACAGAGCAGATAACAGCAGAGAATGAAATTGGGCGAAGAAGATGGGGAAGGATTGGTCACACTGAGAAAGCCAGCTTCCAGTATCACTAGGCAGGCATTGTCATGGAACCCCCAGGGAAAGAGGAAAAGAGGCAGGCCGAGAAACACCTGTCGTCGAGACCTCCAAGCAGACATCAAGAGACTGGGAACCACCTGGAGTAAAATCGAAGGAGAAGCACAGGACAGGAGTTGCTGGAGGTCTCTCGTCGACGGCGGAGGGGTGACAGGCGTAAGTAAGTAAGTAAGTAATTCAATGCAGCGTTGACGCATGGAGTTCACCAGGGTTCGGAGAATATGTTGTGGGATCGCTTCCCACTCTTGATGCAGAAACTGAGTCAGCTGGGGGACGCCTTGAGGTGAGGAGGTGGGGTGGGGAGGGGTGGTGGTTGCTGACTACACGTTGCCCCAGCACGTCCCAGAGGTGCTCGTTGGGAGCCAGATCAGGTGAACGAGCTGGCCACTCCATCCTCATGATGCCCCATTGCTCAAGGTACTCATCCACCACACGGGCGCGATGAGGTCGAGCGTTGTCGTTTGCAGAACAGCATTGTCGCCTATGGCTTGGTGAGCTGGCTGGATGAGGGGCTGCACAATCTCGTCCCGATAGCGCAGTCCAGTCAGGGTGCCTCGGATGACGTGGAGAGGGGTCCTGCCTTCCCTGCTGAAGCCTGCTCAGACCATAACTGAGACTCCTCCGTAGCGATCCACCTCTTGGACGCATCTATCCGTGAATCGCTCGCCCTGGCGTCTCCAGACCCTCACCCTGCCGTCGTTGAAGGACACAGTGAACCGTGACTGATCAGTAAACAGAACCTGAGTCCACTGGAGTCTGTTCCACCTCACATGTTGACGACACCAGGCAACCCGGGCTCTGCGATGAGCTGGAGTGAGGGGTATTCTCACTGTTGCTCTGCATGAAGCCAGGCCAATTTCGCGCAGACGTCGGCAGACTGTGCTTCTGCTGACGTTAACGTTTGCAGCGTGCATCAGTTGACGTCGCAGAGTGGTTGACATGACAGTTCGGTCGCGCAGAGCCGCCACACAGAGGTATCTGTCCTCCCTTCTGCTGGTGCAACGCGGGCGTCCTGAGCAGGGTCGTCGTTCTGCCCTTCCAGTTTCTTGGAATCGTGCCAGCAGCCTCTGGATCACACTCAGAATGGGACACCGAAAGGCGTCTCCCAACTTCTCGTCCGAAAATTCCATCCTGCAGCCAGCGCCCGGCCTTGATCTACTGGCGTTAGGCTTCGTCGTGTTGGCATGGATTGGAAAGTGACGATTATGTACCGGTATTTGTAGCGAAACAGAAATGCAAAGTGTTCACAACAGACTCCCTAAACACGTGCATCACGACTTTACCGAGTTTTTTCAGTCCTGCCTTCCTTTGGTACGCTTGCCAATATCGCACAGCTTTTCACATAAACTGACGATGTTTCACTGCATTTGACACGTTCGTGGAAATTGATGAATTGTCGTCTATTGTTCCCTGTACAGTGGACTGTCTAAAGTCAACTTTTAACCTATTTGGATCGAAAAAACATTGTATTTTATTTGCGTACTTGAAAAAAGACGATAAACAATGACACAAAAAGTGGGGTGGCCCTTAAGTTTTGACCATTAGTATATTACGCGCGTGTGAGTTTTGTGTGAGTGCGTGTGCAAAGACATAATTGAAGAAAGGTCTGTGTTAATAAATCATATATCCTTGAGAAATAAAGTTTAATTTCATTTCATTTCATCTCTCTCTCTCTCTCTCTCTCTCTCTCTCTCTCTCTCTCTCTCTCTCTCTCTCTCTCTCTCTCTCTCTCTCTCTCTCTCTCTCTCTCTCTCTCTCTCTCTCTCGGGGGGTACGAGGGGGGGTTGGGAGGAGGGTGATGGTGGTGGTGGTGGTGGTGGTGGTGGGTGGGGAGGGGGTATGAGAGAGAGAGTCAGAGAGACAGAGACATGGAGACAGGAGACAGAGAGAGACACAATGACAGAAGACAGGAGAGAGACACAAAGACAGACACAGGCAGAGACACAGAAATACAGAGACACAGAGAGACAGACACAGAAATACAGAGACACAGAGACTGAGAGAGAGACAGACAGACAGACAGACAGACACAGAGACAGAGACACAGAGAAGCACAGAGACATTTGCCTTTTCGTTCTTTTAGTTTCCCGTTGCTTGTTGTGTTGTGTGTAGCAAGGGCAAGAATGGAAAAGGTCTGCTCAGTTAGTTGCTCTCTCTCCTGCTCCCCTGCCCTCCCCCCCCCCCCTGCGCCCCTCACCCCGCCCCTACCGCTCCCCCCCCCCCCCCCCAACCGAACCCTGCGCCCCTGGACTTATTCCTCTCTGTGACGATTTAATTGATCATCGCTGAATTCAAAGAAAAATCTTCTCAGCTCGAGAGCGTGGATTCCCCAAAGAAAAGCCATTATCGCTCCTAAAAGAGCACTGCAACCAACAGGCTTCCGCAAGTTAAAAGATAATCAGCGCTCAACAATCTATCACTCAATTTCGCCCATCTGCAAGAGGCATAGGTTCGCATGAGCCCCTGCAGCCGCAAGGGCTCATGGGAATCTATGCCTCTTGCCATAACAAATTTACATTTCCGCATCTTAAAAGGTGTTGAAGACATGGACTGACTGACGTCTTGTGAACGTCGCTTAAACCTCGCATCATTCCCCCTTCGATCATCAGCAAGCACAGAGCCTCGTGGAACCCCTGCAGCCGCAAGGTCGTAAAGAGAATGATTGCCTCTTGCACTGTCACGTTTGCGTCCATTGCACGAGAGATGGAATGAAACATCTAAGCGTGACCATGCAGAATTCTTTCGTCGGAAAGTCGCCAAAACCCTAAAGCCTTTGACAGCGGGCTTGATCTAATTTCGCGAAGCCCACTGTGTAGAGTGGCGAAGCCTTTTGACACCCGTGCATTTTCCGGAGGGATGGAGGTGGCGGAGGGGGGTATGAGAGACGCACGAGAGAGAGAGAGAGAGAGAGAGAGAGAGAGAGAGAGAGAGAGAGAGAGAGGCTAATTGCTGACAAAAAAAATGTGTTACTCGTTCACAAATCCTGGAACACTACAGATGGAAATTGTGTTGGACCACGATAGCTCAACAGTAGCCGCACCACATTAGCTTGGCTCCTCAAGGGAGGACCTGACAGACACAATACAACGGGATACAAAACTACCGTGATAGTTCAAGAGGGTCAGGCCCCTTACCTACATTCTGGTACCAGCCTTAACCTTATTGACTGCTAGGCCCCTACTGTCGACATCGCTCGGCGTAAAAAATAAAATAAAAAAAAAAATAAAAAAAAAAAAAAAAAACCCGCGTAACTACTAACGCTATCGTCAGTAGGCAGTCAAGGAGTTAACTCATCATTTTCTTAACTGATATTTACGTGTAGCGGTTTTCATAGGACAACTCCAGAATTTTAGGATTTCTACTCTGTACGGTAAGGTCGAAGTTCACTTCCCAGCGCGCACGGCCGTTCGCAGGCCAACAGCGACGACCGAAGTCGGTCCCACGGCCTTTTGCGCATTGAGTTGTCAGTGACAGTAGACCGCTAATGTAGAGTTACTCGCTTTACTAAGACTATAAAGGAAAACCACGTGATCGCGTTCTCGAAAACCATTGGCCCGGCCGACCACTTTTTACGAGTTAAGGTCAGTCGAGGCCGCTAGCACGGCGCGGTGTGGCCGCTTTTAAGCGAAGCTTCTTGGCTTCACAGGCGTCATTTAGAAATCAACAGCACTCGGCCTGGGTCACAAATAGTGTCGTTGTTTCATTTTACTCGAAATTTACTCGATTAGTACGCTGCGCATGCGGAAAATCCATCATGGCAGCCGAACTCTACAGCGGTCTATAAACATTTTGGGGGAGTTAACCCATTATAAATAAATAAGATGTAAAATAACTGAATGAGCCGATCTGGAAATGGGGGAAGCTATAGTGAAAACAATCATTTCGAAAAGAGCATAAAGCTCAACACAGCATTCTTTATGTGTTCCCTGTGCTGTGAAATATACGACTTAAATGGAAACTTGCTGAATTAATTAATTTGTCAAAACACCAGCAATCTAATAAACTGCACACAATAACACTATTATTAAGGCATTTCTGCACTTCATTGACACGTGTGTTTTTTTTTGTTTTTTTTTTTTTTGTAAATTTCACGGCATTCTTGCTGACTATTGATGCTGATAACACTCAAAAATGTAGGCAGTTAAAACATCACCGCACCGTGTGGAAAAATGTTATTTCCTTGGTTAAATCGTCTCCTCTGCAAGAGGCATAGATCCTCATGTGCCCCCGCGAAGGCGGGGGCACATGAGGATCTATGCCTCTTGCTAGTTCGATTTGCACACTTCTTTTTTTTTTTTCCTTAATGACGACTTTCTAACTGTACCATAAGGGTGAGGACAATGAAGCTCCACACGAAACAATGTTGTTTAATGACGCCCGAGCGTAACTGCTGGTACTTCTGCTGTGGTATATAAATGAGGATGAACGAAAAGCCGTACACTGACACCCCCATGGTCTGTTCTGTCCGAGGACCACAGGGCGTAACGAGGCCAATCCGCGCGCTCTTATCCAAATTTTGGGGAGAGTCCTGTGTCCAAAGCGCACTAGTTTAGCAAGACGGATGCACTAAACGTGACAATTCCAGCGGAGCGATTTTCTGTTTCAGCCACTCCCCGCGCCCGTCTTGGAATCCGAGGTCTCCTCCAAGCCGACCACAAAGGCTGTCCCGACGTAGGCCCGATGGCCTTTTGCGCACTGGGTTGATCTCTGTCGATTCTCAAACGCTGATCAGTCCGCGTAGCGGTATCGAAAGGGACGACTAACCCTTCGCGTGTCGTGTAGCGGTTTTAGTCGCGATGATTCTTTCAGGAATCACTATCGTTATTAAAACCGCTGCCGACACCCGAAGGGCTAATGTGCGCTCATTTAACTCATTCAACCCGACGGCCGTATTTCCGAAATTTTGGAGGCGTCATCTAATGACTATGCGCCAGTTACAGGAGATGGATCGACCATGATGATTCAAGGGCGGTGCCAGATTAGCTTGGCGCCTGTCGGCGCCAAGCTAATCTGGCACCACCCTTGAATTATCATGGTAATAGTCGGGCCGACTATAGTGCGTCAGGGCTGAATGGGTTAAACTATTCTTGAAAGCTTGTATTCACACAGTTTTAAGATACGAGAGGTTCATACACGAAATACCCATATCAGCATCGCCTATTGCAAACAGTTGTAGAAATAGTGCTGAGATGCCAGAATCCATGGGACGTAATCTTTAACGCATTCGAGAATTGCCGCCTCCGGATATGTCTCGAAAGAGTTAACGTTGAACCTCTTTAACAGGTAGGTATTTTCACCCACACCGTGATCAAAATGTGTATCTCTTGCAGCTTTAGGGGGTTTCAGCAGTTGGCTCTGAACAGAGGAGAAACCGCAACACATTGAATTCGCAGGGGTATAAAAACTCATCGCCACTGATATTAAATAAGTCTCTTTTCTTTTGTTCTCAAATGCCCGGTTATTAACTGGCTGTCACACGGAGCGCTCTATGTCAGCAGTCATTCAGGCCGTGCGGGAACGTTATCAGTTTGAACGAGGAACAGCTGGAGTCTGTCTCGCTCAGCAAGAGGCATAGAGTCTCATGAGCCCCTGCTGCTGCATGGGGCTCATGTGAATATATGTCTCATGCAGATAACATGGGGTTGGATGGGGAGTTGTCAGCCGGTAATGACAAAATATCGTTCAGGACAGAAGCTCGAACTTTACTGCGAGAGAGAATGATGATGTTTATTTTGAAAATGCAGTAAATGCCTATCAGCAGAAAGTGAGCCATCTGCAGTTGGCATAGGTCTTCATGAACTCCGCAGATGCTGGGGTTCATGAAGACCTACGCCAATTGCTAGATCTACTCGAAGGTGCTTGTTCCTTCCACAACGGATTAACACATGTTTTCGGCCTGTGAGGGTGTTGGTTGTCAAAACGCCCTATAAACGAGAAATGTACTCGCTTGTTGAAACTAAAATTTGTACTATTTCTCTAGTAATTGGAAACACAATGAGCTCCGTTACGTTTTTGTTAACCTGTTTACTCTTCATTTATGACGACGCACGAGAGAGAGAGAGAGAGAGAGAGAGAGAGAGAGAGAGAGAGAGAGAGAGAGAGAGAGAGAGAAAGAGAGAGAGAGAGAGAGAGAGAGAGAGAGAGAGAGAGAGAGGGTTAGTGGGGGTGGGTGGGGGGTGGATGGGGGGGGTAGGAGGTTTAAATCTTATGCACATTTGTTTTCGAATTGATTTACTTGCTGTCTCCAGTAGACATCAGTTTTATTTATTTCCACGAGAGATAAACATAATATTACAAATACGTATTAAATCCCTGCGCATAAAAAGCCTAAACTGAAAAGGCCGCAAAACAAAACATACCACAAAAAGCAAATTAAGATCAGAAAAGAGCTCAGCGGCAGAGCAAACAGAGCGAACTGCAAAAAAAAAACCAACAAAAAAACAACAATCCAAAACGAAACGAAACATAAAGCAAAGCAAAGCGAAACAAAACGCAAAACAAAGCAAAGCAAAACGAAACACGAAGCAAAGCATGGCAAAGCAAAACAAAAACGAAACACAAAGCAGATCAAAACGAAACGAAACACAAAGCGAAGCAAAACGAAACGAAACACAAAGCAAAGGAACGCAAAAAAAAAAAAAAAAAAAAAAAAAAACCCGAAACGAAACGAAGCACAACACAGCACAGCACAGCACAACACAACACACCCCTTCCCCGCCACGGTACGTACATTTTTGTTTCTGAAATGTTTGTTCATTCAACGACCAAAAGCCGCCAACACCGTCCAAGAAACATGGGTACACATAGGTCTCAGCAAGAGGCATAGATCCTCATAAGTTCCCGCAGTCGCGAGGGCTCATGAGAATCTATGCCTCTTGCAGTTGGATCGTGTTCACTTTTCTCACTAGTGAAGGGGTTAATGAGATCGTGTACTGGTCGGTTAAGTTGAGGTTTGTAACACTCATGGCATCGCAGGCCTGATAATGGACAGCCCCCGTAAAGCCGGGCGGGTCATGGGCGATAGCAACGGCTATGACCTGTAGAGCACGACCTGAACACTGATTCATTCAGGAACACTGCATCAGTACCGTCTCGTTGAGATGAGAGATGATCTATGATGATGAAGCTTTATTTTTCAACGGTAAAAAGTTTTGACAGAAAACAAATCGTCATTTTACAAACTTGCCGTTTCTAACATCTACAGCATAAAAAAGGAGAAAACTATGAAAAATATATTTACATACAAAACCCAATAGTATCATTATATACAGAAAAAATAATAACACTCATCATACACACATGCACACACGCCCGCACGCACGCGCGCGCGCCGCACACACATACAACCACGCGCACAAGCAAACACGTGCACATACACACGCGCGCGCACACATAATATTATACCAAACATCTGCATGAAATACAGGATGCCACCAATGCTAAAGGTGCGAGGTTCGATTACGGGTTCCGGCGTCGGATTTTTCTCCTCTAGTAAGTGTCACCGTCAATTCGGGCGGACCGTCGGGGGTTCTTTCTCCGGGTACTCCGGCTCTTTCCTCCCCCACGACTTTGGTAGGCCTATCAGTTTCAGCCCACTGAATCAAATTTCAAATACAAACGATTTTGAATTTCCAAAAACTTACAGTAGCTCGCTTGAGCTTGCCCTTAGCACCACGTGAATGTTCTGTGTTTATGTACAGTGTGTGAGTGAATGCGCGTGATTCACGTGAGGGTGCTTGTTGGGTTCAGTTCGCGGCGGCGCTATGAGCCGATTTTCAATTGGGATAAAGCGCCTATTTAATGCGCTAATTATTATTATTATGTACAGGCCGGAGATACTACAGTAGCTGAGAGAAGTACTAAGTTTGACTCATCAGATAATCAGAAAGTTTTGTTTTAAAAATTTCTGGTGAGGTAAGTAGTTTTCAAGTGTGCAGGGATAGAATTCCAAGCAAACGGACCAGAGAATGACATACTAGTTTTAAATAGGTCGATTCTTGACACTGGTAGGGGTAAGGTATTGTTTCTTGAGGTCCGTTTACGTTCTTGGTGAGACTATAAATTCAGTTAGTGATTAGATACTGGGGTGTCATATTATTCAAGTTATGCATAAAGACGCATTTCAGTGTTTTAAGTAAGTAAAGTTGCTGAAGCAGACCGAGAATGTTTCAGTGTCTGTGGTAGCAGAGAGAGAGAGAGAGAGAGAGAGAGAGAGAGAGAGAGAGAGAGAGAGAGAGAGAGAGAGAGAGAGAGCTCTACACGCTAAACCCATCAGTGTATTGTCCCACTGCTCACACGCTTACAATCAATAGCTTGCCCCCTCTGAGCGTCAAAATCCTTTCAGCGGCTCGCGCTCGGCAGCATAAATATTCATGAAGCGCGTGGCGTGACTCCCATTGGTCGACCAGCCCGTCAATCGTAGCAGGACGCTACAATAGCAGGCTGTAATGACTGCGGCGAGGGCGGAGTTACAGTCGCACGCGTAACCCTGATTAACAGTCTCAATTCAAGTTAAATTGGAGTGATTGTATCAGCAAGAGGTATATATATTCTAATGAGCCCCTGCTCTGCAGGGACCAATGAGAATATATGCCTCTTGCAGGTAGAGAGAAACGGAAGAGGGTGGATAGTGTATTGTATTACCACATATCCACCCGTACCTCACCAGCTAAATGCGCTACAAACCTCGCCGCGGATGACTTGTTACCCGGCTTTTCGTCTCGAGTGGCGACAACAGTTTTATCTTCGTTAAGAAAATATGGATTGATTCTAAACGACCAATTACGTGACTCATCGCTGCTTTGCCGGAAAAGCGTAGTTTTGATGCATTTTGATTTGCTACCTGCCGCAGAAAAGGTTTCCAGTGGGAATTTGACAAGTGTTGTGATTTAACTTGAAACAGAGACAACATAAAAAGTCACTAAGCTGCGATATTTGTTCCCGGGTGTTACTACGGGAACAGCTGTTGGTAACACTTGGTGTCAGACAGTCGGCCCGCCCACCACAGGTCTGAAATAATTAAATGTATGGCCTAGTTGCTGATTCCGCAATCATCTGAGGTTGTCAATGCACAGCACTTCATAATCAGTCTGACTGGACAAGACGAGCTGGCATCGTGAGTAACAGGGATTGTGTTTTAATCACCGCGTGTCTATACAATTTTTAGGTTTTAAATTGAAGATATAAACGACTCGGATTCTATACTTTTGGGGGCCAGTTGTCTTGAAATCACTTGCTCGTCTTGTTTACCAGTTCTGTTTATTCGAGAGTCAAATACTTTGCGGAAGTTGACTTAAAAAGGACTATTTTACACCAAGGAATATTTGGCACATCGGAGCCAGCACCACAAACAGCAACGCCAACAGTACGGACAACAACAGTAGCGCTGGCTACTCGAGCGTTGTGCTTGAGGCTGTAGGCAGTAGACACGTTCTACGGGCTGCCTCCCTCCACGCTGGAAAAGACTCGAACCCTGGAGGCCGACAGAGTGAAGGCGGTCGTCTCTACCGCCGCGGCTCTGAACCTGGCCATGGCCGTAGACGCCAGATCATCAGCTCTCCCCCATCCTCAGCATCCCCCCGCCCCAGGGGCCTACCCCAGGACTTTAGCGGACATCATGCCGGCCTCCATGATGCTGCCCCACTTCCCCTTCAACTTCTACAGTCAGGAGAGGTTCAAGAGTTGCCATAGTAGCTTCCTGGCCAATGCTGCTGCTGCTGCTGCCGCCGTGTCCTCCTCTCCGTCCCTCTTTTCCATAGAGAGCATCCTGGCCCCCCGGCCCCTCCTGGCCCACAGACCTCCGGCATACCTGCCTTTTCCGGGGCTGCCCTCACATCATGAACTCTTTGCGGGTAAGCGTGGAATAGTATTAATAATAACATCATTCATATTCATATTCATATTCATATTCACATATCCCAGCAAGGAAAGTTCCTCGGGGCCACGACGGCCGCAGTGGGCCCGCGCACAGTCGTGCGCGGGCCCAATGCGGCCGTCCTGACCAGAAGACGTTTTACTACTGGGGATTACTATATTGTTATTGTTATTATTATTATTATTATTATTATTATTATTATCATCATCATCGTCATCTATTTTACGTTATATACATACCTTTATTCTAAATGAAAATCGACACAATATTTATGTCTGATTCAGACACACACAAAAATGGGTTGCAGTACCCCCTCTAACAAAACATCTGCTTGGTCTGACTCTTTGGGTGTCGGAAGCGCTTTTTTGTCGCGATGATTCCTACAGGACTCATCGCGACAAATAGCGGTACCGACAACCTAATGGCAATGCAAGATAAGTAAGGGTACCGTAGGCAGGGCGGAGTAGGCCTATTAACACCGTACCTAAGATCTGAGGCCTAACTGGTGGTAACGTTTCCTTCAGTCCGCTTGATTCACATGACAAACGAAAAAGAAAAAAAAAAGAAGAAGGGAGTTTCATAAATGATACACTTGATCCAAAGTAACTGGTAAGCTGGTAAGCACCGGTTTCTACCAACTATTTACCTTACCTTTAGATCAGTCGGCTTAACCCCTTCACTGCCAGTGGACGCAGACTGTTTTTAAAACCAAAGTACATTCTACGTCAAAGTTTCCCGGCCATTAACACTTTCGAGACGTGTCGCATCCGGATTCGCGGACTTAGGCCGCGAATCCGGATACGACACGTCTCGAAAGAGTTCAACGTCAACGTTTTCCCAGCCGTCAAAGGAACATTGATACAACGTGGTCTCAGCAAGAGGTATAGATCCTCATGAGCCCCCGCAATTGCGGGGACCCATGAGGATCGATGCCTCTTGCAGTTGCGTGGTGTTCAATAGTTTTCTCGGCAGTATAGAATTAATTCACCAGCCCCTATTCTTATCAGTTTATCTGGACTCAAGGAAATCATTAGTTATGACTGGAACGCTTACACGCTTACAAAGGCAAGTTTAAAAAATCTTGTTGTATTTGTTCTATCTCAGAGTGTTCTTTTTTCTTCTTTGTTGAGAATTTTTTTTATTAGCACGTAAGCATGGGTAACGTAAACATGTTAATCAGTCAATTTTCTCCCATTGATTATCGATATAGGACAACGTTTTGCAAGCACAAATAAGACAAGATAAGATGAAAAGACTAAAATAATATTAAATAAATAAATAAATAAACAAAAACAAATCGTGTTGTAATTATCCTATCTCAGAGTGGTTTTTTTTTGTGTGTGTGTGTGTTTTTTGTGTGTGTTGGAAATCCTTTTTTATTAGCACGTAGGCATGGGTAACGTAACCACATTAATCAGTTAATTTTCTCCCATTGATTATCGATATAGGACAACGTTAACTAAAATAATATTAAATAAATAAACAAATAAATAAATAAATAAATAAACAAAAATAAACTTAGTCAGTAAAACAAATAAAATAAAATAAAATATTTTTTAAAAAACCGGTCTGCCGGTCAGTGTCCTGAGGGTGAAATCCCCATCCACCCACCCAGCCCCACCCATCCCACCACCCACCCCTAAACTAACGATAATAGTGACGTCAAAGTCAAGTTATGTTCTCAACTAGTATCTATAGCTGTAAATCAGAATTGCGCAAATATACTATAGATAGTATACTGCGCGCCTCTTGCAAACGGAATTGAACAAAAGA
Organism: Semisulcospira habei; assembly: GCA_036245525.1. Classification (NCBI taxonomy): domain Eukaryota; kingdom Metazoa; phylum Mollusca; class Gastropoda; family Semisulcospiridae; genus Semisulcospira; species Semisulcospira habei. The sequence continues at coordinate 81,956,321 of BTPG01000004.1, read as the reverse complement.
TAAAAGCTTACCTAGGGCGCAAAGGTCATCGGGCTGACGTCGGCCCGATGGCCTTTTGCGCATTGGGTGTGCGCTTCGACTGATACACTGGCGTTATAAACGCCCAACAACACAAACCCGCAAAAGTCTGAAAACATTTTAATTTATGTGCCGCTGTCATCCCGAATCGGCATCATCCTGGGTGCATCAGTGTACATGATGGTTTGAGTTTAACCCCGTCTGTACCAGCGGTTACATGTTTACTGTTCTGTAATCTTTGTTAATTCAACGCTAAAAAAAAAAGCCCGAGCCGGTCCAAAAACTTAGACACAAAGCAAGAGGCTCAGATACTTATGCGCCCCCGCAACTGCAGGGGCTCGTGAGTATCTATGTCTTTTGCATTTGTGCGTCATGTGTGGAAAGGGGTTAAACGCTCCAGCAAAATCAAAGAGAGAGGGCGGTAGGGTGTTTGTGTATGTGGGTATGTGGGGTGGGTGCTTGGGGGAGTGGGGGCGGGGGGGGGGGGGGGGGTAGGTGGGGTGTTGCACCGGGTTTGCACCTGCGTTTGTGTCTCTTTAAATTCTGAAGCCGATGCGATGCTTCGACCGTTACAACTCAAGGGGCAGTGCTTGATTTAAACCTGTCCAGGCACCTACGCTAATCAGGCACTGCCCGCGAGTTGATCCCCCGTATCTTTATCCACCTATACCTGCTTTGGTAGTGCTCAACCCATGACGTGACTATAATTTTTTTTTTTTTTTTTTAATGGGCATGCGTGGCCGTGGAGTCCAAGTCTGATGGGTGAGTAAATCTGACAGGTATTGTGGTTTAACATGATCATATGAACAGCCCCTCATCCAAACCCTCCTTCCATTTGCAAAATTCATAGATTTGCATGAGCCCCAGCCTCGCTGGGGCTCATGCAAATCTATGCCTCTTGCTAACCGAAGTTGCGTCAAACTGTTTCCCAAAACGCAGGCATTACTTTGTGTGGAGCTTGGGATTATGAAAGGGGGGGGGGAGGGGGGGGAGAGGGGGGGGGGTATTGTGAGCGTGTTTGTTCAAATAACAACTGCCGGAATTTAATTTTAGTGTCTTTTTTCTATGCTTAGCTCTGTCGTGTACAGTTTCAATGTGACCATTATGGTAATGACCACGGATTAGGGAAGTTTTTTTTTCTGTTGCAGTTTTCGGAGGCAAAGTATCATAGCAGGGGGTTTACAGAAAGAGAAGCGATATGAGACACTGCTAATAGACCTTGTCATGAATACGTCTCCATGGGAATAAATATTTGAGATTTAAAAGTTGAAACTGTTCTAAGTGAGAACTGAAAAGGTGCGAAAAATTAACAGTTAATTTTAATTATGTTTTAATTTAAAAGGAAGATCGCAGTTTTAGATTTGTTGACAGTGATATTTATTTATTTATTTATTTATTTATTTATTTATTTATTTATTTATTTATTTATTTATTTATTTATTTATCACTGCCTGCTTAATTCTCAATTGATCGTACCAAAGTCTGATTCTGGCGTAACGGTTTCCTGTACAGATAATTTCACATGACGACACTTTAATTTTATCCCATTTTTAGCTATTCCTTACTTTTACGCAAAGTTTTTCAAAGATGTCCCATAAAAGAGAGAAGACAACAACTGAGCTTAATTTTTCACCCGCACCCGCCCGCGCTCCATTTTAAACATCTCTGGTGCATCGCTGACGCACACAAACACGAAACAAGCACGCGTACATGAATGCAGAACAGAAGTTGGAGATGGCTGGAGATGTAAACTTCAATGATTTCTTAAGTCTTTTGATGTGACATGACCCAAAACGTGCAATCAAGAATGCAGGGGGTTGTGAGAGGTTATGTTTGCACAATTGAAAGCGCTGTCCGAGAAATTACCGGCTGGAAAAGCATTTTACTGTGTTTTGTTTTATTTTATTTTATTTTATTTTATTTTATTTTATTTTATTTTATTTTATTTTATTTTATTTTATTTTATTTATTTTATTTTATTTTTATTTTATTGTTTGTTTTGTTTGTTTATTTTTATTTTATTTTATTTATTTATTATTATTTTAATTTTTATTTTTTATTTTATTTATTTATTTATTTATTATTTTTTAATTTTATTTTTTATCTTATTTATCTACACGTTTGTTTATTTCTTTTTTTTTTTTTGTTTCTTTGTTTCTTTGTTAACCCTCTGGCTGTCAGTAGAGGTTTTTGTCACGATGATTCCTATAGCGACAAAAAAAAAAAAAAGCGCTACCGACAGCCTACCTTACCTTGGGAGTATATCTTTTCTACAAAATTTATGTAGAGAATTGTTTAACTACGTGAATGTTTTTGTCATGAGCCATTTTAGTTTTGTCTCCTTTTGGTGAATGTATGGCGTAATTCTGGTAGCCTGAGAGTTTGCACTGACACGCGGACGCAAAAATAAAACAATACATGCGATAAACTAAATTAATGACAATTTTACCGTTGCCTTCGTCCGTGTGTCTGAGACAAAAACAAACAAACAAAAACAAAAAAGCAAAAAACCACAGGTGTAAATGCCCTAAAAAATACCCTAAAGTTTCTATGTCTGCTGTGACACATTATGGTCTATGCGCATTAGAAGATGTTTGAAAATGAAGTGAACGGTTAAATAACGTTACGTTACATGGTTGTTGAGTTATCTCATTGCGGTTGACGTTTTTAGACAGTCTTCTTTAGCAAATACGTCACAGCCGGCTCGATGCCTAGAGGCTCATGAGCCCTCGCATATGCGGGGACTCAGGAGGATTTTGGCCTCTTGCAAGATCTATTTGTATCTGTGATTTTCATGAAAGGAAGAACATTAGAGGTTAAATGAGGGAGGGAGAGGGAATCCCTTTAAGTTGCTTGCGTCTTGCTGTTCTTTCATTAATGGTAAAATTAAACACGGGGAAAGTGGAGGGGGGATGTTTTACGGTATCTCTCGTTTTCTTGTTTTTATCTCTCTTTTTTGGATTTCGCACGTGCTGGTGCTGAGATAATGTTTTTCATAACACGACTGTGTTTACACACACACACACACACACACACACACACACACACACACACACACACACACACACACACACGCAGGCATGTAAACCCCGTGAACCGGGGACGTGGTTGTATCCATACGAACCGGGGACCCTATGAAATAATGCTTTGCGAGCATCGCGCTTTTAACAATGGAAAGCCGATCCATAAGCAATGCTAATTGTTATATCAGTGTCTCTGTAAGTCCATAAATACCTGTTTTATTGGCATGTGTTTTCATGGGTTGTATCCATACGAACCGGGGACTTACGCAAACCGGGGACACACACACACACACACACACACATACACACGGGTTGTGTCCATACAAACCGGGGACACCAATATTCTCGCTTTGTCAAGGTTATAATCGACCTGTATATTGTATTGGTAGTATTTTGCGGACCTCATTTGTATTGTACATATTTTATTTAAGCTTTTTTTTCACTGCACCCTATTTTACTTCCAACTTTTCACTTTTACTGCCCCTCACCTCTCTCTCTAAACTCATGTTCATAATAAAGTCACATAATAATTCTTCTATCAAACTCATTCTGTCAGTTTCCCATGCGTCACTTTTGGTGTGATTTATTTGTGAAGTTGTTTTTGTGTCCCCATTTTGTATGGATGTAACCACCCTTTGTGTGTCCCAAGTTTATATTGATGTCTCTAGCCTTTGTGTGTCCCTAGTTTTTATAGATATATCCAATCTGTGTGCATCTCTAGTTCATGGGAATCGATGAGAGAGTCAAATATTTTAAGAAAGATTTGAGTACACTCCGATATGCTGAAGCCAAAAAAGCAACAAAATTTCCATCTGCTCTTAATATGACTAATTTAACAAGGGATAATTTAAACTCACTTAAGTTGAACTTCGGATAAGTCAAACGTGTTTCTTCTCTTCAAATTTTTTTAATGCAGTCCCATATGCCTATGTTGAACATGGATAGGTAAAAAAGATAAAATGCCTGAGCCAAAACATCCCCCCCCCCTCCCCTCTGTCCAAAGCTCTTCTTATAGGACTAATTTTAAAAGGTAGTTTTTAAGTCAAACATGTTTCTCCTTTTGCTATACTCGGCAAACCCGGCAACTCTGCACCTTATGATCATGTTTCATTGTATCGTTCATGGATTACTAAGTAACACAGATTGTACTGAGATGATTGTCATGCAGAAAGAAAAAAAACCATGTAAAGATAAAAAATAGCCTTGCAGACAGTGGTATATTACATTGTCACCCATTTTTTTTTGTAATTCCAACACTCACCCATTACTACGTTTAGTCCTTCCTATTTCCCCTTCGCATCTGTACACCTCAAATTGCATGGAGATGCATTATTAGACACATGCAGTTTGGGACATAATGCATGGATTATCAGCCATCCTTCACTTTCTTCCCAATTATGCTCACCCTCCTCATATCTTGAACATGTCCAATCATCATTAAATAATGATTTCTGCTGTATTTCTACAAGTTATCACATCATAACAACTCTACTCAACTGTGTCAGCACACTATAAAATATCAGTAAAAAAAAAATAAAAGAGGTAAAAATCACCATATATAAAAAAAAAAGTTCACAACTGTCAGGACAAAATTAATTTGCTTGCACAATGAGGTTCATCAGAAAAAAATAATTTGAAAGAAAACTCAAAATAACTACACTGAAAGGCTCTAAGACCACAATTTATTAACACAGAATTCTGCATGGTAACTGTTTTATTTTGGTGCCAGTTTAAGGGATATTGTAATAAATCACACAGAATGGCTTATGCCTTTACCAATGTTTGGTTGTACAATGACTTTATTTAACACAAAATACAATGTGGATTGGTTGGTTGAGCATTGCATATCCTCCCGACAACAAAAAAACTTTCTCAGGACGTGCCTAAGCCGCTTGTGAATAAAACAACAACAGAATATTGAACGCATGTCATCAGCGGGTCTATTGTGCAAAAATAAACCTAACACATGATAGAGATACTGTACCTTTATGCTAATTTTTACACTCTAGTTTATTAAAATAGAGTAGAAATCATTACAATAACAAAATATGTACAGGGAAATGGTATATACAAAACGCATTAACTGCAAACACATAATTTATCATTATTATCAATGGAAAAGCAAGGTGGAGCATAATGCATAGGACAGTAGAAATCAAGCCAATGTGCAAGATCAATATGGTCAGTAATAACTATAAATTAAAATGACTGTGTGTTGGCTCTTTATCCACCTGTTACTAAAGCCTGAGCAAATGACGTGAACAATTGGTTGTTTGTACATTGCATAATGTCCCGAAAGCAAGAAGACTTTTTTCAGGATGTGCCAGCACTGCTGGTGAAAGAAAAATTCAATGTATGTCACCAGCCGGTCTGATATGCTAATTAAACATAAGACATGCTTGGGATGCTGCACTGACTTGCTAATTTATTGGACCCTAGTTTACAAAAAGTAGAATATCTTTAAAATTACAAAAATATTACAGAGAAATGGTATTAAACAATACATTAACTGCAACACATAACTTATCAGCAGGTGTCGTTGTCTAAAGTGTGCGCATGTGTGCGCGAGTTGTGAGTGCGTGCTTAGAGTTATAATTATTATAAGATAAGCGCATTATAAATACCGTAATTATTATTATTCTTAGGTGCAACAGACCATTAGCAACACACATCAAATATCAAGGACTACAGGCAGTGCAGACAGTAGGAAGAACTTGAAAAAAAAATGCAGGTGAATGGACCAAAGGTAGGCAGAAACATATGCCCCAGAAGAAAACAGAAGCTTAGGCAGTGGGCTCACTATTTAAAGTGAGAATCAAATGCATTTATTATTACTTATGGCTGTTTTACCTAAAGTACCAGGCTTTTCACTATGATTTAACAAGAAAGGCAAAGCCCTTATGGCTCACATGTATGACCGATCCACACATGTGTGACAATTGCATAGATAGGTCTTACCATCAGGTATCTCTGTGCCAAGTTTGATGTTGTAAATAGTATTTGAGAAAAAACATCTTGTCAAAATATGGCTATTTTGGACCTTATTCCTGAGCTCTTTTGACCATTTACCTTTCCGAGGGATCAACCAAATCAGTTTGCATAGAAATGTCTTACCATCAGGTATCTTTGTACTATGTTTGGGTTTGAAGTTGTGTGCATCCCATGTTCATAGGAATCTATGAGATTGATAGATTGTACATTGCGTAACATCCCGACAGCAACAAGTCTTTCTCAGGACGTGCCTGCACTGCTTTTGAAAAAAAAAAAACCCAGAATATTGAATGTATGTCGCCAGCCAGTCCAATACGTTAAATAAACCTACGACATGGGGCCTAAATAAAGCCAAGACCATTTAGCAACACACATCCAATATCAAGAGCTACAGGGCAGTGCAGACAGTAGGGAGAGTTTTAAAAAGGAAAATGCAGGTGAATGAACTAAGAGTAGACAGAAACACATGCCATAGAATAGAGGGGAAAGCCCACCCTGTGGGGCTGACCAGGGTGACCCTGGGAACTAAAAAGTAGTTAACCCCACCCAAGACCCCAGGGCAGACCCAGGTGGGGGCAAATCTATGAGAGAGTCAAATATTTTAAGCGAGATTTGAATACAGTCCCATATGCTGAAATATAAAAATGGTGAAACAGCAACAAAATTCCCAGTCAAAGCTGCTCTTAATATGACTAATTTAACAAGGGATAAGTCCAACTCACTCAAGTCAAACTTCGGATAAGTCAAACGTGTTTCTTCTCTCCAAAGTCTGATAAGTTTAATTATTTTTTAATGCAGTTGCAAACGCCTACCTCAAACTTGGATAGGTAAAACAGATAACATGCCTGAGCCAAAACTTTTTTCTTCAGTGTCCAAAGTTCTTCTTATAAGCAGGGCTTGTAATGGTCTGAGTTAAAAAAGAGGAAATTGGCCGGGGTCCAGGTGCCACCTAGGCACTGGTAGAGGGTGCAGGGGAATGACCCCCTTCCTCCCCTGCATACAAATTGTAGCATTTTTAACGTGCATTCTTGATGAGCAAAATACATATAACATAGTGAAGGAAAGACTAGCTTGCTTACTTACACACAGCTGAACTCCTAAGTAGCCTGTCATTATCGATGCATAGCTTACAGTTATTATTCGCCAACAAAGTCCAACTACAAATCTAAGTGTAAACACACACTGATGCTCAGCTGACAGTCACTATTCACCATCAAAGTCCATCAAATATTGTCCTAGTCGTTCATCACCCACATCTTTTTCCATCCATTCCCACCTCCACGCGTTTTTTCACCACGCTGAACAATGCGTCTTGCATCCATTTTACCGGCTGCGATTCAGATACACGCATGCGCAGTTCCGTGTTTCAGTCTGACTTGAGGACACGCACAACAAACTTTTTGATTGGGGGAAAATCGTTGTCAAACGTTTTTGTTCTGTGGAAAACCATACTGTTCTCGGCGGTTTTTTTTTTAAATAGCGGAAATTCGCCGAACCGTGGAAAATTACAAGCCCTGTATAAGACTAATTTTACAGCGTAGTTCCAGACCAGTCCAGTTTGGTTTAATCAAACTTCTTCAAGTCAAACGTGTTTCTCCTTTTCCTATACTTGGCAAACCAGGCAACTCTGCACCTTCTGATCATGTTTCAATGTATCGTTCATGGAACACTAAGTGACACAGATTGTACTGAGGTGATTATCATGCAGAAAAGACATGTAAACATCAAAGAAGCCTTGCACACAGTGGGATATTACATCACCCATTTTTTTGTAATCCAACACTTACCCATTACTACGTTCACAGTTCATCCTATTTCCCTTTCACATCTGTACACCTTAGATTGCATGTAGAAGCATTATTAGACACATGCAGTTTGGGACATAACGCTTGGGTGTATCAGCTATCCTTCACTTTCTTCCCAGTCATGCAAACCCTCCTCATATCTTGAATATGTCCAATCATCATTAAATAATGATTTCTGCTGCTTTACTACAATTTTATCATCATAACAACGCTACTCAACTGTGCCAGCACACTATAAAATATCAGTAAAATATGAAATAGGTAAAAATCACCACATAATTATTACAAAAAATAATAATAATAAACAAGTTCATAAATGTCTGGTCTAAATTTATTTGCTTGCACAATGAGGTTCATCAGAAAAATAATTAAAATGAAAACTCAAAATAACTATACTGAAAGGCTCTAAGACCGCCCGCCGTGAGATGGCCTTGGTCGCCTGCTCGGCGTTAAACCCAAATAAATAACTAACTAACTCTAAGACTGCAATTTATTTACACAGAATTCTGCATGTTTTTTTTTTTTTAATTTGGGTGTCAGATTAAGGGATATTGTAAAAAAAAAATCACACAGAATAGCTTATGACTTAATTGGTTGTACAATGGCATTATTTAACACAAAATGCAATGTGGATTGGTTGGTTGAACATTGCATAACCTCCCGACAACAAAACTTTCTCAGGACTTGCCTAAGCTGCTTGTGAAAAAACCAACAGAATATTGAACGCATGTCACAAGTGGGTCTATTGTGCAAAAATAAAACTAAGACATGACAGAGATGCTGCACCTTCATGCTAATTTATCATAACTTCGTTTATAAAAATAGAGTAGAAAAACATTACAACAAAATATGTACTGGGAAATGATATATAAAATGCATTCACTGCAAACAAATAGTTTATCATTATTATCAATGGAAATGCAAGGTGGAACATATGCAGAGGACACAGTTGAAATCAAGTCAATGTGCAAGATCAATATGGTCAGTAATAACCATAAAATAGTATGATTGTGTGTTGGCTCTGTTTTCACCTGTTACTGAAGCATGAGCAAATGACGTGAACAATTGGTTGGTTGTACATTGCATAATGTCCCGAAAGCAAGAAGACTTTCTCAGGATGTGCCAGCAGTGCTTGTGAAAAAAAATTCAATGTATGTCGCCAGCCAGTCTAATATGCTAAATAAACATAAGACATGCTAGTGAGCTGCATCTTCTTGCTAAATTATTGTACCGTAGTTTACAAAAAGTAGAAAATCATTACAATTACAACATATGTACAGGAAAATGGTATTAAAAAATACATTAACTGCAACGCATAACTTATCATCAGGTGCAACAGACCATTAGCAACACACATCAAATATCAAGGACTACAGGCAGTGCAGACAGTAGGGAGAACTTTTAAAAAAAAAGGAAAATGCAGGTGAATGGACCAAAGGTACCGTAATTATTATTATTATTAGGTGCAACAGACCATTAGCAACACACATCAAATATCAAGGACTACAGGCAGTGCAGACAGTAGGAAGAACTTGAAAAAAAAAATGCAGGTGAATGGACCAAAGTAGCAGAAACATATGCCCCAGAAGAAAACAGAAGCTTAGGTAGTGGGCTCACTATTTAAATTGAGAATCAAATGCTTTATTTATTACTTACGGCTCTTTTAACTAAAGTACCAGGCTTTTCACTAAGATTTAACCAAAAAAAAAGGCAAAGCCCTAATGGCTCAAGTGTATGACTGAAAGGCACATGTGTCACAATAAGTAAAGGAATGGCTTCTGCACCAACAAAATATATATTTTCTTAAAATTTAATCAGTTTCACACATCTGTGAAACCCCTGTGACCTGTGGCCGTTGCTATGAGTTGACTTAATTAGTATACATTTTATGAAGGTCTTATCATCAGCTATTTTTGTGCCAAATTTGATTGAAAAGTTTGCAAAAATGTTGAAAATAACTACAATTCTATAAAAAGAAATTGGCATTTTATAATAATAATAATAATAATAATAATAATAATAATAATAATAATAATAATAATAAGCGCATTAAATAGGCGCTTTATCCCAATTGAAAATCGGCTCAAAGCGCCGCCGCAAACTGAACCCAACAAGCACGCTCACGTGAATCACACGCATTCACTCACACACTGTACATATACACAGAACATTCACGTGGTGCTAAGGGCAAGCTCAAGCGAGCTACTGTAGTTTTTGGAAATTCAAAATTGTTTGTATTTGAAATTTGATTAAGTGGGCAGAAACTGATACACATTTGTCGACCTATTGTGACCCTCGACCTTTCTGAGGGGTCATCCAAATTAGTATTCATAGATAGGTCTTACCATCAGGTATCTCTGTACCAAATTTGTTTTCAAAGTTGTGAATAGTATTTGAGAAAAAAACATCTTGTCAAAATATGGCTATTTTGGACCTATTTCCTTAGCTCTTGTGACCTTTGACCTTTACAAGGGATCAACCAAATCAGTATGTGTAGAAAGGTCTTACCATCAGGTATCTTTGTACTATGTTTGGGTTTGAAGTTGTGAATAGTAATTGGTAAAACCATCTTTTGTCAAAATATGGCTATTTTTTACCTATATCCGGAGCGCTTGTGACCCTTGACCTCTCCGAGGGATCAACCAAATTAGCATGCATAGAAAGGTCTTACTATTAGGTATCTTTGCACCAAGTTGGGTTTTATTTTGTGAACAGTATTTGAGAAGAAAAAAAATTATGTCAAAATATGGCTATTTGTAATATATTTCCTGATCATGTGACCTTGATCTTTGTGAGGTCACTGAAATTAGACTGAAATTAGTATGTTTAGAAAGGTCTTGCCACAAAGTATCATTGGACCACGTTGAAGACTGTGGCTTGAATAGTCTCTGAGAAAATGCAAAAGTTAAAGACAACTGCGGACGGACGACCACTGGCCCAGAACATAGACTCACTTTTGCTTTGAACGTGAGCCAAGAACTGTTTATTATTGCTATTGACTAAATGACAAACAAACAAAAATCGCTCAACAGTCCATTGCATACTTTAAACATGACCAGGATAAGTACATACAAGATTACAATGGAGTGGGGTGTTATGGGGTGAGGTTTGTATTAAAATGCAAGCTTCCTAAAATTTTAAAAGTGTAAACATTCACTCGCACATCTGACAGTTGCCTCTGATGCTACTCCTGAGAAGGCCTTTGTCGCTTGCGGGACATAAAGCAATCTATACTCAATCACTCACTCTGATGCTACATTCCATTTTTTTTCCTCAAGATTTGTTCCTTCTTGTGTTGGACAGCTTTCCTTTTTTCTGGAGTGTGCACAATCTGTCTATCAAGCGCAGAAACTTTTCGATCAACATAAAGCCTTCAGTGTTACTATTTTGTCATCGCTAGACACATTTTCTTTAGTCGTTTTTTTTTGGTATAATAATAATAATAATAATAATAATAATAATAATAATAACAATAATAAAAGGTATAATGATACTACTACCACTACTACTAGTTAAATTTATGAAACCAGTACCTACACCAATGATAATAACACTAATAAAACTAAAAATAGCACCTTATTTTCAGTCAAGCAACTTTTATAAGTAAATAATTCAACAATGAATAGTACATGTTTACTGCTTTTTGATTAAGGTTGCCAACATTCAAATTTACAGCCCAAAAAAATACCAGAAAGTTTTACTTGTAGACTACAAAGCGTGCATTGTACCAGTCTGGAAACCACCACACTTTATCAACCCTTGACGGTCCTGCAGGAATCATCCCGGCAAAAAGTTCTACAGACAGCCAAAGGGTTAAACCATGCACAAACACTTAACCCTATTGTGCATGCATCCACCTGTGCTGTAACTAACCCTTTCCGTAGCAGTTTTAGTCGCGATGATTCCTGTAAACTTCTTTTATTTCATCTGTTAGTACACTGTTCAGTTCCGCAGCATTAGTAGGCATTTAAGCGTAAAACTGTGGTATAAAGGGAGGCAGTACTTTTGCATTCAAAATGTTTAGATTTCGTATAGTGAAAACACTTTTCACATGCCCCACTGTCACCATGCATGATTTGCTTTGTATTACTGAAAACCCAAAGAAAAAAAGGTAAGCTAGAAGACGAGGAAGGAGATATACGGACATATGAACAAAGTAACAAATAAAATATCAAGGACTACAGGCAGTGCAGACAGTGGGAGAACTTTTTAAAAAAATTGCAGGTGAATGGACCAAAGGTAGGCAGACACATATGCCCCAGAAGAAAACAGAAGCTTAGGTAGTGGGCTCACTATTTAAAGTGAGAATCAAATGCATTTATTATTACTTATGGCTGTTTTACCTAAAGTACCAGGCTTTTCACTATGATTTAACAAGAAAGGCAAAGCCCTTATGGCTCACATGTATGACCGATTCACACATGTGTGACAATAAGTAAAAAGATGGCTTCTGCACCAACAAAATCCATGTGTTCTCAAAATTTAATCAGTTTCACACATCTGTAACCCTTGACCTTTGCGATGAGTTGACTTACTTAGAATACATAGGAAGGTCTTATTGTCAGCTACCTTTGTGCCAAATTTGATTTAAAAGTTTGCAGACATGTTAATAATAACTTCAATTCTATAAAAAAAAAATTAATAATAATAAATAAAAATTGGCGTGTTATACACATTTGTCGACCTCTTGTGACCATTGACCTTTCTGAGGGGTCATCTAAATTAGTATGCATAAAAATTAGTATGCATAAACAGGTCTTACCATCAGGTATCTCTGTACCAAGTGTGGGTTTGATGTCGTGAATAGTATTTGAGAAAAAAAATATTTTGTCAAAATTTGGCTATTTTGGACCTATTTCCTGAGCTATTTTTTTTTACCTATCTCCTCAGCGCTTGTGACCCTTGACCTAACCAAGGGATCAACCAAATTAGTTATTGGGGTTTAACGCCAAGCAAGCGACTAAGGCCATCTTAACCAAATTAGCATGCATAGAAAGGTCTTACCATCAGGTATCTTTGCACAAAGATTGAGTATGAAGTTGTGAATAGTATTTAAGAAAAAAATTAATTATGTCAAAATATTACTATTTGTGATATATTTCCTGATCCCTGTGATCTCGATCGTTGTGTATGTTTAGAAAAGTCTTTCCACAAAGTATCCTTGGGACACGTTTGAAGACTGTGCCTTGAATAGTCTCCCCAAAAATGCCAAAGTTAAAGATTTTACCATAAACAATGGTCTTACCACAAGGTATCTCTTTACCAAATCGTAGTCTGAGACTAGAAATAGTATTTGAGAAAACATTTTGACAAAATATTGATATGACCATGAGGTCATCGAAATAGGAAATATAGAAAATATGCTTGGGCCAGCTTTGAATATTGCTGCTTCAGTGGTCTATGAGAAAATGCCAACATTAGAGTTTACCACAATAGACAATGACTGATGTATGAACAACTGACTCAATATATAAATCAATAAACTCACTTTTGCTATTGTCAGATAACAAGACCAGGCCATTTCATCGGATAGTGTGCAATGTGATACACTTTTTTTACAAACTCATTCATGATGTATGAAAGAGAGTGCTTTTAATGCCTGCATCCATAGTAACTAGGCAAAATTTCAACACAAATGCTATCTTAGCACATGCAAAGAGAACATTACGCCTTTGTTTTTTTTGCAAATCTGTTGCGTATGTAGTCCTTGATATTTTTCCAATGACGTCTGTGCAGTGAAGGTTCGCATCTTTTGCAAGTTTCAATCTCAGCCTTTCCAGGTAAGCTGCTCAAGGTGATGTTTTTTAGGAAATGCGTCTCCACAGCTGTGATCTCTGCCTTGCTCCAAGTCCGTCTCACAGCATCTGCACAAAATGCAAATATCCTATTGTCAGATACCCTTGTTTAGTTTATTTTCACAGGTGAACACTTCATGTGATTATTTCACATATCACTTTTGCTGTAACACGTCCATTCTGAAAATGGTAGTCACCAGTCCACAACACTGCTGTGAGATGGCCTTTTGTCATTTTCTCAGAGATACACTTTGACTAATGTGTATAACAGTGTCGTTTTGTCTGTATTCAAGATTCCTACATCACCTCTATATGAGACTCGTGTCTCCAAATTTAAAATAAATTAAAACAAATAAGCTAAGAAAAAGGTCTATCTACTGGGATATTTTGAAAATGTTATACATTTTAAAATCCTCCTCAAACTTGATGCAAATCAGTTACTGCACTAAATTTGCATGAACTGTCACTATCAGCACAGGTCAGTATGACTTTTAAAAATGGAACGTTACAGTGCACACTTTTATTATTACAAGTTTTATGATTACTAAACCAGACTTGCTGTGCATAAAGATTTTCAGACAAACATACCAGGTGATTTTCCTATAGGCACAGCAGGCATCTGTGCTTGGTCCTGGGGAGGTACTTGCAGTGCTTGCTGAGGTACTTGTGGCACCTGAGGCAGCAACTCATCTGTGGGTATGTCCTACAAAAATAGGCATTATTAGAAGTGTTTTATAAAGAACTAAAATCTCTATAAATAATAATTGGAAGAAGAGCCTGAAAAAGTCATAAATACCGAACAACAGACAGCATGTTGGGAAAACTTGAGCAGAGGCGGTAGGACAATGATGACATCACAGTATATACTTTTTTATCACACATACAAACATTAAATGGGCTGTGGTTTGGTTGTAAATTACTTTACATCTCACAATAACAAGATTTTCTAAAGACATGCATGTGTTGATTATGCAAAAATATGAAGGTACATTGCCAACCAGTTTAACAATACCATGCAAAATAAACTGATGAGATACTGGGCACACTGCACCATCTTACTGGAACCTGACTTATTTCACCCTACTTTACAAATGTGTAGAAAATCATTATAACAACAAAACATCTACAGGGAAGAGAGAATTAAAACAAGGGAAAATAAAGGTGAATGGACAAAAATATAGACAGAAACTTAAGCCCCAGAAGAAAACAAAATGAACAAGCATGGCAAAATCATTATGGCTCTCATACATGCATAATCTGTATTACTACTCTAATCTCGGACCTTGAGCTTTCCAAAGGGTCACTGAAAGATCATTTGTTACATAGTTGGCTACAGCAGAGTGAGGCCAGCACTTTATAGTTCAGTGCTTTATCTGCACCAGTTTATAAGAACTATGTATTATTATTATTTTTATAGTAACTATCTTTTCTGAACATGCATTTTCACAAATTTATTCACTTGAACTGTACTAATTGTAACTAAATTAGTATGCAGTAGAAGGTCCCATCTTCTACTACTTTGTGGCAAATGGCAATTCAGAATTGTGACGCTCTCTCACGAAACCAGTCTTAACTCACAGCGAGCCAATCAGCACTATATGCAATATGTGGTGGAGGTCAATTTGGGTCATTTTAACTTTCTTGCAGTTAGTTAGTTAGTTAGTTATTTGGGTTTAACGCCGAGCAGGCGACTAAGGCCATCTCACGGCGGGTCCTTTCTTGCAGAAATGTATTCTACATACACCAAAGTATCGTATGGTTAAAATCTTTATCATGAAAAATGCCATTAAATAGGTTAAAAATGATTTTAAAAGTCTGCCCTTGGCCTTAATTATGCTGCACACAGAAACTTCACAGGCTGTTTTCTCAAAATGGCCACCGGAGGCTTTAACAACTTTAAACACTAACAACTTCTACAAATTTTCTACTACAGCATACAGTCATATATCACAGTAGTCAGCAAACTCTGTAGTTTTCATAAATGTATATATGTCAAAACATCCAAAATGCGAGTTAAAACTGATTTTGTGAGAGAGGGTCACAATTAAGCTCTATCTTATGTGATTGAAAAATTTGAAATTCTATCACAAGCCAGGCATTTTCTGAACTTGTGGATCCCATTACTACTCAGCTGGACCATCCAAATTGGCACAGGCTTTCTGCTAAGATTTTTAAACTGGCTATCATTGGGGCGGACAGTATAATAAAAATCTTGCCTGTTAAATAGACCTGCTCCAGGCAATAAAGGGTTAATTGTTCACATTATCACAGACTTTCTGTTAATGAAAAGTTCTCCATATTTGATGGTTTAATTTTGAATAGGATGGGAAAAAATGGAAGGCCATCCATCATCAAGATTTATCCCAGCCACGCATGTTTAAATTACATGATGGACTAATGAGTGCCTGGATCAGATTTTTGTCATGCTGTCCATCCCGAGGACAGACACTTTAAATCCTAGCAGAAAGTCTAGTATCTCCTTTATAGAAATTTCTAATGTCTTACAATAATGATGTACAAAGAGTAAAAAAATACATTACAACAAATATATTAGCCCTTATGGCTCACATGTGTGACCAAACCACAGAATAAGTGTGACATTTGTGACCATGACCTTTCCAAAAGGTCACTGAATTCAGCAAGTGTTCAAGTGTCTCAAAATAAGTAAATAACTGGATTTTGACCCACCAAATCAGAGGTTTTTTTTTTAACTATGCATTCTTTACAATTCGTCAACCCTCTGCAACTTGACCTTTCTGAGTTGTTGACTAAATTGTTATACCTTGGAAGGTGGTATTATCAGCTACCAATATGTGAAATTTGAAACATTTGCAAAAACCTCTATTTATCCCCCCCCCCCCCCCAAAAAAAAAAAAAAAAAAAAAAAAAAAAAAAAAAAAAAAAAAAAAAAAACACAGAAAAAAAAGAAAATAAAAGGAAGAAAAAAAAAAGGAACAAAAAAAAAAAAAGAAAAAAGGAAAAAAAAAGGCATTTTTCACACACTTGCTGACTTGTGTCTTTTGATCTTGACTGAGGAAGGCGTCATTGAAATTAGTATGGATAGAAAGGCTTTACCATCAGGTATCTCTATACCAAATGTGGGTCTCAAGTTAAAAAATACTATTTGAGAAAAAAACGTTTTTTTGTCAAAATAAGGTTATTTCTGACCTATTCCTGGACTGCCAAGACCCCTGACCTTGCGAGGGGCTCACTAACTTAGTATGCATATAAAGGTGTTATCATTAGCTACCTCCCGAATTAGAAAGGTCTTACCATCAGGTATCCCTGTACCAAGTTTGGGTGAAGTTGAAAATAGCGAGGCTGTTTACACATGCAATCCAGGTTGGACCCGAGTAGAGTTGAACCCAGGTTGAACTGGGGTTGATGCGTTCTCACTTACATTTGAAACCAGGGTTAACACGCTCTCATGACATGACAAAGGATCTTAGTAATGCATCATTGCGCCCCAATGAGACAACACGTATGTGGCTTATGGTTTTCTTTGGCTCTTGTAGTTGGATTGTGACCAGTGTTAATTTTATTTTAAAAAATTTTCATGTATCATTTCTTGCGACATATAAGAGGTGATCTTGAACAAGAGATTCAAGCTACTTGTACAGCAAAAGTTTGCAAAAACAGAGAAAGTTTTCTTTACAGATCATGACCTTTATAACAATGCTGATTAACAGTGCTATTACACTGTCACTTTTCAGCAAACACTTATTTTATTATCAGAAGTTTTATTTCCCTCTGCCACGGTCTCAAGATTGCTGGGGGCAAATCGTGCAGCACTGAAACTCATAATGAGCACCTTCAGCCTAGACATGGATGAGAAGCTGCTGAAACATCTCATGTTCACTGTGGATGTGCACAATCAATGTCGCAATCTGTTGTGTCAAAAGTAATGGAATTCCTGCCATTGACGTCGCATCCCCGATTTTTGGGCAACATGCAATGATGATGCTGAATGGAATGCGGTTTAGATCCAACCCCAGTTCCACCCTGCGTCAGACCCGTATTGGGTCAAGTGTAAATGCTCCAACCTATGTTGTACTCAGGTTAAACCCGGGTTGACGAGCAAGTGTAAATGACCTCAGTATTTTAGGAGAAGCAATTTGAGTCAAAATACAGCTATTTTTGACCCCTTTCTGTACTCCCATGACCTTGACCTTTGAGAGAGGTCACTGAAATTGACATGTTTACAAAGGTGTTGCCACAAAATGTCCTTGGGCCAAGTTTGAATCTGATGCTTAAATAGTCTCTAAAAAAATGCTAACATTAAAGTTTTCCCCAGATGACAGGCGCAAGCGGTATCAAGGAGATCTCTTCCTCCTCCCCAGACTAGATCGTTTTAACGTTCACCCACTTGTGCAATATGGGGAATCTTGTGTAGCAAAATACTGAATCTGTTAGTACTTACAGGCTCATTGTCTCCATCCAACTCTTCTTCGATAACCCTGTCATCCTCCACTTCTGAAAGACAAGGAATAGTATAAGTTTGTGACGAGTCTGCTGTAAACACTGAATATCATGGCATCTTTAAAAATTATTGAAGTGTCACATCTTTTCTCAAATATTAAGACCTTTTCTCAGTCTCACAGAACAAGACCCCTTACTGTGTTTCTCAACCAGCTTTATATATGCTCAAAATTTTCTCTTAGCTTTTTCGTTGGCGAGACAATTTGGTCCTTTAGATACCATTAATGA
Source organism: Semisulcospira habei (assembly GCA_036245525.1). Classification (NCBI taxonomy): domain Eukaryota; kingdom Metazoa; phylum Mollusca; class Gastropoda; family Semisulcospiridae; genus Semisulcospira; species Semisulcospira habei. The sequence goes on along the minus strand of BTPG01000004.1, from coordinate 81,937,982 downwards.
CAGATTAGAGAGACAAATGAAGGGCTACTTTGTCAAACTAAACATATCTAGGTTTCAAAAACTACATCCATATCAACCACAAACGTCTCAGCTGAAAGTCTGATGTGACGCAGCAATCTCCTTACATTCATCTGCATTAAAACAATAGTTTGTTACATTTCATTATCTGTGGTTATCTGAGAAAATGAAACCAGGTACATCATACACTTCCACTGGTTTCCTTTTGTTTCAAAGCATTGTATATCTCTTAGCTAATGGTTAGAGCACATGAAAGTGATTTTGCTCCACTCTATCTAAAAATGGACTGATATACGCATGACTGTGCAGAGCAGACAACAAAAGACAGCCACTATTTTTTGTTGTTATCATTTCCCAAAAACATGGAACATCTTGAGCACCCTCTTTCTTCTATTATAGTCAGGTTAACAGAAATCATACATTCAATGTAACTTTGATTTGTTAGCTGGACTGGCAGGTGTAGTGCAACTTAATGATTGCATTTCATGCAGTTACTACCAGTGTATAGCTCCACGCTTTATGAAGAGACAATCACATTCTTAAGTACCATCAGCCTGGCCAAGCTTCAGTAAAGATCAACGCTTCTTTCATGGTATGATATGGCTTTCAGTGCTTCTAGGCTTAACAGGCATAATCTGGAAAGTGACCTGAAAACTTTTATAAAGGTCTTACAGCTTAGTATACATTGCAAAATCCTGTTTGAAAGGAGGGCCAGGGGATTCCATACTCCACAAAGGGGACTTTGATATACGAGAAGGGCTGAAGGTGGGGGTTCAGAAACTTCTGGAACCCCCCGCCCTTTCCCCTGATGCGCCCGTGCGACAATGAGTTTTCGTACGTTTGCTATCTACTTAATTTGACAACTGGGTGTACAGCAGCTAAACCACGATCTTGAATGTGAACAATATTCCCACAACAAATTCATGGATGGTTAGAGGATGGACACATGACTGGATGGACCTAATGGACGGATGATAAACAGCTTATCAATTACTCATGCTATCACACATGAGCAAAATGAGGAAGTGTGTGCAAATACTTGTACATGTAAAATCAGTAATCCTCACCAAATCTTTTTTTTTTGCAGTAATTTGGGTTCCAGTCTGTAGAAACTCCCCAGTCCCATTGGCATTGACAGCTGCTATTCGGAACATATGCTGTTTGTTCTCAACAAGCCCTTTGACAACAGTTCTTTTCTCCTGAAATCAAAATTTAAAAAACGCTCTTCAGACTAGCTTTAAAGATGCATGGAGATTGTCTGTGCTACATGCAATGCAATATCACATAAATACATCATTTGTAAATCCTGAGGCAAGGCATATAAAGAACATTTATGCTGATTACCATGTCTGAAAACTTTGTGCAATGATATGTATCTGTTTATCGGTTGTGAAAATCGACACAAAAAACATCTACCCATGACACAAATAAATACCCAGGCATGAATCTATAATGCAATGTACAATTGAAACTGCTATTATTTATGAGCTGTGTGACCTCAAATTAGACCTCAAATCTAATAAATTTGACAACTGGGCCTACAGCAGCTAAACCACAATCTTGAATGTGCACAATGTCTGCCCGAGCCTTTGGCAACATTGTGCTAAGATAATATGGGTCAAGCAGATTACAGAACAATTGTTCTCCGAGTATGTTCCTTGTTGCAGCCTCGAATGTGAGGCTCACCAAGCATTCCCCATCCATCAATTAACATAAAAGTGAACATGTTTTTCTATAATCTATGAGAGCCCTGTTGCAGTTCCAACTTCTGCTTACTATTTTTGGAGTGAAATGTGATCCAAATTCAACATGTTCATTTCTGATGCCTCTAAAATTGCAAACGTGCTTCCAATGCCAGAAAATCTGATAATTATCTCTTGATAAATCCAGACCAAGAAGGTGACTGCCAAGCATGTAATATGCAAAGAAGTACCCAACGGAGAAAGAAACACGCTTAGAAAAGACGGGTACAACACAATTTATTAATATTTCGGGTAAATACCCTTTGTCAAAATAGACAAACAAACAAACAGAGAGATTAGCCGCTACTTATCTTCATTGGCAGAAGGAATGTGGCAACTGAAGGAGGTGACGTAAAATAAAAGAAAAGGAAGAACAAAAGTGCGGGAAAAGTAAAAATGACGTCAAAGAAAAATCGTAAGAGAGAGACTCGGAAAGAACCTGAACACGAGAGACAAGAGTGTGTGCAAGCACGTGCAGGAGCGAGCGAAAGAAAAGGCGTGTAGACTACTGAGGCCAGAGAAAGAGAGAGAGAGAGAGAGAGAGAGAGAGAGAGAGAGAGAGAGAGAGAGAGAGAGAGAGAGAGAGAGAGAGAGAGAGAGAGAGCGAGACGGAGAGAGAGAAAGAGAGAGAGAGAGAACGAACGGGGAGTACCCTTGGGCACGAAGTAGGCTGAGTGTCTAATACACAAAGCCTGCTAAACACCAACCCGAAGGCAAACTTTATATCACCTTCAAGTTGAGGACTACCTCGGGGAAAAACGGGAGGACCCCGGGAAAAAAAAACCCAGCATTTAGCACGGTACACAACAAGTAATAAGACATGAAAACAAAGCAAAGAATCAAATTCAGTAAGAGAATATTGGTATAAGTGGAGAGTAAGTAGTTGTGAAACTGTCTTCAAGGGTAACTCAAAAAATAAGGGGGGGGGGGAGAGAGAGAGAGAGAGAGAGAGAGAGAGAGAGAGAGAGAGAGAGAGAGAGAGAGAGAGAGAGAGAGAGAGAGAGAGAGAGAGAGAGAGAGAGAGAGAGAGAGAGAGAGAGATGGGGGCACACACTCTTGTCTCTCGTGTTCAGGTTCTTTCCGAGTCTCTCTCTTACGATTTTTCTTTGACGTCATTTTTACTTTTTCCGCACTTTTGTTCTTCCTTTTCTTTTATTTTACGTCACCTCCTTCAGTTGCCACATTCCTTCTGCCAATGAAGATAAGTAGCGGCTAATCTCTCTGTTTGTTTGTTTGTCTATTTTGACAAAGGGTATTTACCCGAAATATTAATAAATTGTGTTGTACCCGTCTTTTCTAAGCGTGTTTCTTTCTCCGTTGGGTACTTCTTATCTCTTGATAGCTATTTAAAAATTCACAAGAAAACCATCATCTAACCTACCATCAAATCACTGTCCACACTTGCACAAAACCAATGTGCTTTCACAAGATGCTGTCATTACTTTGTTAGTGACAATAAGCATATTACTTGATTACTAGTATTTGAAGATAAAAAATTGTCCCCTGTGACCTCGACCTTTAAGGAGGTCACTCAAATTTGTATGTTTAGAAAGGTCTTGCCACAAAGTATTCTTGGGCAAAGCTTGAAGGCTGTAGCTTGAATAGTCTCCAAGAAAATGCCAACGTTAGAGTTTACCATGGACGATGGCATACGGACCACGGACTGACGACCATTGGCCCAAAACATACTCACTTGTGCTTCACATGTGAGCCAATAAAATGTGTCTAAAATGTGTATAACAAAATGTGAAACGACATGGCAGACCATTTTTCAAAGCCACTGTGACTGGCTTTATCGCCATAATTATACAGTTTAAGCGTGTGTTGATAGAATGTTTTCATCAGCAGTATTTCCATAAAATAGGAAAACCAAAGGTTGTATTGTAACAACTGTGTGAACAGAGCCTGAGCATAAATTTTGCTACATATTACTTGTGATTCACATCAAAACAGTATCGACTACCAGCAACTAACCAAGCTGCAACATTTTGTGGCTCACAAAGTCTAGCCTCGGTTCAAAGTCACATAATCTAACCAGCATTCTTGCGCTGATCGCAAACTCACAACCCACCTATTGCTGTGATTATTCACCATATGCTGAAAGCCATGCCCCCCCCCCCCCCCCCCTCACAGCAAATTCACGGCAGAATTGCCTTTGAATCTCTCCATAGGGTGATTACATTTTGTCATGTCTTTATCACTCCGAAATCGTGCCACACATACAGAGACATTTTTTTCTGTCGCTGTTGCCACCGCTTTTGTGTTGCTGTCATGTCGCTATATGAAAACATACCTTAAGTCTGCATCCCTTGCAATGATATTGATAGTACATAATGATGTAAGTCTTTGGTGATAGCCCATGAAACTCTACATTATGCGTGTATCTAGTATGCCCCCAACATCGGTTTGTGCATCATGTGTCTTGTGCAGTTATTAGTTAATTCTAAATGCCTAACTTAAATATGTGGCAATTTCTAGCTGTAATTAATTTACCTTTCACAAGGTACCCATGTGGAAAGTAGCTGAAACCCATGGCAAACTGAATATGTGATACTGAATCAACAACTACCTGAGAGATAGGACTTGCCCGTAAGAACTGGGACATATTATGCATATGGACCATGGCCCACAGGAATTCTAGATATATGTGGAACGATATGCAGCTGTTTGTTAACTGTTAGCTTCAGGAATCACTGAACGTTCTGGCAAGGGCAGTGTACTATTCACTCTAGTGGAAATACAAAGAGGCTAAATAAGACTGTAACTATTATAATTTTAACAAAAAAAAAATACCTTGCAATTCTGTATCACAGGAATCCACCCTGGTCTGCCGATTTCAACTCCTGTCTCTTAACAAGGTATCCTGTGACAGTCGAACCACCATCAAATTTTGGTGCACTCCAGCGTAAGATACAGCAATTGTCAATGCTTTTGACTGTTATCCTCTGTGGTCTCCCAGGGATTTTTGAAATGCCTAAAAAAAAAAAAAAATAGTCAGAAGCAACAAACTAAAAATTTACAGCCAGTCTGACTACCCAAGATTCAAAATCTAGTAACTAGATACAAAATTCAGTCACCTGTACTGGTAAATAAATATCAAGACATCAAGCGTATCAGCCATCACTTCAAACCAAGCATTTCTGAGCAAGGAACTCTAAATTACATGCAGGTATTTTATGTTATAAAAGCAAGACTTTCTACACTGTAGGCATATTGACTGTCAGCCTTGTGAAATAAAGTGGGGGTTATTCCAATAGGTTAAGCTGCAAAACTAAAAATATCTATGTGCTATGAACTAAATGACAACATTTTACCACCCCATATTAATATTAGTATTGAAAAAAAAGTTATTGGGTTTATTTTATTACTTTAATAGAGTGCTGTTTCATTTATCTGTGGAGGTAAGAACCAGCAAATTCAGTTTGTAGTGCTTAAGTTACAACCTGATACTAAGTGCATTTTTAAGAGTTTCAGTAAATTGTCAAATTCAGGTATTCATTACAGCTACATAATTTGATATGGTAGATCTAAACATGATTTAAAACCACTATTGTGTCAATCTTTCCTTTTACACCACCTCTGCGGCCATGTCAGTTTTATCACGTTCAGTTTTGTAGAATTAAAACTTGCATATTTCATGTTTCCCCGGCGGTCAAAGTGATACACTGCGTGTGTTGCCTCCTCCCCTTCCCCGCCCGCATCTATTGAAGTATTATCATTATTTTTTGTGAGAAAGAACAAATCAGTGATTTCAAAGAATTACTGACACAGCGTAAGTGTCTGACTGCCGCCGGTCAGCCGGTAGTACGTCACACAACTAAGTTTAGGCTACATTACAGGGGTCCGAGACACCTAACGGTAATTACATCCCAATTTCGTTATAAGCGGCCGTGCAATTTACATCCTGTGTAGCACGGACCAATAAACAAGCATTGTTATAGTCTGTCCGTAAGCCTGTTATTGTTGCCGTACTGTCCGCCGACCTCGTTACTGACACTGAAAAAGCGAGGCCGGTTTGCTGTTGGTCACTAGTAAAACAGGTTGCAGTACAGACAATCAACAATGAAATTATTATTATCAGACATGATTTAGCTGTGCCACACACACCAATGGCGGCGTACTATTAACAATTAAGATGGAAAATAACCTGGTATCCAACGACTGAGCCCAGGAGAAATAAGTAACCCTGCCAGAGATTTTGATTCAGTTCAGTATACACCTTAACCCTTTGTATACAACTGGACGCATTATTGTGTCTGAAGTCTGTGTACATTCGACTACGATCAAAAGCCAAAACTGTCTGCGAGAAATAAAAGATGGATACAAATTAGTCTCAGCGGCATAGATTCGTAAGAGCCCGGCCTTTGACTGCTCAATAAGGCTCGTGACTGAAAAGTCTCTCTTGCAGCTGGGTTGGGTCGCTTTTTTTCCTCGGCAGTGAAGGGCCGGGCCAATGTGGACATGCACATCAAACAGTTTAATGCCGGAAAATAAATCCTTCATAAAAGAACAGTGTTATCTACATATTTGCAGTGAGACTGTTCAAATCTCAGAGTAGATTCTCACCATGAACAGCACTGCCCTGTTACAATTTAGCCATAGTAAAGCCCTGCAAATTTATAGCCCCGACACAGTAGATTGAATTAAACATTTCATTATAGATGTCTGTATGTATGCCCAGTAGGTATTGCATCGAAAAACCACGTAGGTGTTACGTCAAAGCGAGGTGGTTACATCAGTGACCTCTATCAGAAGGGACTACATGTCGTACCCTGTCTTTGCCGGAACGGCTTCACCTGGCCGTAGCACAAACTGCAAAAGCTTTAGGGAATGAAAACCAAACATAGAGGATCACCGTGAATCACTGAAAATCATGTTTTCACCTCCAAAGTTATAAATCGGAAAACGGATGTTTCAAGCGAATACAAATCCTCATGACAACGTTGAATCCAAATAGTGATTATAATCAAGAAAACGATTTTTATGAAAGTCTAAAATTCGTTAATAATTGTCGAAATCTATATCAGTCAATCATCATATGTAGATCCCCCACATGTTGTCCATGTAACGTCCGTCAAAGGCGCTGAGCTTGCTTGGAGCGGCCTACGCGCTTGTGAGACCTTAATGTTATATGCATACCGTACTTGCGGAATGTTGCTGGTTCTACACTCGTTTATCAATTAGTATCAAAACCGTTTTACATGCTTCGGGCACCATAGTTCAAAGCGGAAAGTGTGCCTCAAAGTAGTATGCAAAATGGGATGCATTGTGAAACATAAAAGGGAAAAAAGGACTGTAAAAAGGTGGAAAGAAACAATCAAAAAATAATAAATAAAGAAAGAAACAAAGAAAATAATAATAATTAATTCAACGTTCAAAACTGAACACACTTGAAAAAGAAACCGTAACAACACGGTCACCAGTCGTTTGAAAAACTGTCCATCGACCAAGTTTCTGTAGAAGAACCCGCAAATGCTTTAGCAAAATATGGTCTACCGTCACGAGCATAATAATCAAAATTAAATTAAATGCGTTAGGGGTTTCTTTAACGAACAACCAGCAGAAATGTCCAGCGTAACAACCAACAGAGATTCTTTAAAATAGGCTCATTTTAGACACTGGTTAGTGTGATGTATCTGGCATGTGGGTATGTGAAAATAATTATTGTGAATGCAGAAACAAATGATTTCCAGCAACGAATAATTAAAACTGGTTATTTCTGCAAATGTTGGTTGTTTCGGTGGGTATACGGTGATAAATATGATCACATTAAATCAGTTTTTTTTTAATTATTCTCTTTCAAAAGAAATTAATTGTATAACCTGTTCTCACATGAAGAGTATTTTATTCTTTTTAAAATTAAGTTTTCTGTAACAATCAGTGTTGTTTGTTACAGTGGACAGTCAATTTAATCACCAAAACACAGTTCTTTGTGTGATTACCACATTTTACACACACACAGACAAATTCCGTCATCTGTATTTCTGTTATCTCATCTAAGGACAATGACAAAAGAACTTTTTCCTGTCACTCAGTAGAGAAAAATGTATATTGTCAAACTGGGCGTACTATTGGACATGCACATGACAATCTATAGATTAGTCAATTTTGGTGGAAAGGAAATTGTGTGAAAAATGTAGGGTTCTAACAACAATGTCTTCATAATGGAATAAAAAACAAAAAAACACTAATTTTCTGTTGTATTGCGGTTTTCTTGACTGAAAATATGTCGATTGTTATGCGAACGACATTTTGTCACAGGCCTACTGTTTCAGTGAAAACTGCAAACCAGTGAATACTAAAATGCAACAGAAAGCAAAAGACAAAAATAGAGTGAAAGGGAAATACCTCGACCGGCGGCCAAATGTACCATTTTCCACCCACGCGAGGCTGCCGTAAATTCTGGAGAAAAAAATGAAATATCAAAAGTAAAATCTCTCACTTCTTTATGTGACTGTCCACTGCCAGCAATATCAGTTTGCGATAAAGTTACTCTTTATTTTTTTAATCTGTGTTTTACGTTTATGTGCCTTTTTCGGGACTGAAGGGGGTTGAGTAGGTAAAAAGACTAGCCAGGTTCAGATTGTATACACTAATTGCGGAATGCAGTCACGCTCTCTTACGATGGATCAATTCGCTAGTTCTTGAAGAGGATGTGCTTTCATTTATGCGCTAACAATACGAACATGTAGGCACTGACCGGCCATTTAATATACATGAATTACGGAGAGCCTTAGGGTTTTCAACAACACGAAATAATCAAAACTTATTTACCTGGCTCACGTCCCTGCTTACGCGGCAGTCTGCGAAAACGCTCCATTCACAACGTGACTTTCCGTAGTCCGTAGTAGCACTCGTAGTCACTGTACTAGTAGTAGTAATAGACTCCGTTCGCCAAAATGAATTCTAGAGAACTGGTGAAATCATTGAGTAAAGCGACAACGCAAAAGGCAGTCGACGTTTGCGCAACGTTATGCGCACTCGTGGGAACGCAACACACATATGATTGGACTCTATTCATAGCCACATACAAGTCAGGCGTTGATTGGATGCAGCAGATTAACACAGTTACCACATGGTAGGCTGTACTCATTACGGGAGTGCGGGAGGGTAGATTCCTCGGTTTGCTCGTTCATTTTTTTTATTTGGACTTGCTGGCATCGTCATGTTGGTTCCGACGTTTCCATCATCCGTCCGTCGGTCTATCCACCCACCCACCCACCCACCCACCCATCCATCCATCCATCCATCCATCCATCCATCCATCCATCCATCCATCCATCCATCCATCCATCCATCCATCCATCCATCCATTAACTCTGGGAAGATGGTTGGTTTGAGAATGTATGGGCTTTCCAGCGCAAAGAGCCCATCTCGAATGAACTGACCACCCATGCACCATAAACCATCCATTGTACCTGGGTTTACAAAACAGGAGACGAAACAGGCTTGTTATTTGAACAGTTCCGTTCTACAAGGTCCTGTTAAATCAAACGTGGCACTGCTGAACAGAGCCTGAATTCAGCAGTGCTAGGGTCGTGCATCATAGACCATAGGTACACGATCTGCACCCACTTTCCACCCCTTCCACGCAAAAGATGACGGGTTTGCTCTATATAGCATGTACGTTGAAATGTCCTAGCAAAATCAAAACTGCACAGCTGGAGCATTTGGAGTGCATCTGAATTTATCAGACATATAACTGTTCTATTATCACTCAGGTGCCTGGACGTTAAATCCCAAACTGACCACCCCTTAAGGCAAATCGAAATCACTCGCGACATCAATGTTAAACTAATAGTGACCAAAGCACTCATACTAACCAACCAACCTGTTTGCATTTCATTTGTTCATTGTCGAACAGAAGTAGCTATACCTGATCACATAGAATGATAACCAGACTACACTGCGCGGCTGCTCACTACTCGTGAAAATGACCGAAGAGGCGCGACACTTCCCGATGTTACACACTAACTACACACTAATTACTTGATCTTAATTATAATCTTTCAGGTTAACTTTTAAACAAGACATAGGCATCACTGACGCTGAAACTGTGATAATCTATGCACGGATCTGACGCTTTGTAAGACCATGCTATATATATACGTGCTCTACGTCTCAGTTTTGGAGACAGATTGACCATGACAGATTAAAGGGTGGTGCTGGAATAACTTGGCACGTACAGGCATCGTCAAGGGTAGTGCCTACAGGCGCATAGCTATTCTGACACTACGCTTAAACTACCATTGTTGATCCACATCCCCTTGTTACATGTCAGGGCTTTATGCGCTAAAATTCAACATTGGGAGCTTGAAGTTTAATGCAATACATATAATTATGTCAATGTTGCTGAGTGGAGCTCGATCAGTTTAGCAGTTTTTAACTAGGTAATGTACAAAAAAAAATCCGAAGGCAGCAGCTAAACTATTTTTTTTTATCAGGACTCAAGGAAAATTAAAATAAATTCGGACATGTTAGTTCACTAGTTTCTTCAAGTTGTCGTGAATCATTTGCGTTCAAAAGCTATTTGCAAAATAATACACGACTAAGGCAAGCTCTGCCCAAACGGATTATACAAGACTGTCTCAGTTCACGCGTGCAGGTAATAGATGTGCAAAGCCGGGTAATTTAAAATAAGTCGAGACTGACCCAACTGTGCCCCCCCCCCCCTTATCCCCCCTAAATTAGTCTAACTAGCTAGTCCCTCATACTAGTATTAGTGAGTAGGGACAGTAAGCCAGATTCAAGCCAACTGTGCACCACGGCACCACTTCGCAGCGGACTCATAGACAATGAAGTGTTTTGTTTGTATATAGTGAGGTAAAACCCAGTTATTTTGTTTCTTTTAAATAAATGAAACAATGCTTGACCTAACTTTACACATAAATTTATCGTGCTCTCGAAAAGTTTGCATTTTATCTGTCGATTTGAGCGCGAGTGATTTATTTTGTGTTACTTGACGGGACGAGCGGCTCAATAAACAATTACAAATAGTTGTTTGAATCAGTGGCTAGGTGTGGTGTGTGTCTTTTTCTTCATTGTCTTTTTTATGGTTCGAGGTGACGCGAAGAGACAAATGCCACTTGTCCCGGTCGACGCTGCACGGAGAATAGCGCGAAATCCGATTGTAGGCATAGTAAAGTCTGCTTTACAGTAAAACCGCATGCAGCATTTCCGAAGTGTTAACCCCTTCAATTATGTCCGACGGAATGCGGAACATAACTTTTCTGTACCAAAATAAAACTTGTTCAACGCTCTTAGTCGATCTGCCGTGCGCTATACACGCTGAATGTTGCCGCCTTACTGCCAGTGGAAGAAAATGAGCAGTATTATTTACATAAACCTCTATGAGACCAGGAATATTATAGAGGTATCAGTAAGCCCGTTACAGTTAATTCATTAGCTGACGTTATCGTTTGTTTGTTTTGTTTTTTAATATTAATTAACTGGTTGAGTGTTGGATGGATCTGCGTTTTATGTGTTTTGGCGTGTTGTAGGAGCAGACAGAGAATTTGCCATTTAGGGATTAATATTGTATTGTATTGTATAGTATTGTATTATCCACTGCTTCGGATAGAAAAACGAACTAAGTCATTTATTTCTATTATCAGTATTTTGTCAAAGGACGTATAACCAGGCACACGTCTACTTCAGTTCGCGTGTATTGCGGCAGGTTGTTACGATGACAAAAGATGTTAGCCGGCACGTGATAGTAACTTGTTAAAGAGAGACGCTACGATGTGTACAACCGAGTCGCTCATCCCCAAAATAACACTCGCCTGCAAAAAGCATAGATTCTGGTAAGCCTCGACGGAGTGCAAGGGTACATGAGAAAGTATGCAAGTTCTGCGCTTGCATCCCCAGACTGAGGTAGACCCGTTGGGTTTAGACTACGACTGAGAGCCTCGGCGGCTATCGCCCACCGGCTTAGATCACAGTGTTGTGGAGTGCCATCGAACCAAGACGCAGAGAAAGGAATATCACACGGCTTTGTAAGCCTATCAAGCCAATCACCCTTCTTACTTTGATCTAGACGCTATGGGAGATATCTAAATGATGTGACATGCTATAAACGTCTGCACTGCAAAGACAACACTGTCTCACAGGTCCTGATCAGCGCAGAGACCCAGATAGGGGATTCTTTGTTCCTAGTGCCATTTTACATCCGTGTTTCTTGGGCGGCGCCATGTATTTCGCTAGTGATGGCTAGTTGGAGTAGACTAGTCGTTCAGGTGTTGTGAAGTGTCATCGAACCAGATGCAAAAGAAAGAAATATCACACTGCTCTGTAAGTCTGTCAAAGCAAAATCCCTTCTTCCTCAGTGCCTGACGTTGATCTTCACACTATGGGAGTAATCCAAATCAGTGATGTGACACGCTATCAACGTCTGCACTGCAAAGACCCCTCTCCCAATCTCTTATCACTCTCGATGTCGTGGGACATTAAACATGAACCCCACTCCCCCCCCCCAAAAAAAAAAAAAAATAAATAAAATAAATAAATAAATAAATAAATAAATAAATAAATTAAAAAAAATATATATATATATAAATAAAAATAAAAAATCAGTAGTGTACGAGTAATTCGTTAATAATGTGTGTCTACTAATACATTTTCGCTTCTTTTTGTTTTGGTATTTAACTGTGAAAGCTGGCCGTTAACTCACTAAAACTATTCCTTATTCTTTCTTTTCTTGTATACTTGCACTAATTCTTACGAGATCGGTGAGTGGGCCTAGTGTGTTCAGATGACTAGTCAATTATCTTCACTGATTGAGCACTGCTGACACACATACCGTCATAGTACTTCAGCCTGACACAGTATGATAGACTTGCCAAAGTGGCGCTAACTGCAAAGCGAGTCATTAGTAATACAGCTCTGACGCGACATATCACGCTTCGTTACATCGCAGACCGAGCGCGAACGCCAGTGAACCGCGACTTAACTTTTTCATCTGCCCAAAGCTCCCTCATGACACCTCTCCCCCTTACCGCGCGCAAACGTCGCAACACACTAAACTCCGAATAACCTCCCCCAGATTAAGACGACACGTGCACATTTTTAGGGCTGTATAAGCGCAGAATCGACATGAAATGAAGGTCTGTTGCCCCATTTCAATTCAGCGTAGCGGGTGAGTCTAGATTGACACTGAACCCTCAAGTACCTCCTCCACATAAAAAACCCCAACTTAAATAGTGTGACGGTACAGTGAATGCTGAAAGTCTAGGTTTGTCTCAGGTGGAAGATATTCACTGCTTAGATGCAGGGTGGCCGCGCGGAGACACTCACTGGCGGCATCTGGCGATCAGTTTAATCGGATTACTCGTGTTGGTGGTGATTTCAAACCAAACACGTTTAGCAAGTGTTTGAATAAAACTGATGCAAGGAGAAGTTGTCATTAGTGTTTTCTTGGCGGGTCAAAATGTACGGAACGCCTGTCAAGCGAGGACTACGTTAGTAGCCGTTCCCTTTTGTTCCTCCCTTCCGACTTATGCCCCCCCCCCCCTCCTCCACCCCCAAGGCAAACTCAGTATATCGCGGACAGAAATATCGCGGTCCCGTGTTAGGACCCCAGCAACCGCGATATATCGAGTCAGTGCTGTATTGTCTTTTGAGTGGCACCACCTCGAAGGGAAAAAATGGTTATGAGGTTATCAGGAAATGTATGAAGTGTAATTTAAACTTCTTTTACACAGTCGTTTCACAATAATACTTGACCAAAATCATTGAATTATTTTAAAAGGGTTACTCTGACAAAATGTATGAAATGCATGTTATCTATTACAACTGCCTTCCGATTTTCTCAGTTATCTCAAATTTAAATGCCTCCCCACCCCCACTTTCGTCTCAAAGGTGTGCTATACGCGCATACAAGTACGGTAATGCTGAACGCACACACAAACTTACATGTTTGGTTAGTCGATCGAGCCGTTAAAATCAAGTTAGTTAGTAAGTTAGTTAATTAGTTGCGTATACCGCCGAGCAACGCCGAGTGAGCAGTTTCGTTAATGTTTGGTGGTGTTGGGAAACAGCCAATGACAAGAGACTAGCTCAGCCAGCCATCCGGAAATCAGCGAGTGTCACTTTCAGCGAACTTCTATCATCTGCATAAGGCTGGTTGGTTGGTTAGTTCGGGTTTAACGTCCACAGCACCGAGGTGATCATGGACGGCCCTGACGGGCGGGTTATGGGGGACAGGGAAATCTATTGCCTATGGAGTACGACCTGAACACTGATCAACTCAGGCGCACTCCAACTGTGCCACTTTGATTTACCAGGACCTTTCAACGGACATGCTATTGAACAAATCCGTTTTTTCCCCCTGGATTGTGAGTCCAGCTACCGGGGCCGGGACGGGATTCGAACCCACGACCCGGCGATTCCCTTCGCTCTCCTGCTCCGACGTTTAACCGCCTGAGCTATTTCGAACTCATTCCTCAACCACTGTAGCTTGAGGATGTTTAATAAATCCATGTACCAATGTCTCCTGTCTGATGTGAGTGTTTTTGTATATCTGTTCCTCAAGCTGTGTAAACGCATCAGGGCATAGAGCCATTAGTACAGCTGGGGCGTATGGCTAACGGTGTTCACATGCAGACCGCCTAGGCGTGTCAATTTTAGCTCCGCTCTCTCGTGCAGCAATTGCGCAACGAAAGAGGTCAAAGTGGGCGGCGCAGACAGGCTGTCTGTGATCACCAGTTGTGCCAAGGGACATAAAATCGAACCAGGGGTATATAGTGTCCCAGATCGAACTAATGAATACCTTAAAAATTGCTATAATGCACCCTAAATTTTAAAATGGCTAGTCTCTGGTCATCTCTGATGCCATAGGGACAATAACCCTTAACTAACGAACGAACGAACGAATAATACATGAATGAATGGAGCTGTTACGTGTTTGATGTAGAAGGTCTTCAGTCAGCTGCAGTGTACACTTTTATCAAGCTTTACGCCTCAAGGTCTTTAAAAAGACTCTTTTTATCACCGAATTATGTAGCATATCATTACCACTGAGCCCGATTAGTCCGCGACTTCATCATAGCCCAGGCAATGAATCCTTAGGACACACAAAGGGTCAGAGAGAGACAAAAAAAAAAAGAAGAAGAAGAAAACAACTGCAATTTACGGCCAAGCTGCTCAGGATGGGCAATCACGCGTGACGGATCACTGACCGCACGCGTGACGGATCACTCCTTGCCATCCTGCCATTCGCCATGCTCTGACGAATCGGACGTGCCATTGGCTCGCCAGGTGTGCAACGCGGCTATACGCTAACGAGGTAGTGCTATCTATTCAAGTCGGTTTACTTCTATTGATAGTGCGGTCCCCGATCACCTGGGTGCCGGGGGACTTAAAGCCGGAAAACGTAACGTAAAGCCCCGGGCATCAGCGTAACTGACAATCTCAAGCGCCCCTGCAGAGTGCAAGGGCTCGTGAGAAACTTATGCGTACATGCGGCAATGCACGTGTCTCACCCGTTTGTAATTTTAAGAGGTGGATTCGTGTCCAGAACGTTCGCTTTTTCAGGAGATCTATAAATTCCGCGGCTTGTAGGTCAAGAAATTGCCCCCGGTAGCTGGACTCACAATCCAGGGGGAAAAAACGGATTTGTTCAATAGCATGTCCGTTGAAAGGTCCTGGTAAATCAAAGTGGCACAGTTGGAGTGCGCCTGAGTTGATCAGTGTTCAGGTCGTACTCCATAGGCAATAGATTTCCCTGTCCCCCATAACCCGCCCGTGCTGTGGACGTTAAACCCGAACTAACCAACCAACCATCAAGAAATTGCGGCATCAAAATGAATGGAGGTCAATCGTAAAATAAATGACTTGCAGCAGTTTTCATGCGCCCACTTAATGTAAACAGCCGGTACTAACGTGGTCACGCAACAGGCGTTTCATTTGCTTAGTCTATGAAACAATGGTAAGAGGAAAAAATGGAAAAGAAGTTGAAAGCTTCTTTTCTCCGTCAGTTAAGACATTGACCCAAGCTCGTGTCTGCCACCTGCCCCCCCCCCCCCCCCCCCCACCCCCTACTCTATAGAACACGGCAGCGACACACGACATGCCTTACTAGCAGTACATACAAACACAACTTTATTTTCTTTCATCATTAAAGGAAATGAAACATAGGCGTTATTAGTACATGTATCACACGTCACAGAGGTGTGAAGAGGTCGAGGTGTGAAAAGGTCGGCGTTCTGGTGTAATAAGCGCGAACACAACATTCATCCGTTTCCATCAAACCCCTCATAAACGGCCACATGTTTACTGCTGTCTTTTTTTAAAAAATGGGTGACCTATCGCAGAAGGTTCAGCTGTAGTACTCTACACAACACACCCGTAGGCGCTTATACACGCTACCAACATGTATACTCAATATTAGAACATGTTTCAAATGCTAGAGAAAAATATATATTACAAAAGCAGTCTAAGCCTTAATAAAACACCGTCGTTAAAAGCGGAACAGCAATGAAAAAATGAAATGCAAATGAATCTTCTGTGTATAAGTGAGAAACCAACCAACCAACCAAGCAATCAGTCAATAACCACGAAAAATAAAGATGAAAATAGCAAACAAAGGAGACGAAAAATAATTATAAGTGTCTTCGAATAATTCAAAGTGTTTCTACACCCCGACCCCCACCCCTCCCCCTTCCTCCCCTTTGGTTTACATTAATATCGATGGAAAAGATATTGGTGTTTTCACCGTCGCAACTTACAGCAGCAAAGAACATACTATGGAAACAAAATTGTATTACATGTAGATTTTTTGCGTTTCATTTTTTTCTGTGGGGTGTACTCATTCGTGCCAGTGTTAAACCTTGTAAAGAAGTACCCAACGGAGAAAGAAACACGCTTAGAAAAGACGGGTACAACACAATTTATTAATATTTCGGGTAAATACCCTTTGTCAAAATAGACAAACAAACAAACAGAGAGATTAGCCGCTACTTATCTTCATTGGCAGAAGCGGGGAATGTGGCAAATCTCTCTGTTTGTTTGTCTATTTTGACAAAGGGTATTTACCCGAAATATTAATAAATTGTGTTGTACCCGTCTTTTCTAAGCGTGTTTCTTTCTCCGTTGGGTACTTCTTTGCATATTACACGCTTGGCAGTCACCTTTTGGGTCTGGATTGATTAAACCTTGTAAGACCCGCGCAACAGTAGAGATAGAGGAAGATGTGTTTTATTTCATCAAAGTGATTGCCCAAGGGCGGGATTTGACTGCTGAAAATTGCCGACACAACTAATTGATGTCTTACCCCAAATGAGACTTTTCTATCCTTCTTTACTCGCCGTTAGATGGCCTTAGTAGTCAGCTCGGTGTTAGCCCTAATAACCACCTCTACCATTCTTTCCCATCCATGGGACTGTAGGCACACGTACACAGAGGTTTTCATGTATTCATAACCTAGTGGGTGCTGGTATGTGATTCTGAGCATTTCGGCGAGTCTTTGGGGCTTACATTAAAACTATCACCTGCTCGCGCTTCTGAGTAAGGAATTTGAAGCCGTGAGATGAGAATCTCAGGTCAGCACTGATGTGCAGGACGTTTGAAAACCTAAAGCGCCTGTACAAATGTGTGCTAGTTTATGATTTCTTTCCTAGAGCTTTTAGACCTGAGAAAATGATTTGTTCTCTGATATGTGCGGATACACATTAAAATTTATTTGTACAGGGGCGGATCCAGGGGTGTCTCGACGGGGGGCCCGACAGTCCTCCCTCTCCTCCCCCTCCCCCGCCCGTCCCACGTTTTCAAAACTGTGTCATACAAAAGAAATTCAGACCAAAACAGTGACTATCATGCGAGCATAAATTCATAACAAGGAAAGAAACGCGCTTAAAAACAATTACAAATAAGTTGTGTTGACATTATTTTTGTTATTCTTTTTTTTTGAGATTTTCTTTAAAATTGTACTATAGTTTTGTAACCGTTCTCTCTACGCGTGTTTCTTTCTTTCTTTCTTTCTTTTTTTTTTTTTTTTTTTTTTTTTTTTTTTTTTTTTGGTTGATGGGGTTTTCTGAAACATAATTATTTAGAGTTTGCAGAGGTTACGATTTTTATTTGCTAAAACGCTTGTTCTTTCATCTCGGGACACAGCACCTCGTTTGGCACTTTTTTTTTTTAAATTTTAAAAGGAAGGACTAATGATATCTACATGCACTTGTCCTCCTCCCGGTCCTCCACACCACCTACCTAAAAAAACAAGATTATTCGGGCACTTCTGATTCTTATATGGTGTTAATTTTCTTATTGAAAGGAATGTTCTACCTGGAGTTTCTGCAGGAGCAATCACCTTGTGTTTGACAACAACACTACACTACCAAGTACTCCTCCGTCTGATAAACAACACAGCCATTAAAATTTGTGAAAATTGTGATACTGTTCTATACACTCGCAAACTCCTCCATATGAGGAACACAGGGTCAGATCACAGAAATATTCATTATCACTCATGATGTATACAATGAGGCTGAACACAACCAGGGAAGAACCAATCTTGCTTGCTGGCACCCCGTTGGAGGAGGTGGAGTCCTTCACCTATCTTGGGAGCATCATAGACAAAAAAGGCGGCACTGATGCAGATGTCAGAGCACGAATCGGTAAAGCCAGAGCAGCCTTTCTCCAGTTAAAAAAAGTGTGGAGTTCCAGAGAGCTGTCACAACACACCAAAGTCCGGATTTTCAACTCCAATGTAAAAGCAGTTCTCCTATATGGAGCAGAGACTTGGAGATTGACAAAAACCACAGTCAACAGAGTACAGACCTTCATGAACAGTTGCCTTAGAAGAATTTTAAAAATCCACTGGCCAGAGAAGATCAGCAACGTCAGACTCTGGGACAGAACAGAGCAGAGAACAGCAGAGAATGAAATTGGGCGAAGAAGATGGGGATGGATCGGTCACAGCCTGAGAAAGCCAGCTTCCAGTATCACTAGGCAGGCATTGTCATGGAACCCCCAGGGAAAGAGGAAAAGAGGTAGGCCGAGAAACTCCTGGCGTCGAGACCTCCAAGCAGACATCAAGAGACTGGGAACCACCTGGAGTAGAATCGAAGGAGAAGCACAGGACAGGAGTTGCTGGAGGTCTCTCGTCGACGGCCTATACCCGGGTAGGGGTGACAGGCGTAAGTAAGTAAGTAACTCATGATGTATACCTCTTACTGACGATTACTTAAGGGTTAGTTCAAAGTTGATCAAAATCAAGTCATTTCACACATCCCCTCTGGTGACACGCATCAATGACCACATTGCTACTCTGATGGGCACTTGTGCATGTCCACGGAAGACAAAGCTATGCAATCTGTGTGAGGCTGGAGACCCACTGTGCTCAGAGAGTGTTGTGTGACAGGATTAGGGGATTAGCAATTACCTGTGACACCGGGGCCAGTCGGCTGCTCACCCCGGGGGAGACACTCACAGCGCAATTGATTTCTCACTTTCTGCTCACAGTTGGCGTGTACACCGGCGAAGACTTAACCCTAGATGACTGCCGCGTATAAGGATGCAATATCATTTATATGGCACAAAAAGAGGTAATGCTTTTCACGAGCCCCTGTGACTGATGGGGAACATGAAACTCTATGCCTGGCTGAGAGACTGACATGGACCCCAGTTCAGCAATGATCGGACACTTTTTCAAGGCTAGGGTTTGACCAGCAGTCAGCGGCTTATTACCAGATGGCTGCCTCAGTCTGAGGATGCAATGAAAATTGTATCGCACAGCAAGAGGCACTGATTTACAGGAGCCTCTGTGAGTGCGGGGTACATGGCACTCTATGTCTGCGTGAAGTACTGTGACAGGTGCAGGTAAGGAAGTGATGATATTTGACTATAGGTCCATGAACACACTATGCTCACCCACCGATCCCGTGAGATAATTGTAAAATACACCATACAAGAAAAGATGAAGAATCGAATAGTAAAACACAACTTCCCAAAATAACCATCCAAATTTTTTGTTGTTGCCAAGGCCTCGTGCCCCCCCCCCCCCTGGATCCGCCACTGATGTATACAATATATGTGTATTTACGTGTGTGCCTGCGACAATATTTTTTAAATACATGAGAAGCTTTTTTTTTAAGGGTTAAACTTTTAGGACTTATTATCTTCGGTTAAACTCGAAGGTGATATTAAAGACGGGGCACCGAGTAGGGCTTGAACAAAATGTGACTCCGGCTGGATTTGAACCCGCGACCTTTCTGACGAGAGTTAAACACTTGACCACCGAGCCTACCAACTCCCCGAAACGTCATGCTAGCTGTAGCATTTATGGGGGAGGGTGTGTGTGTGTGTGGGGGGGGGGTGGGGGGGTGGGGGGAGGGGTCGGGGGTCGGGGGCGCAGTATGCGTACCACTGATTATAAAACAGTTGTGAAATGGACAGTTCAGGGGGCGAGTCCGAAATAGCTCAGGCGGTTAAACGTCGGAGCAGGAGAGCGAAGGGAATCGCCGGGTCGTGGGTTCGAATCCCGTCTCGGCCCCGGTAGCCGGACTCAAAATCCAGGGGGAAAAAACGGATTTGTTCAATAGCATGTCCGTTGAAAGGTCCTGGTAAATCAAAGTGGCACAGTTGGAGTGCGCCTGAGTTGATCAGTGTTCAGGTCGTACTCCATAGGCAATAGATTTCCCTGTCCCCCATAACCCGCCCGTCAGGGCCGTCCATGATCACCTCGGTGCTGTGGACGTTAAACCCGAACTAACCAACCAGTTCAGGGGGGAAAAACGGATTTGTTCAATAGCATGTCCTTTGAAAGGTCCTGATAAATCAAAGTGGCACAGTTGGAGTGCGCCTGAGTTGATCAGTGTTCAGGTCGTACTCCATAGGCATAGTTATGTCCCCCCCATAACCCGCCCGTCAGGGCCGTCCATTATCACTTCGGTGCCGTGGACGTTCGTTCATTCAGTTTACTGTCCCACTGGCACCAAGGTGATCGGGGACTAACATTGTTTACTTTAGATAACGAACACATAAAAGGGTAAAGCTTTCATTCTGTCCTTATTGTTATAAAATACACCACACTAGGTCTTCGCAATTTAATAGCCAACAACGGTCCTTATATATAAAAATGGTGTGTATAATTTATTTTCATATTAAAATCAGGGTTAAAGTTCAGGACCACTTATGTAGAAGGAATTAAGAATTCTAATTAAGAGTCTATATATATATATATATACGTCTACTATAATTTCAAAAAAGGTTAAAACCAATTTAGACGTTCGCCATAAAAGTTTGGTCCTTGTATTTTATTCTTATCAAAATTAACATTTTAAGATAATAAGAGACGTGATTAAATAAATTGTAAAATAAATAAGAGACATGATTAGATAAGTGTTAAAGATCCTGGTGTGACCTGCGGCATCACTGTTTTAGATCAGTTGTGAATTTTTCACACTCGTCTGCTGATCCTACAACCTACCGACAGGCCACTTGGACCATAGGATAAAAAAGAAAGTTCCATTTTAAGACTGACTAAGATTAATAGTAGCATCTTTACATTAAGTGGTTTTAAAAAAAAAAAGGGGGGGGGGGGCCTGAAGGTTAAGAGCGAGGGTTAAATCTATTCCAGCCTTACATAGAAACAAGATTAAAATACATAAAGAGATATTTATTAAAAAGATTACAATCAGAGACTGTGTGAATAGGGTGAAAAATAGAGTGCGCGAATCAACACGCGCGCCCTCAGATCAGTCTATTTAAACTAGTAGTCCCTAGAACCGCGCCGACCATTATGATGACATCGGTACTGGCCGATTCCAGGATGTCATGAATAGTAGTTACCCCTGGATACGACTCTCTGATTACCCTGCATTCTGCGGCGAAGGCCCCACACCCAAGAACAGCGTGATTGGGAGTGAAGCCCTCGCCACAGCGACAGACGGGGTCAGACCATCGCACAAGCCAACTATTTGTGCAAGTCATACTCCATAGGCAATAATAATTTCCAACGAGAATGGTAATTTATAAATACTGTGTTCTTTCTGAAGTCTATATGCTAGGACGCCCGGGTGCTCCCGCGCCAAAACTCTCTTTTCACTAGAATAATTGTTTTTAATTTGTTTCGCTATGATGATTCGTGTTTCTTTGGTAGTCATGCGGAGCCGCACGGGCTGAGCGCCAGGTACGTTTGCGGCGCCAGCCCGGGTGGCACCGTCTGCAGTTTCATTTCCAAGGATACCAACATGGGACGGGATCCACTGGAGGGCAGTGTCAATGCCTCTAATCATTAGCTGGTGTATACTCAGTTTTATTTCTAGTACTATATCTTGGCGACTAGACCTGTCCCCATGTTTTATGCTTTGCAAGGCAGACCTAGAGTCAGCGCAGACAAGGAACTGGTACATCTGCAGTGGCAGAGCCAACACGCATTCTAATGCCATCAGAATCGCAGTTAGCTCCGCCGTGCATACGGACCAGTCCCTGCCTAAGTTATAACTAATAGTTGTTTTCCCAGAGATGGAATAAAGACGCCACACCCAACATTTCCGGAATCATCAATTGATCCATCGGTGTAAGCTATAATAGCATGCGGATAGTTGGCGTCAAGATATTCCAAAGTAGAAACTCTTTGTATATGTGGATCGCTTTTTTTTTTTTTTTTTACTAATGCCTACAACTTCAGTCTGGATTGTTGGCGCAAGGAGGGTCCAAGGTGGTACAGGAGACAACGGTGCCGTGGACGTTAAACATGGAACTAATCAAAACAGTCCAATACCTTCCTTTGTTCACAATAAGACAGATTCACGTGAGCCCCTGCAGTGGCGGCGTTTGTGATGCGCTGTAGTCTAAAAGCGAATAATCTTAGGGTGCAAATACTTTGTACGACCTAGTTCTGCAAACAGGAGGAGCAAATTCAATTAATGCCCTGCGGTCCAAGTGAACTATGATCATCTATGACACTGTTAGCTGAACAGACTTGATGAGCTCATTGACATGGGGAGTTGGGAGCGGCGTGTGTTGTCTAGTAGACACGCCCTGACTATTTACGTCCCACTTGTCCATTCAACCGAATCTGTTTGCAAGAGGCACAGATTCGCATGTGTTCCGACGGAAGGGGTAAACATACTCTACGTGTCTTACTGGCGGAGATAGGACCCATTTGCATTCACCTAAGTAGAGAAGGTGGAGGCAATAAAAATAAATGGCAAACTCTCGCAATTGGGCGCAAACAACTGATACGTTTCCTGTACTAACATGCACTTGACAAAGGCACAGACAGACATAGAAAGGCATCTAGCTAGAGTATACTTATTGGTCAATAGTGTTTACATCTACTTCCTCTCTCAAGGGGAGGTCATCAGGTGTTTATGCATTTCAGCGTGCCTTTGACACGACAGTGCAAGGTAGTCACAAAGATTTCCACTTCACACAGTGCTCCTTGCTCACCTAAACAACATAGATGTAGCTAAAACCAACATTTACTTTAGATCTAAATAGACCTTTGACTGTTTTATGGAATAATGTTGGTCTACGTCTTTTGGAGAAGAGATAAAATTGGACTCTATTAACTTGAATATGTAAAGCTATCAAAGTTCTTGGCAGTGGGAGGACTTAGGAGGGTCCTTTGACACATTTACTAGTGTTTATATCTGTGTTTTTTAAACATGCATTATTTCAGATCATAAGGAATAGATGATTTGAGAGAATGCAATGTTAAAGGTGAGAGAGAGAGAGAGAGAGAGAGAGAGAGAGAGAGAGAGAGAGAGAGAGAGAGAGAGAGAGAGAGAGAGAGAGAGAGAGAGAGAGAGAGAGATGCGCTGCTGTGGTTTGTATAGAATTTCTAAGACGTTATCAGCATTATGTATGCAAGGGTTTTGTAACTCAATATTCAGAACATACTACAGCTTTGACAGTATATCGCGATCCCAGAAATATCACGGTAGGGAACTTGGATCCCGAAAAAATGGATCCGATCGCGGGCGCAAGTGAACCTTTGTCACCAGCCCAAACCGCCCCCCCCCCCCCCCCCTCCTGTAACTTCTCTTCTTTACGGCGCGTACACCTCGCTACACACTAAACTCCGAATTACCTCCTTCAGATTAAGACCACAAGTGTAAATGATTATGGTTTTTAAGCGCAGAATCAATATGCAATGAACGTCTGTTGCCACACTCCACTTCAGCGGTTAAGATGCTCAGAGTGGCAGGTGGGACTAGATTGACACTGCACTGAACCCTCATGGACCTCTTCCACACGAAGAATATACATGCAGGAAAAGGCCCTGTGGCAGGCCAATGACATCTGAAAGTCTAGGTTTGTCTCAGGTAGAAGTTGCTAACTTTTGAGATTCAAATGCCCCCCCCCCCCTCTCTCCCCCCCCCCCAAACCTTGGAGATACTCTTTTCACTTATGTACTTATCATACCTCCCATCCATTCCCAGTCAAAAATGCTACGGGTTTCCTTGTGCTGTTTTGAACAAAAAGGCCGTTCGACACTAGACTTGACAACTTCTCCTTGCTTCAGCTTTATCTTAACACTTGCTAACGTGTTTTGTTGAAGTCGCCAACAGGGCCAGTAATCCGATTAAACTGACGGCCAATGCGAGTGAGTTACTTTTCACTTATATGAATATGGGAAAAACAGGTGTGCTTGGGATATTCCTAATTAAGCAGCCTTTCTCAAAGTAGTGTTTTTACACTTAGCCTGAAAGGAATCAGACAGACCTACAGTTTTATAGCTAAAAACGGTTGTTTGTTGACAGATGACAAAACAGGATGTAATTGGGCAGTACTGATTCTTCTGTGGTGCTAATTTCCTGAATAAAAGAAACTAATTGCACTTTTAGTTTCTGAATATAGTTACTGTATTCTCCCAGTGTTGACTATTACATTTTAGAGTCCCTCGGTACTATTTAAGTGATCAGAGGCTATCAGAAATATTTTCGGAAAGTTTGATCGCTTGTATTAATTTTGATGTTTAGAAAGTGGTCTGAAACCGGTACTAAAGTGGAGGGGGAGAAAGAGCCGGAGTACCCGGAGAAAGAAGGCCTGACGGTCCGCCCGAATTAACGGTGACACGTACTAGAGGGAAAATTCCGACGCCGATACCCGATATCTTAACATTGCATTCTCCTGATTGAATCTGGCTTACTGTCCCTACTTACTATTGAAGCATGAGGGACTAGCTGGTTTATCTTATAAGATTGCATTCTCCCAAATCATCTATTCCTTATAAGGAACAGTGCAACCGGCTAACCACTACGCTGATACACCATGTGAATAATACCACAATACTGCGCTATATACCCAATATCCTTATGTGAGGAAACTGATGTAGATCAAATAAGCGGAGTCGTGGTCTCGAACGACGTATACACGGGACGACGACTACTGAAGGATTAGGGCCTTCAGAATACAACATCAACAAAACAAGCACATTTCACACATCTATCTGGTGACAATGCAGGTCTCGATGATTACAATGATGCTCTGATGGGCAGTGGTGCATGACCACTAACACTCACCGCAAAAGACAAAGACCGCACTTTGAGAGTGGCTGGCGATCCGCTATGCGGCTGCATTCAGTCGTAATGGGATTACCGGATTAGCAGCCCGTTACTAAACATCAAAGGACTTTATCATGGGTCGTGATCTGAGCAACGGATGATATAACTCCCGCCCCCGCCACCTCCCCACGATTTGTCCCTCATACGCTCATTAGCGTGAGTAGGGACGGTAAACTGGACTTCTGTTACCTCCCCACGAGTTACACCCGGCCGTCATCCGCTAACACCGCCGCCGGAAGGGGCACAGTGGACTTCTAGATTTCTGATTGATAATTGCAATTGCCTCAGTGGACGTGTCCACAATTGCATACTTGTACTTAGATGACTGCCTTGCCCGACGATACAATGAGGATAGTATCGCACAAAAAGCAGTATCGGCTCATGTAAGCCCCTGTGGCTGAAGGCGAACATGAAGCTTTGTGCCTAGCTGAGGGACTGGTCGGGGCACCAGATCAGCAGAGATTGAACACTTGCCCACTTTCCCACAGTCACCAGCTTATTACCGGATGGCTGCCTTTGAGAATGGTATGGCAATGAGGATGGTATCGCAAAGTTTCCTTGATGACTACATGTTTAATGATTGTACATTGCTTAACGTCCCGACAGCAACAAGACTTTCTCAGGACGTGGATGACTACATGTGCAAGGGGGACATAAATAGTAACTCGCAAAGTAAGAGGTACTGATATGTTAAATAGTATCAATCAATTACCTGAATCTCCCCATGTCGGACGATGGCCACCATAATTGGTAAATCCCTTTGGCTAATTCATAATCCAAGAACGTTCTACTGACACCATTAGAGCCAGCCACACATTCCATAGCTAACCACAAACGCGCATGCGCAAATATGCAAATATGTGGCCACATTCCTTCTTCAAATAAAGATAAGTAGCGACTAATATCTCTGTTTGTTTGTTTGTCTATTTTGACAAAGGGTATTTACCCGAAATATTAATAAATTGTGTTGTACCCGACTTTTCTAAGCGTGTTTCTTTCTCCGTTGGGTACTTCTTTGCATTTAACATGCTTGGCAGTCACCTTTTTGGTCTGGATTATTTATTGATTGATCGATCGATTGATTGCTTGATTGGTTGGTTGGTTGGCTGGCTGATTGACTGATTGATTAATTGATTGATTGATTGATTGATTGATTGATTGATGATTGATTGCCAGGGCTGACAGGGAAAAACAGCCCTTCTCTGTCCATTTTGGTCCTAGTTTTGATCTATATTTTATGTATCTGCAGCAATGTTTACTCTTACAGTTTCAGATGCGATTCTTAAATGGTGTCTTCAGGCTTGTCTTAGAGCTTTCGGGATGTCTCCACTCCATAGCTTGTACGCTAAGGTTAGAAAACCATCTCTGGAGCTCTGCCGGGTCTTCCTCACGCTCAGCTATGCTCTTAATGTGAAAGACTGTCACGACAGTCCAGCTTATAATTACGTTTTAATCCTCTTTGACATTCACCCAAAGGAATTTAAATGTTACGTCTTCTTCTTCTTCTTCTTCTCGAACGCCGTCACACTTGGAGTTTGGCTCTCAAAATGAAATCTGTGGTCTTCTGTAGCGCCTCCACAGGCCCGTACAGTAAATGTTACGTGTCCAACAACATTTGATGGCGGCCGGAGTTGAGGTCAAGGAAATGGAGAAAGCTCTTTTTTAATCACTAGTAAGCATTCATGCGAAACATTGTGCTTAGGGATGTGAAATGTCTTGTACTGTATGCAATATTTTATCATGGGCTGTCAGTTTGATGCCCTCAGGATCAAATGGCTAAGGAATCCAACTGTTCGTGCATGGCTAAGTGATTACGTACGTATACATGCCATGGTTTTAACTCCAAACTTTCTCATGATTCTAGGCAGCTTTGTTTGTAATCAAGCAACAATCGGACCCGTTCTGGGCGCAACGTTGGGTCATTTTGTATTTACTAAGTACACCACACAGTAGCTTGTGAAGCACTTGTGACGTATCCAAGCAAATTACTTAAATACAAACAACTGGGCAGAGTTATCGCTTAAGGTAGTTCCCTGCACAACGGGATTGCAGTATGAATCAGCAAGGCCAGTCATGAGCCATGTCGACTTAGTGCTAATATGTTGTACCAACACAACATCATGCTGCCAACAAAGCTGAAACTTCAGCTAATTAGTTAGTTAGTTAGTTATTATAGTTTTATAGTGAGCAAGCGACTAAGATGATCTTAATGGCGGCGCTGTCATGGATGCAAAACCTGAACAGTGTACAGAAAACACTACCTTCAGCAGGAAAAGCTTCACATTGGGAGTTAAAGACATGGTAATCAAGTTGTCTGGAATGCACAATGTTAACAGATGGAGATATGGCGGTCGATTTTGGTTGGATAACTTTACATGCGTGGATCTCGCAAACCAAACGTCTGAGCGTAACTAGATTCATGGGATAAAATAAAATGTTGCTGATTATTTCCAAAATAATTAGGGTGGTCATTGTGAAAGTTTTACGTACCAATCAGATCAAAATGGCTAAAAGAGTGAAAGTGTCAAACCCTGCAAATCATACAAGTAAATGAAGGAAGACTTGAAAATGTAACTCCAGTGTAGAAATTTCAGAAGTTTTTAAGTACCATCCACTCGACTTCCTTACTATATTTGTTCAAAATTTACTGCACTATGTATTATGGTTGTAAACCATCGCTGTAAAGGTGGTTGATACAGGCTATTATTTTTTTTTCCTCTGCATTGAAGACAACACAGTCTCCTCTTTGAATGCTGCCACCAACCAGTACCTTCGTCTGAGGGTTACGAGCATGGAGCAGGTCTTAAGCTACGGTTCCGTAAGCACCAATCCGATACGAATACGCAAACCCATTACGGTGATGCAATTTTTCTTAAAAAATGCTTCTTTATCGTTCAAAGTCGGATACATTGGGCATATAAAAACACACAAACATGATTAGGACTTGCACGAGCCTTTTTGTTTCGGACCCGCATCGTATTCAGATCGAATTCGTATCGGATTCGTGTTTGTGGAAGCGTAACTTTAAGCTACAGTTTCGTAAGCACGAATCCAATACGTCATCTTTGATCGAAGTTAGATGCGAATTTATTTCCCTAACAGGCATATGGAAACAGATAAAGATAAGGACTGGCACAAACGTTTCTGATTTGGACCCGCTTTGGATTCGGATTGAATTCGTGTCCGATTTTTGTTATGGAAGAATATCTTAAAGCATATGTTCTGTTGTCAAGATACCAGATTTGCACAGGCACTGATCTGACTGGCCGATTCCGAACTTCTTGTGGAGATGGCAGTTCACTTTGTTATACCCTGTGAATAGTCGGAAGACGACCCTACGGGCTCAGGTGTGATCAACAAATGGTACATTTGTAACTGTTTTGCTGTAGATGGAATGTTCATGCGGCTACTTTAATCCAGACCAACAAGGTAACTGTCAAGCGTTTACAATGCAGAGAATAACCCAAAAGAAGAAAGAAGAACGCTTTGAAAGGACAGCTACTTTGTTTTCTGCTGGGCTGTTTTGACAGTTTTTCTTTTGCATAGGAAAGTTTAGTTATTTGTTTGGATTTAACGCCGAGCAGGTGACTAAGGCCATATCACCGCGTGCATAGGACAGTGTTCTATCCACTTGAGTTATTGCGGATCTCTTCATTGCCAGTCTGTCTGCAGTTTTATTACCTCTCACACTGCAGTATATATATGGAACACAACTGTGTGCTGTGTGCAGATGAGAGGTTAGTCAAAGACAAAACATTCAAGTATTTATATCCGCGTGTTTATTGGTCCGCAGGATGGAGAAGGGCATCAGTGAAAAACGCAGTCGCATCAGATGTCTCTGGAAAGTTCTTCACTATGGTAGCGCCAGTCTTTAACCCGCTGTGAGATGGCCTTAGTTGCCTGCTCGGCGTTAAACCCAAATAACTAACTAACAGTCTTTAGGGCTTGTAATTGTGAACTGTCGTTGGTGGTGCACTTGCTGGTGGCAACATAGATCTCTGCTTCTCTATCTCCTGGGTATTGGATGTAGATTCCAGATCTTCTGTCTGTGAAGTCAGTTGCAGACGTTGGTCCAGACATTTTGTGGGTAGTAGGTCTGGATGTGATCTTTCTTGTAGGACTTGCGTTCTGCATTACACTGGGTATCCTTCTTCTGCTTCAGCAGGATTAGGTGTTCAGCTGTGTGATTCTGGGAAGGATTCTCTTATTTCTTTCTTCTCTTTGTTCTTGGGGAATCTCCTTTGGTTTGTGATTTAGGTGATTTGATTTCTCTGTTGAAGGATTCTGATCTGATGAACAAAGATGAAGTGCTTTACGCTAGCCTTTTTTTTACCCTGACATCTTCTGTCTGATCGGGTGATCCTGCAGTCATTTAAATAGCTAAAATGGGAACAGACCGTATATTTAACAGGTTTCAAATTTACCATTTGTTTGCTTGTTGTGACTCAGAACCGTCTACATTTGCGTTGATACAGCACTGTATTGTTTAAGACCATTTCTTGTTACTTTTGGAATCTTCTCTCCATTGATGTACAGATTAATTAGTTCATAACAAGAGAACACACATTAGCTGCTTGCGTTCATATGAACACACACACGAGCTGGCTCGATCCATACCAACTGCTGACACACACGAGCTGGTTGCATACATACGAACCGGGGACACACACGAGCTGGTTGCATTCATACGAACTGGGGACACACACGAGCTGGTTGTATTCATACGAACTGGGGACACACACGAGCTGGTTGCATCCATACGAACTGGGGACACACACGAGCTGGTTGTATTCATACGAACCGGGGACACACACGAGCTGGTTGCATCCATACGAACTGGGGACACACACGAGCTGGTTGTATTCATACGAACCGGGGACACACACGAGCTGGTTGTATTCATACGAACCGGGGACACACACGAGCTGGTTGTATTCATACGAACCGGGGACACACACGAGCTGGTTGTATTCATACGAACCGGGGACACGTGAATAGCAGCATCTTTTGAATGGTAATCAGTTCCCAGACACATTTATCATGCTTAAATACCAACATAAATGCATGTTATCAAATGATTTTAGCAAAGTTCATAACAGTTTATCTGTTTTTAATCATCGGCTACATCCATACAAACCGGGGACGTCTGATTGTATCCCTACAAACTGGGGACGTGTGTGTACAAAGTTTCATCATCTTAAAAGCCCATTGTTTTCAACTTCACAGCCCAGTACTAATATATTTGTAACAAATGAACATAGATCTATGTGCTAAAGAGGTTGAAAGCAAAATATCTTTTATCAGATCTTTGTATTTGAGCATGGGTTGTAACCATACGAACCGGGGACCCGTGTGTATAATCCTATAAAAGTGTGTGTCCAGATACACACACCATGGGTTGTAACCATACGAAACGGGGACCTCGTCAGATTTTGTTCATATTTCACCAGTAACATTGTTTTGAGTCATAATATACGTCGCAAATGATAACTCAAATCGTCTGGAACCGGGGACGTCCCCGGTTACAGGAGGTCCCCGGTTCGTGGGTGTATAACCCGTGTGTGTCCCCGGTTCACGGGATGTACATACTCACACACACACACGCACACACACACACACACACACACACACACACACGCACGCACGCGGCACACAGTCACCCATGCACCACGTGCTGATGCGTGATGCGTGACACCACTTTGAATCCATGTTGCTAGGACAGCTAGGGCTTGTCGATGTTGAATTGACGAAGACTGCAGAAACACAGTTTCCGTCAACGATCATTGGATTGTCTTCGCCTAGAATGAAACTCAGAGACATTTGGCTGCTGTTCCCTCGTGAAGTCTTTGACTGTCGGTAGCGCTTTTTGTCAAGGTGATTCCTGCAGGAATCACCTCGACAAATGCTCTACCGACAGCCACAAGGGTGATGCAGGACTGTCCTCGACAACACACGGCGCTTCCGGCAGACAATGGGTTAACCCTTTGTATGTCGGTAGCGGTTTTTGTCGCTATGATTCCAGTAGGAATCATCGCGAGAGAATCCACTACCCACTAAAAAGGTGGTTTACAATTAACACATTATGCCCCAGGACCGAAATCCCCAAATTTTGAAGTCGCCTCCGAAGGACTGTATAGAGGCAGATCGAGTATGATAGTTCAAGGGTGGTGTCATAATAGCTTGACGCCTATGGGCGCCAAGCTATTCTGGCACCACCCTTGAACTATCATGCTCGATCCATGTTTTGCTGTGGTGTGTCGCGGCTGAATGAGTTAAAAACGTGCGTGTTAACCCGCGTGTACATGCTGGAAACAGTACCGGTGGCTGCATGCTTTTAGGGGTTAAAATAGTTTTGATTTGTTGGTAGCGTACAAGTTACGTATGTTACAGATGTTACGTATGTTACGGATATTACGGAATGTGCACTATTCTGCTTTGTCCACGAGTTTGTCTAGCGCGATTGCTTCTGTTTTCGGTTCACGCTTTCCTTATTTGGACGAAGTCTTACTCTGGTCAACACTCATCTGGCATGTTTAGTAAGACATCACCTCTGGCGTCACTGCGCGTCTAGCAAATTTTTACATGCAAATATTTTGTATGTTTTTTTTTTCCTGACTTCATTAAATTGCGTTACTTCGTTAAAAACAACAAACAAAAGCTAGTGTGCGAATTAATATATTGTTCAAATGATAGACTGCAATTGTTAAGTCCCTTCTATTTATAGAAGGGACATTTTAGGACGGGTCTCGGTGGGGCGAATTTAATAGCATGTCCATGATGTCAAAGACGGGCAGGCCTAATCCTCTGACAACTAAAGTAACAAGATAACAATTACGTCATGTCTAACTTATTACGCCAACCTCGCTGCTGAACGTACATTTGGCGCCAAACGCCGTATGTGCGTATGTGTGTGCGTATGTATGTAAACACGAGAATCTCCGATATTGCTGTACGCACAAGCTTGAAACTTGGCGAAATATTTTTTTCTAAGCGGTGGCTAAGCGAACCTCCGAGCATTTTGTAAAGGGATGTCTCCTTGAAGACATAAAAGACAGTTTATAGAAGTCGGTTGCCCCAGATTTGAGTCCGTAATTTTTGTCATATTTACTTGAAATTTTAGATATTGCTAGTTTGGAGAAAGACATTGGATGAGTTTGTTAGCCAACTTTGTATATTTTCAACTTCTTAGTAAAAATTAATTCTTTTCAGAAAAAAATAAAACAGTATAAAAACTTGACTTCTGAAGAAAGTCAGACAGTGGCGGTGACGTAAAAGAAGCAACTCCGTCACCAGGCAGACATTGACGCAATACTCTAAATATGACGCTATTCTCTCTCTCTCTCTCTCTCTCTCTCTCTCTCTCTCTCTCTCTCTCTCTCTCTCTCACACACACACACACACACACACACACACACACACACACACACACACACACACACACACACACATATCGACGCGCTTTCAGTAGAGCATGCAGGTGTACTTAGTGTATCATGTAGCTATATAAAGTCAATCTTATTTCATACAAATCATATAGCAAGACTGAAATCGTAATTTGAAATTCTAGTTTTGTCACCATTTTCTCAAGTCTTGAACGAAAGTGAACCTCATATCACAATAAATATAATTATGTAAAAAACAAAAATACGTCATGATAAAGGACGTTTGACAAACCAACGACGCGTATGCACTGCGCCCCTTTTAGAATTCACTGTGGCACATTGGTAGATCTGCTAGGCCTTTAAAGTAGATATTTCAACATCACAGTTAGATCAAAGACGAAAGGTAGAGACCCTTCACAGCGAGGGCAGCTCGGATATAGAAGGGACTTTGTGGGTTATGGTTCATCCCATCTTGTTTCTTTTATTTTGTACGTGGTATCGTTGTAAAATGTTCACACATAAATAAATCAAAATATAATATAATATAATATAATATAATATAATATAATATAATATAATATAATATAATATAATATAATATAATATAATATAATATAATATAATATAACATAACACAACGTAATAATAATTTTTATTATTATTATTATTATTATTATTATTATTATTATTATTATTATTATTATTATTATTATTATTATTATTATTATTATCGTCATAACACAACATCAGTGTTCAGTTCAATGTTTATTACGTGTTAATGATTGAGCTTTAAAAACAGAGGTTAAGCGCTGAGAATTGTAATAATATGTACTTTCTAGAATGTACAATTGTCAAGATATTTTTTAAATTTTGTCTTCTTTTTTATTTATTTTTGGGGGATGGGTGGGGTTGGGGTGGGGGTGAGAGTGAAGGAGAACCTTGGTGTTTTTAAATATGAACAGCTTTAACTCATTTGCGGCCAGCCGCATCCGGATGCGCGGCATAAGCCGCGCATCCGGATACGGCTGGCCGCGAATGAGTTAAGGTAAAGTTGAATGTGCGGTAGGCGGGAAGGGGGTGGGGGAGCGGGGGGGGGGGGGGGGGGGCATTTTGAAATACATTGTATGAACAGCCTTTTGACGCATTATTGTCTCTGTCACCTTGATAATTAAAAAAAAAACACACACACACACACACTTGCAGCAGCTAGAGTGGTATTGATGGCTTTACCCCAGTTGTCACTTCCTTTTTTGATCATTAAGGCCTTATCTCTGAGAGCAATCGTAACAGGGGCAATTTTTGTTTTTTTCCATCGGCCACCCTGTTCGCGCGTCCTTTTGATCTTGTGAAAAATCCACCAAAGCCACTACAGCAGCGAACAAGCTCCACGTGTAACAGGAACAGATCCCCACGAGTCCTTGTATTTGGCGGGGATCATGAGGTCCTATGCCTTGCGATATTTCATTTAGTCGTTGCAGAGTTCACGAGAGTCTGTGCCCGTCTTAGTATAATCCACAGCGGCTGGGGCCACCGATTGTCATCGCACGCACTGTACAGAGTAATGTTTGTTGGTATCTCAGTGATTTTGAATTCACAAGTTCAAGCCTTAAAGTCCAGAATCACATACCAATACACAACAAAATCTTGATTGACATTAGTCTTTGACTATCTGGGTCTCATATGTGGTCCTCCGTCGCAGAACAGGCTGATGTGGCATCGCACTATCGTTTGGCGCGGCCGCGCCGCGCTTCCTCTGCGGCCTGTGCGGCGAAGGGAGACCATTGGCTGTGAATATTTCATTATCGTTCCTATCTGGGTGCTTATTCGTCGAAACTTCACAGGCAGCGAACTCTGTTTATCAGCTTAGCGACAGAGAATAGCGTCCCTTTGATGACCTGCGCGGAATACAGTCGCAGGCTCAAATCGGATTACTTCTCTCTATCTGGGGATGTAAACCGTAGGGCCGATCTCTGCTGGCATGAAGCATAGATTTTCATGTGCCTCTTCTACTACGATGGCTCATGAGTCCCTTGCATACTCAGTGAAACCGTTTATTAGATGACCTAGGAGGAGTGAACTTTTTTTCTGGTGGAGTGAACTTCGATGTCTTTTGTGGATATGCATCGTCAGTAAAAAAAAAAAAAAAAAAAAAAAAAAAAAAAGTAAAGTTAAATGTTGTATCAGTATAAATACATATAAATCGCCATAGCAAACCTTAACTCATTCGAGAAGTGCCGCCTCCGGATACGCGGTATATCAGTGTCGCGTATCTGGACTGAGGCGGCACGTCTCAAATGATTTAACATCAATCATATTGAAAGAAATTGATTACAATTTGCAATTTACCCGCCAATGAGCGAATTTCCTAACATAAGTGTACATGTGACTGTTTTCTTAATGTGCATCATTTTTTTCTTGCTATGCGTAAGTGGTGGTTTAGTTGTTATACAAGTTTAAAAGCGGCGTACAGTTGAAAAAAGACAAGTGAATAAAAGACTTCTTTTTTAGGGACTAGCATGCACTTTTTGTAATTGCTTATCTCAGTCGGTCTGCTTTTCTAACATTCTCGACAGGCGTTTCTTAAAACAATGGAAAGGTTCGGCTGAGTAACTTCATTAATCTTCATTAAAGATCTTCGGGCCGTTTCGGCGAAGCTGATAAGTGTGTGTGTGTGTGTGTGTGTGTGTGTGTGTGTGTGTGTGTGTGTGTGTGTGTGTGTGTAGTGTGTGTGTGTGTGTGTGTGTGTGTGTGTGTGTGTGTGTGTGTGTGTGTGTGTGTGTGTGTGTGTGTGTGTGTTTATAGAATACATTTTAGTGACATTTCATAGCTGCCTTATTTTGACGCAAGTTGCTAAATTACGTAAATTATGTGATATTTATGTGATGTTTAACTCATTCAGCCCGACGGCCGTATTTCCCAATTTTTGGAGGCGTCATCTAATGACTATGCACCAGTTGCAGGAGATGGATTGACCATGATAATTCAAGGGCGGTGCCAGATTAGCTTGGCGCCAACAGGCGCCAAACTAATCTGGCACTACACTTGAATTATCATGGTTGACCCATCCCCTGCTGTAGTGCGTCAGGGCTGAATGGGTTAATTTTATGTTAATTTAATCAGCTTACATGTTTTATGTGATATGCCGTTAAAATCTGATGTGCATAGTGGTTGTATTCTTCATCGGTATCATTTTAGATTATGTTTCTTACTAATCCTTTTACCTCTTTTTATGAGCTGTGAGCTGTGAGAAGAATATCCCTTTTGGGATAATAAATATATTAAATCTTGAATCTTGAGGACCTATCGCTGGCCAGGTACCCAGAGGCGTCAAGGGTTAGTGTGTTCCAGAGGGGTCAAGGGTCAGCGTGCACCTACCCCTTTTTATTGTTCTCGTGGTAACAGTTGTAGTGTCGAAAATTCCCAATGTGTCTCTCGATCATCCCCCTCTCCCTCTCGGGGCATAGCACCTTTCCTATTGCTTTCCTTCGCAGTGGAGGTATCGCACGTTTTTGAAGTAAGATAGATTGAGCATCGGTGACTTTTCCTTGAAGAACAAGTATAAATTGAGTGTCGACAAGAAGCATGGATATTCATGCGCCCCCACATGTTGCGGGGGCACATGAACGTCTATGCCTCTGGCAGAGTTCTGTTTTTCGCCGCCGGAGTGATTATGAAACTCAAAGTTGTTTTTTTGTTTTTGTGGTCTGAGAGAGAATAGTTAAAATCTTGAGTCCGCAAGAGGCATCGATCTGCGGGGGCCCTCATGAAGATCTATGCCTCTTGCAGATGTGTACGTTTAAAGCTAGAGGGACTTTATAATATACAGTTGTGGAGGTGTTTCCATTGACTAAATTTCCAAGCTCTTGTGATCTTTGTGAAGTGAATCGTCAGCGGTGCAGGTTTTGCCCAGTGGCATGTCAGGTGCTTAGCTGTTAAGCTGTCTTGTCATGGACGTGTGAAATGTGTCACTTTTTGACTATCGGTGTCTTTTAGAAATTTCTTTTACTTTCTGTCTTTCTTACCGACCAACCACACTAGCATGTTCAGCAAGACCAGCAAAGTTATAAAATATAAATAAATAAATAATAAATAATAAATAATAAATAATAAATAATAAATAATAAATAATAAATAATAAATAATAAATAATAAATAATAAATAATAAATAATAAATAAACAACCAAACAAATAAATAAATAATAAATAATAATAATAAATAATAAATAAACAACCAAACAAATTAATAAATAATAATAATAATAAATAATAAATAATAAATAATAAATAATAAATAATAAATAATAAATAATAAATAATAAATAATAAATAATAAAATAAATTAAATAAATTAAATAAATAAATAATAAAGGGCGAACATACCGACAAACGAAAACAAAAACAAAACACAGACAAATTCGTTCCTGTTTCTTAGATTGAATCTTGTGCAACAATTTAAAAAAATGTCCTAATATCAAGCGTTCGGTGCAGACACAACTTCAAAATCTTTGGCATCCGAAAATCTAGTAAATGCCTCAGACAATCATAACCATCCTAATAAAGAAGCAACGATTATCATAAACCCAAGAAACCTGAAGAGCTCGACTAATAATACATGCTTGTTGGTAGATGAAATCTGTTTGATTATACCTGGCTTACATACGTCCCTGCATCTCATTAAGCATTAGACCGGACAAACTGATCCGCCCTCAAGCGTACATCACCTTCCTACCACCCGTTTCGCAGTTATTGTACCACAAGTTAAATTTCCCATTTCTTTTGTCTTTTGCACATGGTGCGTAGATAACGATACTACAGTTTACCTTTGCCAATCTTATTAAGGACGATTGCTGCTGTTGGCGTCTTTGTCTAATGGATCTAGTCTCCGCTTCACTGCCTGTAAGAATTAGCTTGAGACATTGCGTACATTGTGACACAAAGCGAGGACTTTGTCTTCATTGTTATAGAATTATCAACTGAAAGTCATGTCTTAGTGACAGTATTAATTCCTCAAAGAAAAACTGTCGTACCCGACTTTTGTTTTGCGATCTACTAACTGAACGTACCAGCTTACGTATGTCCCACTCAGTTACTGCTTCAGGGAAAGATTAGACGAAGCAGAGGTCACATGGCGATTAGGAACTCAGTTTTTCTAAGGCTCCGATTGGTGGATGTTTATTACATGTTGATTTTCAGGGCAGCGATTGGTGGATGCTGTCGGCAAACGATTTCTATTGGCTGTTTTCTTGCGATCCTTTATCTTGAATGATCACAAAGACTTGAAGGAGTCAGTATATCTAGGGGGGGTTCTCGAGTTTTTTCTCAGATTAGGTGCTTTGGAGAAGAAGAGGACTGTGCACTGTGTAGCATTGGTATTCGTGTTTGCTCTTGAGCGTGTTACGTGCAGTGAACTTAGTATATTTTTCCTTCGAGTTGATATTTGAACAAGGACATTGTAACTTTACCAGTGTGTCGTAGCTGACGAGCGTCAATTCAGTTTTTGTTTTCGGTGATTCCACCTGTGTGTACTTGTAGCCTTGTTGCTAGTACTGATATTGACCGAAAGTACTAGGCTGTGTGCTTCCCGAGTTTGGATTAGCTTTGAATGGCCGCTATAAATGTTCAGAACATGTCGTTCTTTCCGCTTGAAACTAGCAGAAACCGTTCAGCCATGAGGCCAGTTCCTTCTCCCTCGCCACGAGAACTGCCACTTAATCTTTCATCATCGTCACCAAAAAGCACTATGCCGTACTGTAGGCCACCACATGAGAACTTTGCCTTTTTCTGGCCGCGGTTTCAACCCAGAGTGGCTCAGCCGATTGACGTGCTGATGATGCAGAAACAGGATATACACAACAGATTTCACCACCACGTTTGCGTGGATGTGCTGGCTGCTCAGAACAGACAAGGTGAGAAACACAGTGAAGGATGCAATAAATATGCTTATGTAATATCTCGGTGTAATGAAAAAATAGAAATTTAACTGCAGTCATCACATCGACAAAAACGCTGCCGACAGCCACGAGGTTAATCTTTTTATTTTTTACTGCCAGTGGTCATGGATGCATTATGCCAAATAGATTGAAATAGTTATATTTGCTGATAACCCCCCCCCCCTCCCCTCTCTCTCTCCCTCTCTCTCTCTCTCTGATGATACAAATTATTTATAAGTGCGCCGTCATAAATAATTTGTATTAAAAAAGGTACGCCAGCAAGTGACCTCATTGTTATTTCAATTACTAGAGAAATAATACGAATATTATTTTCAACAAGTGAACATTTTTATATATACTTTAGGGATACACATGCCTGAATGCATATTGTCTCCATTGTTACAAAATTCAATTCAAATTTCTCTGACTTTTGGCAAAACGTTGGTATGGTTTTGACGATATCAGCGCCTCAACCGCTGATAAATGGTTTTATGGTTCTCCCGTATTAGACAAGGGGCGTATCTCTTGCGAATCCGGTACACATAGTACTTTCTTCCGAAAACGGGGCACCTTTCTTGCAAGTAAAACGTGCATTCCCAGAGTTCGTTGATTTTCTTTGTTTCTTTCGCTCACATTCACGAGCGATACTGCCATGAGTTCTCAGCAGTCCTGCACTGTGTCGCATGTGCCAGACGAGATTTACGTATTGTCTGTACTGTTAGAGCTCTTTATCTAGGGAATTCGGGTGTAACTTGGAACTTCAAGTTGTGTGCCTACAGATTTGCCCGCTAAGCTACATTTTAGTCTATGCCATTTATAGGTCAGCTGAGTTTGTTCCAGAAGTTGTGACCACAGGGGGTTAGTTGGCATGTGCGCTGGTCTGTGATTTTGAACCTTCCCAAATCATAGACGAGCACACGCATTTTCGCCCTTTTTTTTCTTCAGAAAACCAACACTCCTCTGCTGCAGTTGTGATCAGCTTGTCGACAGACCGAGCGGAACTAGCTTTGTTGTGTTTTAACGTTTTTTTACGGTGCTTTTAGTTGTTTGTTTTTGTTTTTACTGCGAATGGTTTTATTGGATTTCACGGCCCTTTTATTCGACTTTCAGTGGATTCCTTACGGATTTAACTGGGCTTCGTCGTGTTTTAAGGTGTTTTGACTGGTTTCGGTATAAGCGCTGAAATAATGGAGAACATTTTCTTCGTTCAAGATAACGACTTCGCTCACGATTTCAGTGCAAGCCCTGCCGCGCATCTGCACCCGTTTCAGCACACTTCGTCAGACCACAGTCATAGTAACAAATCTTATGAGGCTCATGTTAATGACAACAGTTATGGGACTTGTGTCAGTGGCAACAGTTATGTGTCGTCTGTAAATGATACTTTTTTTCGTGACCCGTATACGAAATATAATCCAAGTGTGCGTCTCCTAAGTGCAAGCAGTGAACAGAGGAACGTCAGAAACAAGAACCACCTTCGCCTGGTTATTCCGGAGGTGAACAGCGACTGTTTCAATTCGTAGAGTCCTAAAGTTCTCAAATCTGTGATTTTTTTTTCTTTTTCTGGTGACTGCGATACAGTTCAGGAGATCAACAGCCGTGATAGTTCAAGGGCGGTACCAAAATAAGCTTGGCGCGCTCAAGGGTGGTACCAGAATAAGCTTGGCGCCTATAGGTGCCAAGCTTATTCTGGTACCACCCTTGAACTATCATTTTTGATCTGGTCGCGAAGCTATCCTGGTATCGTCCTTGAACTTGAATTGGAAACATGCTTATAGTGGCACCACTCTTGAGTGTTCGATCTGGGCGCCAGGCTATCTTGGCATCGTCATTGAACTGTCATGGGCGTAAAGCTTTTTTATTCTGGCACTATTCTTTAACTACCATGATCGATCTGGGCGCCAGACTCTCCTGGCATCGTCCTTGAACTATCACGGGCGCCAAGCTTATGCTGGCACCACCCTTGAAATATCCTAGCCGATCAATATTTTATTTTTTTTGGGGGGGCAGCAATGTGCCAGGGCTCAGTGTGTGAAATCCAGACCGGACCCTATCTTTCTCCCATGTAACGAAAACCAGTTGATCCAGCAAAACCTCAGCCACGACTGGCACGACTTTAACCAGAATCAGTCGACTTTTATGAGAGATCCGACGAGGCTTGCTACAGATCCAGCGTCGTCTGCCAGCTTGAGCAGCATTCAGTCGTACGCTCGATCAGATCACCGCTCTCCGTTGCCCAGTCCGGATGACGTCAAGCCAGATCTTCGTCTGTTGTTGCCAGCGTTAGGCTCAGCCCTGTATCCTCCTATTTACCAAGGAACTGAAGTGCCTGTTCCACCGTCGGCCAGCAGTGTTGCTAGCGAGTTCAGGTCAGCCTCAGTAATACGCGGTCTCCGGTATAGCACGGACAGATCTCTGGCTCCCCCAAGTCAGAGGTTGTCCAGAGAACGCAAAGTGTTTGGGCAGGTGTCAGCCTCAGCTTGCCCGAGCACGGCTGTGCGCGGGCAAGCTGAGGCTGACACCTGCCCGAGGATCTTCTGTTTGTGTGTTTCTCCCACACAAGTCTATGGAAATTAAACTCGGCAAACGCGAAAGACGGGGCCTGACCTTTTTCAAGCTGTTACTGGGCTGACCTGTAACCTTCTGTCAACTATAGAGATTGGCCTAGAACGTCGGAGATTCACTGTGAAAACAGGAACCAGTCGTGTCCTGGTGTTTGTCCTCCATCTGCGGACTATTCGCCCATGTCTACGTCACCCATGTGCTCGTCATCCGTGTATTCCTCATCGCCGTATGCCAATCCATTCCTGTGGCCGTGGTATGACCAGGACAGCCAGCGCCAGTCTTATGGGGAAGACTTTTCAGAAGCTCATTCGTTTACCAGTTTGGAAGAAGGTGCTTATTGATTTATTTGATGTTAAATTAGTCTAAGAGTTTTAATATTTTTAAGTTGATGCTAAAGGCAGTGTAGTGTGCATTTATTGGTTCCGTCTACCATTTGCCGCTATCGATTTCGTCGATTCTTATTTTTAAAAAAAAAGAAAAAGATTTACATGAGGTAGAACCGAATCTGCTTCCTCGTTTAACAGAAGTAGAACCGAATATGCATCCTCGTTTTACAGAAGTAGAACCGAATATGCCTCCTAATTACAGAAGTAGAACCGAATATGCTTCCTCGGGTTGTTTGGTTTTTTTGCCCTCGAAGAGCCCTTTTGTCCCGCAGCCATTACAAGCTACTCCAAGCAGTACAATCGTACACATGCTACATTTGTAAGATTGTATTATCTTGGAGTACCATGTACTGGCTCTGTTGTATTTGTTGACTGAGGGATCATGGCAGCACAATCGCAGAAAGAACCATTTATTTGTAGGGAGATTATGCCAGGAGTCCGTGTCGTGTTTGAGCAGTTATCATATTACGAACCCCGCTGGACACTAGCGTTCCCATATTTTACACCCGCAATTTGAGACAGAGACAGAAGCGGATCCCAGTCAGCAAGAGGCATAGATTCTCATGAGCCCCTGCAGATGCAGGGGCTCATGAGAATCTATGTCTCTTGCAGCTGGCTGATGGGTTGGTGGATCCCCAAGAGCTTTGTGCCCACAAAATACGCTGAGATCCATTGTGCGGACATGCGAATAGACCAGATGAGTCGATAAACTGTTTCAACACCCCGCAGGCACCAGAACCCAGTGAACGCAAGATCCTAGGGCCGACATCGGCCGTTGTGGGCCTGCGCACACGCTGTCGACGTGGGCCCGCGGACCTTGTGTGTACTGGAAGTAGTGTTATCGCAGGCGCCGTGTCGTGACAAGTGGTGCATTGGTCACATTAGTTACATTAGTTCTCAATGACTTGCTTCTTCTTCTTCCTCGATCGCTTGAAGCGCAATATGCATGATGCAGCCGTTAGGCACCTTAAAGATCCTGCATCTCTGTCTTCGGCCAGGGACGTGTATCGGGGGTCCCTCCCGACTGTCGTTCAGGACCGCTCGGCTCGGTCTGCCCACCAATGAGTAACAACACATTGGCCCATCACTTCGTTTATCCCGCCAGCAGAAGCGGTTTACCAGGGTGAAGCCACTGTTATCCCCCTAACAGCTTTCTTGGAGCCAGAAGTGAGAGTTGAGTGCTGGGTGAGGGCCAGTGCTCCCGTCCACCCGGGTGGGTGCTGTTGCCAGGTTTACAAAGGTACTACCTCTCTCCAGACACCCCATACACCCCAGATACTGCGGCTTGTGTAGCCACTACCCAAGTTGCATAGGAAGATTTTTGGGGTGGTATGGCATAAGTGGAGCAAGATGAAGATGTGACCAGTATCAAGATATATCAATGTTTATTTTGAGCATATTTGACACTATGCCCATGCTAAGCATAATATGCTGAGCATGGGCATAGTGTCAAATATACTCAAATGGTGTCAAACATGCTGAAAGTCAGTGAACATAATTTTGTCAATTGTTTCGCAGAGCAATGTTACTTTTCTTCTTCACTGTTACGATTGTGGTTGTGGTGTTCTGTGAGAACGGTCATACATAAATCGTAGGAAACGATCCGATATGTATTTGAGCTATCATGTTTACGAGTCACGTACCTTTTCAGTGAATTTCTTTTTCGTTTATGGATAGTGCGGTATTGATTATCTGTTGCCGCACGGAGTTGTCACGAAGAGTCTAGAAGCAGCTCGGGTATTCATTTGTTTACTGCGCGCGTGTAGCTTAGCGTTCAGTACTAGTGCACTAATCGCGTGTTTTCCAAATATAGCGGGCAAGGTCGTGACCTGCCTGGCCTACTTTTGTGTGACGTAGTGCGCCAGTATTTTTTGCAACATAGGAGTTGTAAATAGCAGCCAGATTCTCACAGAATATTCCAGTGAAAGGTTTATTCATCGATATTTAGGAGTTTTAGTTGCGTATTTTGTTCTACTGATTGGTTGTGTTATATGAATTTCCGCGATCTTTCTGGAATGCCTGTTACTATAAAAGGATCGTGCTAGGAAGTATGTCGGTACATTGTCTTGCATTTGTCAGTCGTAGAGACACAGTTAGCGTAGGTACGTGGCCCGTGTTGGGTGTACATTGTGTGAGACGCTGTGTATGAGAAATTTTGTGTCGGAGTGTGGACATTGCAGAAGAGACATTGTATCAGTGATTGTGAATTTGGAATTGCATTGTGTGGAGATCGCATCGCTGAATTAAAATATTGTTGGAACTGTTTCTCCAGTATTGTCTACGTCCTTAAGCCACGTGTGACGGATTGTAGCTGAATGAGGGTTATTTAAAAGAACCTTACGTTCGTGCGTCTGGTGTGTTTATCATACGACTACAACTTCACCACGTAACATTCACGTAATTATAGCAAGAGCTCTGCTGAACCATTTCACAATTCGACGGATGGGATGGAGAAGGTATTGCCCAAATATACTTTAAAATATACAGGGCCAAGAGGAGTTACGGCCATAGTATGATGCTCTTTACCTTAACGTGTGTTGAGGAGGTCTACCCTGGTTATAACTGACCCCTGGGTTCCTACGCCACTGGGCTACCCAAATGGCTCGCTGGCATATAATCGGTAAATAATCTGTCAATGGAACACCAACATTGACGATATTTCTTTCCAAAACTGTTGTTTTAGCTGCTGCTGTAATCCGCGTAATCGTAATGCGTTCAGTGCCACAACATACTCGAGTTGCCAAATCTTGTTGTGGGTGATAGAAAAGAGTACAAACTTTGCCCGTGTGTTGTTGATGCAGCGAACACAACGCATATGCAAGAAGCATAGATCTTCATGGGCCCCAGCAATTTGTTCTTGCTGGTCCTCTTTGTGTGACAAGGGCTCGGTTGCATGAGTTGGGAGCTGGGTGGGTTCGGTGGTAGAGCGTTCGAATCTCGTCCGAAAAGTGGCGGGTTTGAATCCAGCTGGGGTGACATTTTGTTCACACTCTATTCGTATTCGGTGCCCCGTCTTTGAAATCACCTTCTTGGTGGACAAAAGACGTTAAGCCCTTAACAGTTTAGTGGTGTTTTCAGTTGTGTGAGTGAGCTAAGTCCTGCGCAAGCCACTAAGCAAGGTGCTCCGCTAGAGTGATGCACCTTGCTTAGTGACTTGCGCGGAACTAAGCTCACTCATGCACCTGAGCCCATGTTCATTGGCGTTTTTGCGTTGAATTTAGCATGGTTTTATTAGACAGAAATAGAGTTTGTGGCCGCTGGCTGGGAAGTGGGGGTGGGGGGGGGGGGGTTAGGGGGCTTGTAATTATCCTAGATGTTAAATTGTGGGGTTTTGTTTGTTTGTTGTTGTTTTTTGCTGATTATACACCTCGATTTTCGTCTATGTTCTGCAGTTTAAGGAGGCCATCAGGCGTGTGTGACACACAGCTTGAGGCGAGTTTCGCTTTCTTGCC
Organism: Semisulcospira habei; assembly: GCA_036245525.1. Classification (NCBI taxonomy): domain Eukaryota; kingdom Metazoa; phylum Mollusca; class Gastropoda; family Semisulcospiridae; genus Semisulcospira; species Semisulcospira habei. Next base: position 81,892,996 of record BTPG01000004.1, on the reverse strand, counting down.
TCCAAATCCAGTCGTCACATTGTTGTTCGTATTATCCACACCTTCTTGTCGTTGTTCAGACCAGTCCCAGGTGCAAAAACATCGCTGGAATACGTGTTCAGACTATTGTGTAGAATGGTAAACAGATTAGTTCGTGTAACTGAGACTAGTGGGCTACCCGAAGGCGAGGGGTGTGCGGTGTGGCGGGGGGGGGGGGGGGGGGGTTGGGGGAGGAGGAGGAGTGGTTAAACCGGGGGTGTTTTGAGTGTTTAGGAAACGACGTTCAAATTTAGTTTGCAGGAGCCATCTATTTAGTCATTTTATTTTATTTTATTTTTTTCGGGTGTTGATGGGGAACGCCCGTCCGACTTTTAAGATTAATTTGTTACTAGCACTAACGCAGAAGTTCCATCAAAGGTCCATCCGCAGTTTCGCAAACTTTGAACACAGGCTGTCGCCTTCCTGAGTTCGTTTACAAGGACCAAAAAATATTTATGTTGCTGTGATGTCGCTGTTCAGTTTCACCATGTGGAAACATTAATCACGGTTTTGCAAACGCGTCTGCAATTTGACTATTGATGTAACCCGTACATCTTTTGGAATCATGCCCGCAAGCACGCGTCCTCTTTCGCTTGATACATTGAGGTACATGTAAGCATAGTGTGGGCATCAGCAAGAGACATAAATCATGAGCCCCCGCATATGCGGGGATGAGGATTTATGTCTACAGACAATGTATACGGCGATCGTGTGGTAAATAGACAAACTAGCCAGCTGCTATTCACGCTTGAGGTTAGTAGACACAAAGGGGGGCATCCCGATTGGCCACCAGATAAAGATATAGCATGGTAACATAAGCTAATGAGCACGCGCATCAACACACAGGCACGAGGCAGAGACAGTGGCAGATTTTTTATTTTTATTTTTTTTTAATTTGCCTACTTGTGTTTTGTTTTTAACCATGATGACTTCCTCAAACTTAACTCCTTCAACTCCGATACGCCACGGCAAGACATGGATCGAGCGTGGATCAGGCTATCACGCTCAATCTGTTTCCAGAAGTGTAATACAGTCCGCAGGGGGCAACTTCAAAATTTGCGGATTTCGGTCCTGTAGCAAATGTGTTAATCCATGTATGTAAATGCCTGGCAAGAGGCATAGATTTTCATAAGCGTTTGCAGCTGCAGGGGCTTATGAAGTCAGTTCTATGCCTAGTGCGAAAAAGTGGAACAGGTTGTCTTCGGAAACTAACGGCAACAGGTGTTAGCTGACTTATACAATCCAGCGCGAGACGAGCACGCGCGCTCTCGCATAATGATCATCAGTTGCACGTGCAAATATTGAAACATTATAGTTGTCGTGTATGAAAGCGTGTTTACATCTTTTCACGCCAGTTAACTCCTGCTTTTGTCTCATAATTGACGCCCTCACATTTGCTTAACGTGTGCACGTTTGTTAGCATGCTTTTATATTTTTAAATTATTTCAGTCAATTTTTAAACCACCGATCAGTACACTGAAAACGAATTAGACGACGGCGGCAGCGTATGTGTTGGATGATGTCGCCCCGTAGATTAACAATACAAAAAGTGCGCGGTTTCACATTACGTTAAAACGCTGTAGTTCATGTTACGTCATTCAAGGGGCCTCGCATCAACAGCTGCGGAAGTGTCGCAGAGCGAATCACGTACCCCGGCATATGGTGTTGACCGAGCTCGCGAGACGCGATCGCGTTATGTCTAGCGCTCATTTTACCTGAAAAGTTGTAAAGAAAAAATACTTTGGTAAGCAAAAGGTACTCAGGCCGACGTCAGCCTTAGCTGGCCCGCTGGGGGAGAGAGAGAGAGGGGGGCTGGGGTGGGAGGGGATGGTTGGAGGGGGGTGGGGATACGTAATACATGTACAACGAAAATCTTGCTTTCTTTTTGCCGTTATGTGGTTGTACGGTATTCCACTCAGACCAAAATACTATGTCAGGCTCTGGCAAATGTTATAATACTCAATCCAATGTTTCGCTGTGTTTCAGCGGCAGCAGCCTACGCGGGGTCGCCATTCGCGCCGGCCTATCTGGGTCCTGCTGACCTAGCACGTGCTGCAGGGCAGAAGCGCAAGCGTCGCCACCGGACCATCTTCACTGAGGAACAGTTGGAGCAGCTGGAGGCCACGTTCCACAAGACGCACTACCCAGACGTTCAGCTCCGCGAGGACTTGGCGCTAAAGGTGGACTTGAAGGAGGAACGAGTGGAGGTGAGAAACATGACATCTTATTTTTTGGTGCCGTCTTTGGTTGGTTGCTTCGTTGTTTCTTTCATTTTGTTCCTTATTTCTTTATTTCTGGATGGATGGATGAAATTTGTATTTATATATTATTATTTATTATTTATTTATTATTATTTATTTATTATTTATTATTTATTTATTATTTATTTCCGTTTACGCATGGTATAATTTAAATATCATGTTTATTTTGAAACATTTGTAACGATCTGATAGTCAAAATACTTCTCATCGTCAAGGACCATCTTCTCGTTATATTTTGAGACAAAGAAAATAGGGGCACATCTGAACTTTTTGAAGGCTTCAGTTCGCAAAAAGCTTTTACTGGGCTGCAGTATACATACCCACTTAGACAGTGACCGCCCTATTGTCCCACCAAATGCTTTCTTTCGTCCGTTCAAAACGAAAAGAGGCCCACCGGAATCTTGTGTCGGGACACCGTGAAAAGATTGCTTCTGATAGGCGATGGTAGCTGACGTTATAACTATTATATACGACCTTAGTCTGCATAATTATAAACAATCAGAGACAAGATGGCGGATAAACTGACCAGCGAAGAAAAAAAGAAAATATCGACTGGCGCCGACAATGACAGACTCGGAATTGAAGAAAAGAAAGAGGAAGAGCGACAAGATACCCCTAAGTAGAATTCACATCGGACAAGGGAATATGGACATGTGGCAACACTGACGTAAAGCAAGAGCTTGACTTGACCGCCCATCCGGAATTTGTCGCTTTCCTGCTCTGTGAATCAGTAAGTAATCCTACGGTCTTTGTCGATCTTCCTATAGTTCCGCGAGCGCTAGTGATTTTTAGAATTCATGATCCTAAGTAGAATTTATCTCATACTAATTTCGCAAGATTTTAAACCTGTTTTATCCTATAGATACGAGCTAGTTATCAGATTTTATGCTGCAAGGATCTGAAAACTACAGTGTGTGTCAAAGTTGCACATCGCTGGTCGAAACACGTTTTTGTCTGTGCGGGCTCAGTCTCATTCACTCGATTCACAGAGGTAGTGTTTCTGCTGCGATGGTGCATTTTTTCGTTTCCAATGATGCTTTCAGTTACGTAGACTTTGATGTGTGAGATGTTAAATTGACTGCAGTGCAGAAAGTGGGTATAAATGTTCTGTTTCGTGTTTCCGAGGGTTAAAGGATCAAAGGTCAAACTAAGCACCGTGGACGCTCGCTCAGTCGCTTTGCGCGAAAAGTCGAACAAGCCACGCCCTCGGTGGAGTACATGATGCAGCACGATCCGTTACTAATAAATACTAGCAGGTCAAGCGGAACGCGCATTGTGATTTTGACAGCATAGCGAGTATGAAAGGTTTATTCTACATTATCGTGGAAAATTACGTCACTAAACGGCGGATGCCGAGAACATCAGTACACGTGTTCACTGACACATGTGTACACCACACCGATGATCTCGTGACCTGCAGTATTGCGATACATTGATAGTCGGTCGGGTTCTGCGGCCTTGTGACGTAGGCTCATAAATATGCATATTAATTTTTTAAAAACCAGGCCGATGCAGACGATAAATCCGCGACTCGGGTACGAAAACATTACACCTTGCAAACGATAAATTTCGACATTTGGCATTGTACTTACAATGATAAAGCTCTAAGATAGTATACAAAAGACCCATACACATAATGTCTGCAGTATCTGTTACAAACAGTTTTGTGACTGTGTTAAGATGCTTGATCCTGGGCAATATAACTTTAAGCCACACATTTGCATGAAAAGCTGCACCCTCTTAAATGCGTGAAACCTTCCTTACAAACGTCACAATGTTAACAGTTATGGCTCATTTATAACCCCATTTTTCATCTATTTACAACGCAATGGAGCAAGTTTGTTTTAAAACGAAACAATGTATAGCTTTGTCTCCGTAGCCCACACTTGAGCCCAGTATTGGGCCGTATTCCTGATTCTGTCTGACTCTCTTTCTGCCCTGCAGGCCCTTCAGGGCGCGGGAACAGACCATCCACTGCTGGTGCAGATTAGAGAGCTCTACGCGGACTTGATGAAGGAATATTATGACATCATTTTTATTTGGGTCCCAGGCCATGTGGGCATCGAAGGCAACAGAATCGCAGATTCTGCTGCCAACAGTGCCCGCAGTGACCCTGTCCCTGACACTCAGACTGTCTATAGTGATTTTAAACCTGTTATTAGTGCGTACATAGCCCGCGAGTGGCAGTCCGAGTGGGACAAAGAGGAAGGGAACAAGCTTCATGAAGCTCTTCCTAAGTTGTCTGACAGTCTACCTTTCCGCTGCGGCAGCCGCCGTGAGGAGACTGTCCTTGCTCGGCTCCACATCGGGCACACATATGTTACGCACTCTTACTTACTTAAACAGGATGAGCGTCCATGGTGTTTTGCCTGTGATGAGCAGTTTTCTGTTCGACACTTTTTGCTGTATTGTGCTGACCTAATTGACACCAGATATAAACACTTCACAGCAGACTCCTTGAAGGTTTTGTTCCGGGATGTTCCCCCGGACAAAATCTTCAATTTTTTGAGAGAATGCAATATTTTTAACAAGATCTGAGCATTCATAGACTATGTGAATTTTTTTTATTTGCCCTTTTTGAGAGTCTGTAGACGTTTCTTTTCCAGACATGTGCGACATTTTAGCCTGAGATTTTTAATCTATATTTACATCTTGTCTTAAGACCTTGCTTTTAGTCTGGCTGACCAGATTTTTACCCATCCCGCCGTGAGATGGCCTTAGTCGCCTGCTCGGCGTTAAACCCAAATAACTAACTAACTAACGTATTGACACGAACGTCACGTTAGGCTCTAAATCGCTGCACGTGGAAGCTAGCGGGTATCCCGGGGTATCTTGCAAAAGTGGCGATAGTCATCAGGCGACAGATGTCACCTCTGGTGTGAACGCATTTACTGAATCCAGCCCATATACAAGAGACGTAGATCCTCATGAGCCCCCGCACGCTGCTGGGCCTCATGCGGATCTATGCCTTTTGCTGACGTTTTGCTCAGCTGTTGCCTTATACGAGGGTTGTGGTGTCTTTATTACATCTGTAGTCTACAATGGTGTAAAAGCCGTTGAACCTCTGGTGTCAGGTTTAATGCTGACTTTTGTGGTAATTCTGTTCAATGTGATTCATGGAGGCATAATTTTGACACGATGTGTATACATGTATGTACGTTCGTCAGTGAAGCCTGTAATATACATGACAAAAGCCTAAAAGCTTAACATGACACATCGTGTCAGTTTCATCAGTCGATAATCCTACTTTCATCTGCATTAGGCATAGATTCTTACGAGGTCCTTGCAGCCCACAGGGATTCATACGTATCTATGCATTATGCTTACCGAGTTGGGTTTGAGCAGTGCCTCAATTTGAGGGTGCCATTTGGGTGCTGTGCGCCATAGTGCGATCGTTCCGATATTTTGATACAGCTTTAATGCATCTTCAAACTAAACACCATTAGCTCCCCAACATGTTCGCACATAAACTACATTCATCAAAGTTTAAATCTGACAGAAAATCTGATCATACAGAGGATAATTGCGGACGATCGATTTAGTTAAAAGGCTAATCTGGCACTACCCTTGAACGATCACAGTGGATTCGTTTACCAGTGTGGTGCTTTGAAGGGTGATTGTGTTGAGAAGAAAAACAGTGTGAATAGACGGTACAACACTCATGAAAAATCCCGCGGATGATTTTGGAATATTGGAAAATTTGAAGCTTTTTTTGCACCTGTTGCCTGTAGATTGAGGAGATAATGGTTTTGACGGCAGACAGGTCATTGGTCAGTGGGCGAACAGAGCATTTAACTTGCGATTAGGCTTAACCCTTTGCGCGTCGGTAGCGGTTTTAGCCGCGATGACTCCTACCGACACACGAAGGTTTAATTCCGTCCATCTGTCAGCATACATACCCAATGCGCAAAAGACCATCATACGCGTGCCATGGCGGCTGACATCGGCCGGATGGCCTTTTGCGTATTGGGTAGAGGGCGTTTATGGACAAATAAGCGTGCTTTGGGAAAAGGTGTGTGTTTGTGTGTTTGTGTGTGTGTGTGCGTGCGTGTGTGTGGTGTGTGTGTGTGTGTGTGTGTGTGTGTGTGTGTGGTGTGTGTGAGGGGCGGTGGGGTGGGGTCTGGAACAGTCACTCTTTCAGTCAGCCATAACAGCAGCTGGTACTGTTATTGCATAGTAAACGAGTCACCGTTTGGATAGATGTACGTTTGGTTGACACGTCCATATTTCTAATAAGGAAAACACTGATAAAGCGAAGGCAACGAAGGGGATCTTCATATTAGATCATACATAAACAGAGCTTAAGTAAACCTGATACTGACGGTAAAATATCACAGAAGATCGTGTGTAGTATGTTGCCACTTAATTAACTTGCAAAACGCGTTGACATCAAAGCAGTGAAAACGTACATGTAGAATATGTGGCTATGCACTCTGTCTCGGTCTCTCTCTCTTGTCTCGGTCTCTCTGTCTGTCTCTGTCTCTCTGTCTTGTCTGTCTGTCTGTGTGTCTGTCTGTCTGTCTGTCTCTCTCTTTATTATTATTATTATTATTATTATTATTATTATTATCTTTTAATCTATTTTATGTTGTAGATGTTAGCAACGGCAAGTTTGTAAAATGACGATTTGTTTCTGTCAAAACATTTTACCGTTGATAAATAAAGTTTCATCATCTCTCTCTCTCTCTCTCTCTCTCTCTCTCTCTCTCGCTCTCGCTCTCGCTCTCTCGCTCTCTCTCGGGGAAACTTATATCTTCCCCACCCCTTTCCATGGGGGAAAAAAAAGATAATCATCAAACTCCATCACTGCCAAGAAAAAGTGAAGCGCTGCAAGAGACATCGATCCTCATACGCCTCCGCAGTTGCGGGGGCTCGTGAGGATCTAAACCTCTTCTAAGACCACTTTGTATCCTTGTAGCTTTGACGGCTTAGGCTCTTTAGTGTTGAATTAACTTATTCGAGACGTGCCGCCTCCGTATACTGAAGCGGCACGTCTCGAATGAGTTAAAAAAACGTTTATAAAGAAACATAATCTGCAGCCACTGGCAGTGAAGCGGTTAGTCTGATGTTATTATACAGTGTATATTGCATTTAGTTAGCAAATGCAGACATCTGGACTGTTTATTCTCTGTTAATTTTCAAGTTAGAGCTTAGCGCCTCAGTTTCACAAGCAGTATAATGGGGTAACACAACCTGGGTGTCCCGATCTGCTGTACGTAGAACATCGAGGGAGGTAACCAGTGTTGGGGACGACAAAACTGATATGCTGACCACAAAATAACAGATCACACACAATATAATTCAATATTATATGAATAAGAATGACATTATCCACAGAAAAACCAACGAAAATTTACATACCTGGATCACAAAAATATTAGGAGGGGTAATATTGCACGCTATGCCGCATATGCCACGTTTCTGAATAGGTAAACTGATACAATGCTGGTTCCTTTACGATGGAAAAGAAAACACGACAGGAGGTATATTTTATTCATTTGGTTCAAATCGTTTATTTCTTTGCAAATGCATTAAAGGATATACAGCAATTTCCATCAGATCAACTTGAAATAAGCTACAGGCTTCTAGGATGATCTGGACACTGAATCAATTATATTTGCATTTGCATGGAGTTTAAATACAAAGTAGGTAAGTAAATATATATATATATATAATGTTTTCCTCCCTACGTCACACGACCAGTCACTTTAGCGCAAACTGTACCATGTGACCGTGATATAAAAACCCCTGTAGCGAAAAATGGCGGACGTTTTATAGCCCTCTCGATGACGCGTTAGGACCTCGTTTTCGAGTCTTGATAGCAATTCGGTTCGACAAAATAGCAGAAAAAAACGCACTAAAGTAGTCCTATTTGACGTAATACACATCCTCTGCCTTATTTTTTACGACGTGAGGAGCCAACTTAAACAATATTTTACCACTAATTACACAGCGCAAATAAAAGCCTTCGCCAAATCCAACTCATCGCCATGCACCGAGCATTTTCAAAGTTCGGGAAACCACGGAACAAAAATAGCTTCCGAGTTTTTTTTTAACCAATCGGAGACAGCAATCATTGTAAACAACACACTATCGTCTGCTCAGCCGGCAGATGTCAATATTACCAACATGCCACGATTTCACCAAAGCACAGTGCAACAAATTCAAGAATTAAAACGAAAATACACACCCAACAACACTATAAAATCTAACAACACAGCGGTAAACACTCTTTGTGAGTACCTAAAAGAAACAAACCAAGATGTGAATTTCGAATATTTATGGACACAAAATATACTATTGTGCTTTTGGTGCTGGTCAGTGCGTCTGATGAGCATCGATCGAATGTGTCTAATAGAGTCCTTATTAGCTGTTTTGCTCATTATTCGTGTCTTGTATACACTTTATTTGTTCAAACTTGTATTCAATTAAAATATTTAGGAATCTCGATGCATGTAGTACTATTATTTTCAGTGTTTTCTTTCAAGCTGTCACACACAAAGCACGATATTGCCAAAGTTCTCTCTTCACGTCACTCAATACGGGACTATCTGAAAAAAACCATCACACGAATTTTCGAAGACTATCTGACATGTCAACGCTGAAAAATAAAATCTTACCTTAAATCCATCTCCACACTAGACCTGCTGTTTTTAACAACGAGCGTTCTTTGGCATTCCTTTTTCCAAATATCCAAACACACTTTAGAATAAAAGAACGACAATCTGCTGCACACTAGGAGCATCCCCTTCAAAGTCATCTTGAATCTAAAAGCACCAGGAACCATGCTAACGTGCACTGACATGCTATCACATGGTCAAATGCCGATCGCTTCATCAAGAACTTAATTTTTTCTGAATCACACAGCAGTAAAGAAGCACTGTCATTGCAATACTTTGACGACCTTTTGTAGACATTGCAGCTTGAATCATTCTGTACACAACCCAAAATAAGTTTTTGACTCGCGAAATTTGCGCTTCACGCGGAATCATGCTACGTCACACTCTGTCTCGTAAGGACTGGGAATCCCCGGCAGAACATGTATATTCAATGGTGTCACCTATCTGCCACAGAATCATCCGGCTTTGTCAACTGGATTTTTTTCTAAACAATACACGGAGGAAGGAAAACAAATACGTTATTGGTCGGAGGGGTTCGCTACACGGACCTTTTTTGTAGGCCTTCGGGAGGTCAAAGGAATCATACCTTCCGCCTTCGGGGTACAATGATTCCTTTGACCTCCCTCAGGCCTACAAAGGTCCGTGTAGCGAACCCCTCCGACCCCTCCGACCAATAACTTATTATTATTATATTACTTTACTTACTTACGCCTGTCACCCCTACCCGGGTATAGGCCGTCGACGAGAGACCTCCAGCGACTCCTGTCCTGTGCTTCTCCTTCGATTTTACTCCAGGTGGTTCCCAGTCTCTTCATGTCTGCTTGGAGGTCTCGACGCCAGGAGTTTCTCGGCCTACCTCGTTTCCTCTTTCCCTGGGGGTTCCATGACAATGCCTGCCCAGTGATACTGGAAGCTGGCTTTCTCAGACTGACCAATCCATCCCCATCTTCTTCGCCCAATTTCATTCTCTGCTGTTATCTGCTCTGTTCTCTCCCAGAGTCTGACGTTGCTGATCTTCTCTGGCCAGTGGATTTTCAAAATTCTTCTAAAGCAAATGTTCATGAAGATCTGTACTCTGTTGACTGTGTTTTTTGTCAATCTCCAAGTCTCTGCTCCATATAGGAGAACTGCATTTACGTTGGAGTTAAAAATCCGGACTTTGGTGTGTTGTGACAGCTCTCTGGAACTCCACACTTTTTTTCAACTGGAGAAAGGCTGCTCTGGCTTTACCGATTCGTGCTCTGACATCTGCATCAGTGCCGTCTTTTTTGTCAATGATGCTCCCGGGATAGGTGAAGGACTCCACCTCCTCCAACGGGGTGCCAGCAAGCAAGACTGGTTCTTCCCTGGTTGCGTTCGGCCTCATTGTCTTTGTTTTCTGTTTGTGAATGGTGAGGCCCACTTGGGACGAGATGTCAGCAAGCCTTGTGGTCTTGTCCTGCATTTGTTGATGAGTGTGGGACAGTAATGACAAGTCGTCTGCAAAATGGAGGTCGTCAAGCTGTGTCCACAGTGTCCACTGTATTCCACTTCGTCAGTGCTCTGTGGTCATCTTCATGACCCAGTCTATGACCAGTAGGAAGAGGAACGGAGACAGCAGACACCCCTGCCTGACACCGGTTCTGACCTGGAGCTCCCTGGTGAACTGCCCTTCGTGGATCACGCGACATGTCATGCCATCGTAGCTGCTCTTGATCAGGCGGACGAGCTTTGTGGGTACACCGTAGTGTCGTAGGAGTTTCCACAGAGTCTCTCGGTCCACACTGTCAAATGCTTTCTCATAATCCACAAAGTTGACGTACAGCGGGGAGCTCCACTCCAGAGACTGTTCCACGATGATGC
>BTPG01000004.1:81838474-81882235 GCA_036245525.1 Semisulcospira habei | reverse complement strand
CCTGGTTGCGTTCAGCATTGTCTTTGTTTTCTGTTTGTGAATGGTGAGGCCCACTTGGGACGAGATGTCAGCAAGCCTCGTGGTCTTGTCCTGCATTTGTTGATGAGTGTGGGACAGTAGTGCCAAGTCGTCTGCAAAATCGAGGTCGCCAAGCTGTGTCCACAGTGTCCACAGTATTCCACTTCGTCTGTGCTCTGTGGTCCTCTTCATGACCCAGTCTATGGCCAGTAGGAAGAGGAACGGAGACAGCAGACACCCTTGCCTGACACCGGTTCTGACCTGGAGCTCCCTGGTGAACTGCCCTTCGTGGATCACGCGACATGTCATGCCATCGTAGCTGCTCTTCTTGATCAGGCGGACGAGCTTCGTGGGTACACCGTAGTGTCGTAGGAGTTTCCACAGAGTCTCTCGGTCCACACTGTCAAATGCTTTCTCATAATCCACAAAGTTGACGTACAGCGGGGAGCTCCACTCCAGAGACTGTTCCACGATGATGCGGAGAGTGGCGATCTGATCTGTACATGATCGGTTCTTCCTGAATCCTGCTTGCTGGTCTCTCAGCTGGGGGTCAACGGAGCTCTTCATTCTCTCCAGGATGATCCTGTTGAAGACCTTTCCTGGTACTGACAGCAAGGTGATTCCTCTGTAGTTGGAACACTTGCTGAGGTCGCCTTTCTTGGGAAGCTTGATTAGGTACCCCTCCTTCCAGTCAGCCGGCATCACCTCCTCTTCCCAGATCTTTCCAAACAGTGGGTACAGCATCTCCACTGTTGTCTCTAGGTCTGCTTTCAGAGACTCCGCTGGGATGCCATCTGGGCCTGCTGCTTTGCCGTTCTTCAAGAATGCCACTGCTCTTCTGATCTCTTCCCGGCTGGGTCTGTCACAGCTGATGGGTAGGTCGGTCTCTGCTGGCTGGATGTCTGGGGGGTCGGGTGGGCTGGGTCTGTTCAGTAACTCTTAAAAATACTCGGCCCATCTGTCGAGTTGGTCTGCTCTGTCTGCAATAGGCTTGCCTTCTTTGTCTTTTACTGGTCTTTTTGTATGGCCATACTTGCCCGACAATCTTCTGGTAATGTCGTAGAGCTGTTTCATGTTGCCGCTGCCTGCTGCCTTTTCTGCCTCTGCTGCCAGGCTGTCTGTGTAGGCCCTCTTGTCTGCCCTGATACTATTCTTCACCTCGCGGTTGGCTTTCGAGTATTCCCCTGTGCCCTTACTTTGGCTGCTCTTGTGCGACTGTTGTTGACAGCTGCTTTCTTCTGCTTCCTCACTTCTATCTTCTTCAAGGTCTGTGCCGACAGCCAGTCCTTGTGATGGTGTTTCCTGAACCCTACAGTGTCTTTGCAGGTTGAGTTCAGCGCCTCTCTAACTGCCTTCCACTACTGCTCTGTGGTGACCGCCTCCTCTTCATTTACTAGCTCCTGTAGCGCTTGAAACCGTTGGACAGCACTAGTTTAAACTCTTCTCTAACTCCAGTTTCTCTCAGGAGGCCTACATTATAGCGCTGTCTTCTTGTTGTCTCTGTGCGGCTTTTCTTTAGCTTGAGCTTCATTCTTAAGGTAAGCAGATGGTGGTCGGAGGCGACATCTGCTCCCCTCCTCACTCGAACATCTTGAAGGGATCTTCTAAATTTCTTGCTAATGCAGATATGGTCTATTTGGGTCTCTGTTGTATGGTCAGGTGAGACCCAAGTTGCTTTGTGTATTCTTCTGTGTGGGAAGATGCTGCCTCCAATGACTAGTCGGTTTAGAGCACAAAAGTCTACAAACCTCTCCCCGTTCTCACTCATCTCCGAGCCTAGTCCCTGTCTCCCCATCACCTCTTCGTATCCGGTGTTGTCCTCCCCTATTTTGGCATTAAAATCGCCCATGACGATGGTGATGTCTTGCTCCGCACATTTGTCCAAGGCACTCTGGAGTCGGTCGTAGAACTCTTGTTTCTCTTCCTCGTCACTGTCATTAGTGGGCGCATAACACGTGGATGACGTTCAGCTTGAGCTTTTTCTTGGTTCTAAAGGCTGCTGTGGTAATTCTTGGCCCAAGAGGTTCCCAGCCCATCAGCGCGCTCTGTGACACTGGTGACAGCATAAATGCTACACCTTCTGTATGGGGGGCATTCTAATCTTCATGACCTGAATACAGAATCATCTCCCCACTTAACAGCCTTTTCTGGCCAGACTGCGTCCATCTGGCTTCACTGATACGTAGCAGGGAAAGGTTGTTCTTTTGCATTTCCGCTGCTATCTGGGCGGCGTTGCCGCTCTGGTACATGGTCTTGACGTTCCATGTGCCCGTGGTTGTATCCCTGGATAGAGAGAGGCGGCTCGGTCCTGTGGCTTCCGAAGTCTTTCGGCTTTCACCACAAGACGTCATAAGTCTTCTGGTAGAAGAACCTTCCTCCTCCAGGAATGGAATTACTGTTAGTCTTTTCGTTGGCGTTTTTGTGGCTATTTCCTTTTTTGCAGGGTGGGGAACACGCCCAACCCCCTTACTAGGAGGACCAGGGGTTTTTCTGTTGGGGTCACCTTCCCTTAGACCATGTTGGTTCACGGCACCTTATTTTATTCGGTGCACCCCTCTCACGAGGGACCCCCTATCCACCACCCAGGGGACGCGCCTCAACGCCATATGGTCCCAGCGCGAGGAGAAGGCATTGCGATGCAATGAAAATGTTTCGTTTCTTGTGCATTTCGTTTCTCCGTGTAGGGAAGCCTTTATACTATGTTGGTTCACGGCACCTTATTTCATTCGTTGCACCCCTCTCGCGAGGGACCCCCTATCCACCAACTAGGGGACGCGCCTCAACGCCATATGGTCCCAGCGCGAGGTTATATATATATATATATATATATATATATATATATATATATATATATATATATATATATATATATATATATATATATATATATATATATATATATATATATATATATATATATATATATATATATATATATATATTCATCTGACGTTTGTCGTTACAACAGCTACAGCAACACTGTCACGCCTGCTGTCTTAACCCTTTCACTGCCAAGGAAAACCGAATGCAATCCAAATGTCAAAGAGACAACGATCCTCATGAGCCCCCGCTTTTGCTCATGAGAATCTATGCCTCTTGCGAACCCTGCTTTGTCTCCGTTTTCCTTGGACGGCTATGGCGTTGAAAAAAGTTCAGAGACACAACAACAACAACACTGTAACGCCTGCTGTCTTCAGCAGGCCTACATTATCTGCACGTTACACAGATGCTGGAAGTGTCACATATTGTCTATAGAAACTGATTGTAGATATGCTATGTTTACGACGAAATCTAACATGTAAACGGCATGTACGTGGCAATAAGGTAATATAGTCTGTGATAATTTACCGGAGTATATTCACGTGGGCAAAAGATGATACTATAGCTTATGGTAACCCCTTCATTGCCTGTGAAAAAAAAAAAGGTGAAAACGATCCAACTGCAAGAGACATGGATCCTCATGAGGATCTATACCGCTTGCTGAGACCGGTTGGTACCCATGTTTCTTGGACGGTGTTAAAAATCAGTACCTCTGATTAACATTAAAACTGAGAAACTACGTCAGTCACACTGACTGATTAGAGTACGGAGAACAGTGCAAGCACGCAGAAGGCATACATCCCCCCCCCCCCCCACCCCCACCCCGACGCCTCTGTGAAGTTATGAGTCAGACCGAGACTGATAAACTGTCACAACCACGATGGAAAAGTGAAACAAACCCTCACGGCCGTCCACCCGCTATTTCTCGCCTCGTCGGCCATGTTGTCCGCACGACAGGCTGTTTGTTCCTCCTCGGCTGAAGAGTTATCAAGGTCAGGACAGCAAATCGGCGCCTGATGGTGATTAGTGGTTTCATTCTACTACTAGTACTCGGCAGGAACCTTTATAACCTGCTCTGCCCGAGGAACAGAGTTTACATACACGCATCGTTCAACCTGCAAGAGGCATAGATTCTCATAAGCGGCCCCTACAACCACAGCGGCTCTACAGACGGAATCTACGCCTCCTGCCGACGGACTAAGGATTAGGATTTCCGAGGGTCCGTCAGTCACGGTCACAAGAGTTCATCAAGGCAGAAAATGAAGAAGCACTCTAGGCAGGCGTCATCTTATCGGCCCTTCATTAAACTGGGGATTTTCGATGTTTTCTTTTCCACCCCACTGCCGGGCTGGCTACCCCGTTACTGACAAGGACGCTGTTTAGGTGTCAGTAATCTTCATGTCTCTCAGCCGGGCTGAAATGGCCGGTGGAGTGGAGGTAGACTGAGATGACGTAGAAGAGAAGGGGAGAGGGAGAGCGAGACGGGAGACACTAAAATCAACACAAATAAAAGAGAGGTTTTAAAAATCTTTATTTTTATTTCTTAAATTATTATTATTATTATTATTATTATTATTATTATTATTATTATTATTATTATTATTATTATTATTATGTCCCCGATCACTACATTGCAAGGGGGACATAAATACGAATTACTGAACTGAAAAGAGAGAATCGGCGGTGAGCAAACTGGCTTACTAGTACAAGAAAAGAGCCGCTATGTCCGTAGCGAGTTCCGCCCATCTGAGACCACGATGCGGGCGGATACTAAAATACCTGTCTTCTTTTTCTTATTGCGCATCCAGTCCATTGTCAGTCAAACCAGGCTGCCATGATCTCGACATACCCTTGTTTCCCTTTCACATCAGGACTTGTTCCTGAAGGGGACGAGATTCATACTGAGGTCAGTCAGTCAGTACCTCATCGATGGTGGTTCAGTCATGACAATCTCAGTGTACCTCTTGCAGATAGAACTGGTTGGTTGGTTGGTTGGTTGGTTAGTTCGGGTTTAACGTCCACAGCACCGAGGTAATCATGGACGGCCCTGACGGGCGGGTTATGAGGGACAGAGAAATCTATTGCAGATAGAACTGACTGGCACAGGTAACTATATTATAAACGAGAAAGACGAGAGCGCTAGCGCGAGTAAGGGGGGTGGGGAAGGAGGCGGGCAGGGGGCGGAGACTTCGGACAGAGACGATCACATGATATGGCTAGCCGCGGGGCTCTAAACACACACTCGCGCGCTTCCCTCAGCTGCACTTTCGCGAGAGAGAGAGGATTGAGCACAATATGATCATGCGGTCAGGAGAGAGAGAGAGAGGGAGAGGGAGACACAATACCGGAGAGGGGGAGGGAGAGGGGGAGGGAGAGAGGGAGAGAGACACAATACCTGAGGGGGAGAGAGAGGGAGAGGGAGAGAGACACAATACCGGGGATGGGGAGGGGGAGGGATACACAATACCGGAGAGGGAGAGGGGGAGGGAGAGGGGGAGGGGAGGGAGACACAATACCGGAGAGGGAGAGGGGGAGGGGGGAGAGAGAGGGAGAGAGACACAATGCCAGAGAGGGAGAGAGAGAGGGAGGGAGAGGGAGAGAAACACAATACCGGAGGGGGAGGGGGAGGGAGGGAGAGAGAGGGAGATAGACACAATACCAGAAATCTGCAACGGGCACAGATCCTCGGGAGCCTGGGTAGGTGTCCGGAGGCCATCACGATTTATATCTTTTGGATTTATTTAATTCACTCTTATGGTCCTTGGATAGATCTTACGCGGATTTAATTCAGATGTTTTCGGGGTGCTCTCCCTTGGAGCAATTTGCATAATAATCGTGTCGTACCTAAGTTGCCGAACCGGTTTCAGTTCGCTTCAGTGTGACGCTTCTGATCGCGGGAGAAAATTTGATATGGTTTTAGTTCAGAACGATGCTTGGAAACAATGTCGTGGGATTGGCGAGTCTGTATGTCGGGCAACAGTCTACGTGGAATAGAACATTGTCTGTTCAAGTGAAATTTTAGTCCATCAGTAACAGATTACACTCGAGCTGATCTGTGATCTTCGCGAGGTCGTAAGGTTTTAAATCACAGAAAGACACATGTACATTTACCTCCTTCATTGGCACTGGACGGAGCCTGTGTTTTTGAAACCTTTGTTAGTTCATCGCCAAAGATCCCCGGCCGTCAAAGCCGGAACAAGAGGCATCAGTAGATCCTCATGACCTCATGAGAATCTACACCTCTTGCAGTTGGGTAGTATTCAATTTCTCTTGGCAGTGAAAGGGTTTAAGAGCTTGACCTCTAGTTGTTTGAAGCTTATACAATTTTGCGAAAAGTAATGTAATGAATGCGATGTATTGAAGAGAAAAAAACGCCCCTCCCCCCCTCCCCTCCCCTCCCCGCCCAAACAACAACAACAACAACAAAAATCAACAACCAACCAGTCAACTAACCAACCGGCCAACCAACCGACAGCCGCCTTCAAACCAACTAAAGCACTCTGCATACAGTTTTAATTGTAGTAAATGCTGTGTTGACTGCAACACAAAAGCTTTACACGCTACTTATAGCACTACAAGCCCAGCACGCACAGACCGTAAAGGAAATATCATGCATATTTAATGAGCGCGTGCGGATCGATAGGCAACAAGAGAATTAAAGAATTACTTATACATACTGCGCGCGCAGCTTCAAAGCGGCACGCGCACCGCCATAAACTGTGAGCCTGTGTAGTCGCAGGCTGAAATCTTTTAACCTCCGTGTGAAAGACAGATATGGAAGAAATTGGCCGCTCCTTACTTCGGGGCGTGCTTTGCAACTTGTAAACAACATTCCCCCTTGATCAAGACCGGCACAAAGGCCGAGAATTTGAATGCAGAGGTTGACGGACTCCAGTTGTCTGCTCTACTTTTGTTTTAGAGTTTTGCAAGATGCATAGATTTTCATGAGCCCCTGCGGCTGTATCCGCTATGGTTCATGGAAATCGATGCCGCTTGCACATAAAGGTAGCATAACAATAGACATAAATTGTGATTAGATCTATCGGATCTATGCGGCATTTCCTCCCTGTGAGACGGAACAGTTGTACGCAAAATGACCTGTTACCACGAAAGGTGAGAGAAGTCGCTCAGCGGCTATGCCGCTATGGGCAGTAAACAGAGGTTGGGGCCTATCTTGGGTAATTTGAGATTAGTGCACCATTATGCAGTCCAGTCATTTTTGAACAACATATTCGCTGCTTTTCCTTCAAAAATAGCTAGAAATATATAAAAACCGTCAATTTCGTGACTTACTGTTTGGTTTTGCCCTAAAAAATGAGGCCAAAAATGACCAACTTGCAACGATCGTGCATACAGCATCCCTTGCATCCCAGCACCCCATCATGTTATATAGCGTTGGAAATTTGAACTTATCTACTTATAGGGCGTTGGCATAGATTCACTGTACAACCCAAACAGAAGGCATGTACTGAAGAGACATCAGTTTTCGGTGAAAACTAAACAGAAGCCCTTGGCCAATCAGTATCCGACTTTTTAAATGATCTAAGCAACTTTACCAATGCCGGCTGGCAGTAACGACGCGTGCGATTGACTCATGCTTGACAAAGGGAGACTACAGCCTTAACTTCCGTACAAAACATCGCTACTTGCTTTTAATCGAAACAAGCTTGGATAGACGAATTGATTATCTTATGCGCGGTTTGAATTCCAACAATATTTTTGAGAGAGTGAGTGATGGACTTGCATAGCAGCTGCTAGATACTGCTTTCTGATGGCATATATATTTTATTATACATTCAGAACTCACAGGTAGTGATCCTGAAGAAGGCAGTGTAGCGAGCATATTTTGACATTCCAACTGTGAGATACCCAATGTAAAATGTTGATATTCTACACAAATTTGATGAATATTAAATCTGTCCACTATTTGAAGCATTGCTATAAGTGTCTTGTTGAAGTTTCAGTACACTATGTGCATGACTGACTTTGATTGCTTTGGAAAAAATGCTCGAAAACTGACAGAAAATTTTGAGCTCGTTTTTCTCAAAATGTACACTGTACCACTTAAGAATTTCAAACTTGAATAACTCTTTCATTTTTCATCCCACATACTTAATTTTGGGTATCAATGGAAAGTTTTTGTCCTCCTCTTTACAATGATGTGCATATCTTAGTACCCACCAAATCGACTTGTCTTACCTTTTGTGGGAGCAGGTCGCAATTTTATGCTCCGTCCTCCGTCAATGCCAGCAAGAGGCGTGGATTCTCAGAGATGAGCCCCTGCTGCTGCAGGAGTCCATGAGGATCTGTGCCATGTGCAGACGGCAAAGATTGAACCGGATTTGATTGTTCAAGCCTTTCGGACTAGCAAAACAAGCACTCAGCTCTGTAGGTAATTATCGCTTTAACGTCACCACTACAACACGAGCTGAATTGCTGGTCGTCTGCACGATCAATGACGAAGGACAGGTTTCACAGTATACAGCAGTAATTTCTCATTTCTGCTAAAAATGTCGATGAAATGGCTCAACGAATGATAAATGATGAGTCATCGATGAAAAATCATAACACACACACACACACACACACACACACACACACACACACACACACACACACACACACACACACACACACAAACACCCACACACATGTATGCTTGTACGGTAAATCTAATAAGAACTTGAAGGCTTCTAAAAAAAAAAAAAAGAACCAGAAGAAAACGGTTTAAAATGCTTCTGTGTCTGTTAACGGCTTTCATTAGTCCCAGCAAAAATTCCGAAACCGAAATGTTTATTATGTGCTTCAGAAAAGACTGAATAAGCCGACTAACTTTTAGTTCGCCAGCCTGCTGTTAGATTAAAAAAAAAAAAACTGTGTCCACACTGGTTGTCTCCCTCGATTCGCTACAGCGAATCGAGGGAGACAACCAGTGAGGACTGTCTGGTTTTTATTCAGTTCTAGACCACTCTTTTGATGTTGTTGCTGTTCTCGCCGGTCTAATTGTGTTTAGTTGCAGAAACGTGCTAAGAAAGCCCATTAATACGCTGAACGTTTCAACATCCATATTTCCGCTTTGTGTGTGCAGGTGTGGTTTAAGAACCGCCGTGCCAAATGGAGGAAGCAGAAGCGAGAGGAAGAGGCCGCCAAGCGTGCGCAGGAGGGGAGAAGCAGCACACCGGGCAAACAGACGACAGACCAGGACGGCGCCACCAGTAGCTCCCGACACGCCGACAAACACGTCGACGACACCGCCGACAGAGACGCGGAAGGGTCGATCTGTGTCGATGACGACGAAGAGAAATCTTACTCGCTATCCGCCATGCGCTCGGGTGACAGAGACTTGACGACGTCCTCTCCGGAAGTGACTTCACCTTTAGTGGTAATGGCCGCGGAGCGTGCGCATTGCTCGTCTGGTTCAGGAGCGGCCTACCCCAGTAATCCGTCCACGCCTGAAAGAGACTACCACGCAGAGTCTGACATTGCTCACGATTCCGATGGAGACCTGTCGTGTTGATCTGTGCTCCAGTCATATCGTTGTGAAATTCTGTTTCGTTCGTTTTGCGTACGCCCTGGCCTCACCCCACAACCTCGCCGGCTCTGCCAATAACAGGAATATAAATGAGGCCAGCAAGAGGCAAAGAACCTCATGAGCCCCCGCGGATGCGGGGGCTCATGTGGTTCATTGCCTTTTGCAATCGGGTGGTACATGACTATTCATTTTACTCGGCACTCGACGTTCGCTCACTCTGCACTGAGCGACAATCAGAAGGATCCCAGTCAAGTTTAGTTTCCTTACGCAAAACTGTTTCTTCTTGAGTGAGTCTGTTATACTTGTAGCAAGTGAATATTTATGACCCTCCTCCTCCCCCTGCCCTACCCCAGCCCATCCGCATATCCACGTACCCCTACTCCTGCAGGCTGCAAGAGTTCATGAGAATCGTGCGTTTAGCAAAGGACGTACAGTCCTTTCTTGACGAAGTACCGGGCTGTGTATAGATGACGTAAAGTCCTCTTTTTTTTTTTACGACGTACTGTGTATAATTCAAGTCAGTGAAACTGAACTATTGTTCACTGGCTTTTGTTGTTTAATCAATCAGCAGACTCAAGCATCTAGACTGTGCGACTTGTTTATTTCTACAAGACTGTGCACATGCAAGAGAGACAGTGAGAATGACATTGGACTGAACTTTACACTCTGCTGTTAACACGTTAGAGACGTGCTGCATTCGGATACGCGGCTTTATGCCACGTATCCGGATGCGGGCACGTCTCAAATTAGTTAAAGACGGACAGGGGCAAGTGCTACATAAACTGAAACTGTTCACGCTTTGTGAGACGTCAGCCCGCGTACAACTAAACAGATCATGATTTTGCTCGCACTGTTACACGTTGCTATTGGCGTCCTGTGTTCTTTCGTTCAACTGTGTAAGCACCAGCCTGCCTCAGGTGATTGCATTTCACATTTGACGTGATTGCATCCATGACTGTAATTGCTTACATTTTATGTGAACTTCAAGTAACGTGAAGTCTTTGAGTCATCCTTCACCTGGCATCTCAGTGTTGCCACTGCAGGAGCTCGTCATGATGTGTAATACACTGCCTGTAAAACTTAACAGCGTTTTAGTGACAGAATTTGACCATTCTGCTGTCGGTTGCGCGCTTTGTCGAGGGGATTCCTGCAGGAATCACCTCGACAAAGCTCGCTACCGACAGCAAAAGGGTTAATATACAACCTGTTATGATATATATTCGATCAAAACTCAGGTGACCGTAATGACAACCCATAATTATTCTAAAACGACCGCTAGTGTGTAGTAATAGTGAGACAGAAGAAGACTAGATGTGAATGGCTTGTAGTCGCATACTATTAACATGTGTACTGGTCTGTAATTTTGTACCTTACGGCTTCATGCCGTAAGGTCCAAAGACACACACCAGCACGTAAATACTATAAACTTGTAGATTTCTGAACACTTCTGCTGACGGTAAAGTGCAGAATTATGTTAGTAATGACTGTGTACTATACAGCCTGTGGTAACATTCGACGAACACGCCATCAGCATATATCGTGTGACTGAAAAGACAGTTATTTAAACACGTACCATACGCAAAATGAATTTTTAATCATTGGTTATAATTATAGATTTCCCTATGCAGTAATATCTAAAGACTTTAGGGAAATGCGATTTTGCTCCTTCAAATGAGTAAAACAGCACTTCTTTAATTTAATTTTAATGATCAAAGTTGCAATTTTCTTAGACTAAATTTTAGGGAAAGGCGATTTTTCTTCATAGCATTTCTTCACGTTATACCCTCTGTTGCATCTTTCTCATCAGAAAAAAAGTTGCAAATTGTGTACATGTACTTGTTTGTACATATATTTTGAACAAGCCTAGATATTAATAAATTGTGTAACTGTCTTTTCTAATCGTGCTCTTTTCTTCGTTGGGGTTTTCTCTCCATACTCGTGATTAGAAATCTTTACTGCGAAATGAACTATTCAAAGAACTCTGTCTATTTATATATCAGTGACGTAGTGCGGTAGAAGGCTTTTACAGTAAAACGTTTCTAACCTTTTTTTAGAAGCATGTCGTGCACCAGTTTTAAAAGTGTGTTAAAACATCTGTTAACTAAAACGATTTTAACTATTAAATCGTGCACCCGGCTCCCGGACGCAAAACTACTGAATGTATGTGTGCTTGTATGAGATTTTGGACCTTACAACCTATGACAAACCAGCACATATTTAAGGGTACCGGTACGGGGGCGAATCTTTTGATTTTAGGCCCTGTGGGAAGCAAGGCCTACACTCTAAGCGCCATTTGTCTTAAGTTAAAAGCCCCTAGCCCCTTTCATGAGGTAAACGATCCGCCCCTGTGGTAGTTTGTTCTTGTGTCTTCAAGAGCGTATGACTGTGTCAGTGCACTTTTGTTGTCACAGACGATGGACGAAAAGATTATTTCATCGCTATTACGATTTGTCCGAGGCCGAACATGTTAGATAAACGTTGATCGGAAACCGGAAGTAGGTTAAAAAAAACTGCCAAGTCTTTTAACTCATTCGTCTGCGGCACGTCTCGAATGAGTTAACGCAAATAGTGGATTGAAGTCAAGTAACATAAAAAGAAGCTATATTGCATCTTTGTCCGGTTTTGTAAGCAACTGTCTTCGTCAAGGCCGCACGCGCAATATTGACCTATTTCTGATTTCCGAACAAAATGTATCGTAAATGTATAAATATGTGTAAGATGGATAATGTTTTCATGGTAAACTGCATGTTCTTCAACATTAATTTTATATGCTAGTCAGTTTCTTTGCTTTTTATCGTGTAATAAATACGATCTGACATACAATGTTCCCGGACAGACAAGAGCTACAAATTCTTCATACAATAGATTGCAGCCATGCATTTTGTTTAAAACTGTATTGACTGTATATATTTATTCGGTTGTTGGGTTTGGGGTTTTTGTTGTTTTACTCGTCGTGAACATTCATGATTCCGGTACATTCCCGTTTTACAAAACGCAGAAATTATTTGCACAATGTGTACCCCGCATTCATTCCGTTTCGCTGCGTTGATTTCCATTCCCAGTTCTGTTCAGACGATCTCATTCGTTTAAAATATCTTTATGACTTTAACTCCTTCAACTCGACGCACGTATTTCCCAAATTTTGGAGGCGTCATCTAACGACTATGCACCTGTTGCAGGAGATGGATCGACCATGATAATTCAAGGGTAGTGGCAGATTAGCTTGCGCCGTAGTGCGTCAGGGCTGAATGGGTTAAGCAGCAACAGGTATACGTTCTGATGCGCACCTGTCATCACTACACAGAAATGTGTGTGTACTATCATTGACCATGCCGCTCTTTGTCACAGGACATTCTTTTCACAAGATACCTGTATGTTACTCTCCATACAATATAACGGCCACGCCCTGTTTATTGTTTTGCGTGTTTCGTCTAGTCGTTTTCAAGATTCGCTTGGAGCTAATTGCATGAGTGAGCTTAGTCCTGCGCCCAGCCACTAAGCAAGGCGCTCCGCTGCAGCGGAGCACATTGCTTAGTGGCTGATGCAGGACAAAGCTCACTCATGCAACTGGTCTCTGGTTCACATAAATAAGGGTTAGATTCACACAAATTAATCGTGTCCACAGCATCCCGTCGAGAGTACTCCCTTGTGGATTTTGTGTGCATGTGTATTTTGTTTCCCTGGCAATTGTGCTTCACGTCAGTCTTCTCCCGTCTGACACCCCTTCCCTCTGCTACCCAAATCCCCCCCAATTACCTCCGCCCCAGTTACATTTTCAGTTAACCCTTTGGCTGTGGGTTTCGTTTTCTGTCGCGATGATTCCTGCAAAAATCTTCGCGAAAAAAACCGCTACCGACAAGCTATGGGTTAATTACCTTTAACTATTTTGATTTTATGGTCTCACTGCTTTTGCAAATACACTGTATCAGAATTGCATGGTATGATGTCGTGGCCCGACACTCTCTAGAGCATTAAAATTTTGTGAAGCAAGCTGATTTAACGATATATTCCCAATGCTCACAGGCCATCGGGCCGTCGTTGGCCCGAGTACAGCTTTGCGCGGGCCAACGGCGGCCGACGTCGGCCCGATGGCCTTTTGTGCTTTGGGTTGTTTCTGATGACAAAGCATCAGTCGGCCATATTGTCATTTTGTCATTCCTTTACTGCCAGCGATCGCAGACTTTATTTTTGAAATAGGTCCTAAATAACCTGTGTGTGTACATATATATAAATGTTGATTTATGCTGCACTCACTGTCCTGTGTAATATTTTCATAGTAGTAGATAAAGAACAAAACCGCACATGGCTCAGCTGCGATCCATCGTCCTATATAATCTCTTTGGGTGTCGGTAGTCCTGCAGGGAGCATCGCGACTAAACCCGCGCTACCTACACCGAAAGGGATAGGTACTGCACCATTGAGTTTCTCAGCCGTTTGTTCGGGAATGTATCTCCCTCTTTTTCTCTTATGAAATCAGGCATATGTGCTGTTCTGTGATTTTGGACCTTACGGACCAAAATCACAGGCCAGCACACGTGGGGTGACGTTGGGCACCTGTTCTCAGTAAACCTGCTCTCAGCTTGTTACTGATTTTTGCCTATACTAGAAAACATTGGCTGGCGTTTTATTGCAATGAAGACGGTTTCATATTATGACACTGATCTGCATTTCTTCTATTACAGTGACTGAACATTAATTAAATGGTTTCAGTTTCATAACGGTGGTTGTTGTTTTTTTTCTGTGCGTATATTAGCGGCTGCGGCTTTAACCCGTTCAGTGCTAGCTGACGCAGACTGTGGCGTTGCAATCTTCAATTCAAGACAAATAAAACAACAAAAAGCAGCAAATTAGATGTCTCAGGAACATGGATTCAAAATGGTGTCAGGTGTGGAGGCAACGATTTTCATGAGCCCACTCAACTACGGGGGCTCATGAGGATCTATATCTCTAGCAGCTGCGTGGTGTTTTCTCGGCACTGAACGGGTTAGAGTGTATTTAAGTGCGTGCGTGCGTCCGCGTGTGTGTGTGTGCGTGCGTGCGTGCATGTGTGTGTGTGTGTGTGTGTGTGTCAGAACAAATCTCTTTGTGTCTGGCTGTTTCTGTTTACCTCTCTGTACATTCCCGCGTCACTGAATAAATTTTATGAAACCACTGACTGCTTTGTTGTATCGAGGCAGCACATGAAAATTATACACTTACACAGAAGTTACAAGACGGTAGTTGAACACGTAGGCCTATAAATACAGACCTGGTATTTTAAATCGATTAGCACATCCATAAACATAGTCGTCAATTTCTCAACGTGCGCCCTCCCTCTGCCCCTACCCCCACTCCCCTAAACGACTATCAGCCTACCCCTACCCCCCCCCAACCCCACCCCCACCCACCCCCTCTCCGTCCACGCACACATACTTACCACCCAACCGTGCGCTTCAGTGACCAACACATTCAGTCCATTTCGACCCTGACCTCTTATACTTTAAGTCAAACTCAACCAAACGCCGCTATTCCTCTGATCGGAACCTTAGCTCTCCGATTTTCATCATTCCGTCTTACTCAATCAGCGAACACAATACATCCGCAGAAAGCATAGATCTTCGTGAGCCCCCGCGAACTGCGGGGGCTCATGATGAGCTATGCCTTTTGCCGACAATTTGTGCTTGTATTCATTGAGAAGCTTGCTGTAGAAGATGGGTTTTCCATATCACTTCATTTTTCTTCACAGCATCTAAACTCTATTAGACTGAACTTACGACAGGCCTTTCTGATTGGAGAGAACATAGATACAAATTGTCCAGAAAGAAGCACAGGTCTACGTAAACGCTTAGCGCCTGAGAGACTCATGAGGATCTATGAGTTTTACGACAGCGTGACGTTCATTTTTCGTAAGGGTCCCACCTCAAAACCGTCACCCATTACGCAAAAGTATATCGGACCGAAGTCGGCCGCAGTGGCCCCGCGTACATATACTTCTGCGTACTGGGATCTCAGTCCAGATGACTTTAACGGAAGAAGACTTGTAGGTAAATGAGTCTGACTCCTACCACTTACTTACGCCTGTCACCCCTCCTCGGGTATAGGCCGTCGACGAGAGATCGACCTCCAGCGACTCCTGTCCTGTGCTTCTCCTTCAATTACTCCAGGTGGTTCCCAGTCTCTTGATGTCTGCTTGGAAGTCTCGACGCCAGGTGTTTCTCGGCCTGCCTCTTTTCCTCTTTCCCTGGGGGTTCCATGACAATGCCTGCCTAGTGATACTGGAAGCTGGCTTTCTCAGACTGTGTCCAATCCATCCCCATCTTCTTCGCCCAATTTCATTCTCTGCTGTTATCTGACTCCTACCAGCTAGATGTTATATATTCTCATGAGGCCTTGTGGACTGATGCAGGAGCTCATGAGAATCTATGCCTCTTCCAGGCGGAAGGGAAGGTTAAGAGAGTGAAAGAGGGTGGCTACAAAAGTTCTCTAATCCTCTTGTGCTGAGAGAAAATAAAACACGGTCTCTCTAAGTCATCTGCAGTGGCGTAACCCATTGCACAGATACCGGGTAGAAAATTAGTTTGTTAATGGCATCGGGACGTTTTCATCGAGTTTTCCCTCGCAAATCGATAACGACCAAACGCTAAAAGAAACTGGACTTTTCCTGTGTTTCTTTCTTCCAAAACAGCTGGATGAATGGTTTGATTAGCATGAACCCGCAGGACCTATGTTAA
Organism: Semisulcospira habei; assembly: GCA_036245525.1. Classification (NCBI taxonomy): domain Eukaryota; kingdom Metazoa; phylum Mollusca; class Gastropoda; family Semisulcospiridae; genus Semisulcospira; species Semisulcospira habei. The sequence goes on along the minus strand of BTPG01000004.1, from coordinate 81,866,155 downwards.
CCATTTTCATCCTGATACACCCTTGCTTGAAATTAATTTGACTATGATAGTTCAAGGGTGGTGCCAGAATAGCTTGGCGCCTATGGGCGCCAGGCTATTCTGACATCACCCTTGAACCTACATGGTTAATACATCTCCTAATCTGTTATGTAGACTTCATAGGACAATAAAAAGATTTTAAAAATTAGCCTCAGAATGTAGTGGGTTAAAAAAAAAGGGGCAATGAAATAATAATTTTACGCTTGAATCTGGACTACAGATAATGAGTGAAGAAAGTGTGCCTGCTTGTCTTCACAAATGACAACTTCCTAAACAGACTGCCCTTTAGATTAAAGCAGTACACTCCGTCTTCAACCTTTAATTAAAGCCACCTTATAGCGTAAGCGTAAGTGTTCTTGTGTGCGACTGCCTTACAATAATCCTGAACAACTGGGCTTGCTGAACTTATGAAGTGTGCATACCGTAAAATGAGAGGCTTTCCTGCTCTTGTCCCCTGTGTACGTAAGAATTATGCGCACAATGGCCAGTAGAGAACATCTGTCATTGTGCCTATTCAAACGGATCGTAAAAGGAAGGATAGAAAAGTCTATTTGCTGAGGAAAGACAACACTGAGAACCAGTTGAACAGGCAAAGTTTTAGCAATCAAAGCCTTCCTGTAGCAGATCGCTTCAACACATTCTACCCCAGTAACGAAATTTTGAAGGACTGTATTGCAATTCCAGAGACACATCGAACATGATAGTTCAAGGGTGGTGCCAGAATAGCTTGGCGCCTATGGGCGCCAAGCTATCCTGGCACCACCCATGAACTATCATGCCCGATCCACGTCTTGCTGAACTATCATGCTCGACCCGTGTCGGGGCTGAATGAGTTAAGTCGACTCTTTACAAAACAAGCAAGCTAACAACTACGGCATTTGCGAGGGCTTATGAGGATCTGTGCCTCTTGCCGTTGGATACTTATACTCTTGGTCTTCGTCGCTTGCAAGAACCCCATTTGTTATAACTAACCATACACTACTCTCTACGGACATAAAAGGTAGACAGCAGTTTAAGTCCTGCGTTTGCGCCTGACTCGCACTACCCCGAGGCATATTGACACAGGCTAAGGTTGGGATCCCTTCCACCGCACGAACTGTTTCATTTAGCCCCCCAAGCCAACACTGCCTGTATGCGAGTTACACAGACTCACATGTGTGCGTGTCCGTAATTAGGTCCTACAAGACTTTTCAAGAGTTATAAGAACAACAAACTACAGGGCCGGAAGTTACACACACACAACAACAATAATTAATAATAATTTAATAATTTAATAATTTAAAATTAACATAAAAATCTTTACAGTTACAAGGACTTTAAATTTACTTTCAAAAGAAATAAAAATTATAGACTCTCATAATTTCTTTTCAGCTGTTCGTAAGGGTTCGTGATAATACTGCACTGAAAGACCAATATCGTGTATGCGTATCTCTGATTCTCTATCAGAGGTCATCAGGGCTTCCGTTATCTGCCCCCCCCCCCCCCCCCCCCCACCCCCTTCAGTGCCGACAGGCTTTGCGGGCAGGGGTGGACAGGAGACAAAAGCTGGTCACTGAACTATTCGCTCCGTTTCTCCGATTAGCGGAAAATCCGTCTCTCGTGGTCATTACGGACCTGCTGGTTGTACGGCTTCTATCTCAACGTGCACTCATGTAAGTTTTGCAGTGCCTCTTGTAGACGTGGCAGTTTGCTTGCTGTTGCTGCCTCAAGGACAGACATGGCATCAGTCAGGAAGACAATCTGGGCATCAGGCTCTGCAGTGCCTCTAAGGGTGTTTGCAGCACGGACCAGGGCTTCCACCTCAGCTCTGTAATTTGTGCTTTGAAAGCCTGTTGATACTGCCTCTGCCTGCCATTTTCCGTTTGGGTACTGAATGTACACCCCAGCCCCTCCATTATGAACTGCATCTGTGGCTGATCCATCGGTGTATGCCCGTATCCATGCTTCCTGGGGATACATTTCTTCGAGCATGGCCAGTGTCAGGACTTTCTTGCTCACAGTGCTGTGCTCATCTTTGGTGGTGATGTAGGGTACCGTGGAAGAGATGGAAGGTCACTAGCAGGATTCACAGCCTCTACCTGCGCAGGGAGCTTTGCCTGGTGTTTTCTCTGCAGAGCTCTCGTCTCCTTCACAAAGTTTGATCTTTTCAGTCTCCCTGAGGTTGGCTGCTTCATCCTGGCATTCATAGAATGGTCTTTGGAAGACTTAACCTTTGTGGACTGTATCAAGGCTTTGCAATCTCTTCTCATGCGCAGGGGTGGGATGCCTGTTGTCTCTTCCATCTTTTCAAGACTGGTGCTGCAGTGGATCTCTTCACACTGTGGCATCTACGGCAATGAAAAAGTTTACAGAATGGCAAAAGTGGGTGCAGAGAAAGAACAAGACGAAAATGGAGTCAGCTTTACAGAGATGAAGACCAACATTAAGTCTGTGTACAGACCACCACAACGGCCCCTAGACAGTTACCATCAGCTGTCCAGACAAGAGCAGGTGACCATCTTCCGTCTGAGGACCGGGCACAACCGACTCAATTTCCACCTGCACAGACGCTTTCACCTCGTGCCATCTCCCCTGTGCCCTTGTGGAGAAGCAGAGCAGACCACAGAGCACATCCTCCAGGACTGTGGGAACCACCAGCTGCTGAGGGAGGAGATATGGCAGAAGCCCGCCACTCTACAAGAGAAACTGTACGGCCTGTGGAGGTGCTACAGAAGACCACAGATTTCATTTTGAGAGCCAAACTCCAAGTGTGACGGCGTTCGAGAAGAAGAAGAAGAAGACTCATGTAAGTGTCCCATTCTGCCCCTGACATGACACGCTCCAGCAAGATATGGGCCGACCATGATAGTTTAAAGGTGCTGTCAGAATAGCTTTGCGCCTAGCTGCCATCCCACTTTAAATATCTCCGTCTGTAGTGTCCTAACCCGAGCCCTACCAACGGACGTACATATTGTTTCTGAAGTCTGCGTTCACTGAACGACCAAAGTCCCACAACTGTCCAAAGAACATGGACACAAAGTGGTCTCAGCAAGAGGCATAGATTCTCATGAATGCAGCACGTCGCCAGTGAGTTAAGATTGAACGTGTGTTACGTCCTATAATCTCATTTATCTTCCCTCAAACATTCAAAATTCAAAGATTTAATTTCATGCAGCCCTTACAAGGTTTACAAGTGACAATGAACATGCATGAACTGACAGTCTAGAGTCTGATATGCTGTTGACTCACATGAACAGTTATGTTGCCCGCTTCATTAAACGTTTGAGCACGTCTCTCCTGGTCCACAGATACATCACTTCCGGTAACTAATTCATCTACTGAAAAATTGTTGATGGGGCGTGCTTTCGTATCAAGATCGCAGGCTGAATCCCGACAACCCTCCTTCTCTGGAGATACTATAGCGTAGAAGTGGGGTGTTTGTATACTATCATTTCTAGTCTGTGACAGACGAAACGCGCTCGGTGACTATGGATCAAACAGTTGCGGAAGTGTCAGCCGCTCGGTCTGTCTAGAAATGATAGTATACGAACACTCTACTTCTATGTTTTATAGAACCTTTTACAACCGCAAAATAGCGATGTAGGTCGAAGCCATCTTTTCAACAGGAGCAACGCATTTATAGTACACACAAACTTCAAGTCAACAGTTTGATCAACAAATCATCATCATCATCATCATCAGTCCCTTGCCCGAACTGGGCGTTGGGGGGACTGAAAGGCAGCAGCAACAGACAGTGCTCTCCACTGAGTTCTATTTTGGGCGGTGGCAAGCAAGTCTGACATCTCGAGTTCGGTCCATTCTTTTATGTTTGCGACCCAACTCTTTCTCTGACGACCTCGCCGACGACTTCCTTCGAGAGTGCCTTGGAGGATAGTCTTGGACAAGGTGTTGTGTCGGGTCACGTGGCCAAACCAAGCAAGCTTGCGCCGTTTCACGGTTGCCAGAAGGGGTTCATGTGGGCCCACCAGGGAAGTGACGATGCTCCGTACATATTCGTTGGTCTTGTGCTCGCGGTACGAGATGCGGAGCAACTTCCTCAGGCACTTGTTCTCAAAGGCCTGGATTTTCTTTTCTGAGTCTGCAAGCAGTGTCCAAGTCTCACAGCCGTAGAGTAGAATAGACACTATGAGGGACTTGTAAAGCCTGTACTTGATGGTGAAGCTGATGGAGTTACTTCGCCATATCCTGTCCAGCCTGGCCATTGCGGATGTTGCTGTACCTATCCTGATACGGATCTCTGCTATGCAACTACCGTCTTTGGACAGGGTGGCTCCCAAGTACTTGAAGCTATTGACCTCTTCTAGCTTTTGGCCATTCATGTGAATGTTGCTGCTGCTGTCGCTTGTGGTGTTGATCATCACTTTGCTTTTATCCGTACTGATCTCCATGCCATAAGACCCTGCGCTACTTGAAAGTTTGTCTGTCAGGTTTTGGAGCTCACTATTGCTGCCTGCCATGAGGTCAATGTCGTCTGCGAATCGAAGATTGCACAGGGATCTGCCACCAATAGAGATTGAAGTATGGTGGTCGTGGAGGGTTTCCTGCATGATCTTCTCCAGGAATATGTTGAAAAGGACAGGAGAGAGCAGGCATCCTTGACGGACACCGATCGTCGTCCTGAAGAACTCGCCTGACTGATTGTTAAGTAGAACCGCGCTGCAGGCGTTCTTGTAAAGCGCTTCTATCATTTGGATCAGTCCCTCCTCTATGTTGAACGATCTCATGACTTGCCAGAGTCCGTCGTGCCAGACGCGATCAAATGCTTTCCTGAAATCAATGAAGTTGTGGTAGAGTTCGCGCTGATGCTGCAGATGTTTCTCGATCAGGACGCGGCAGTTGAAAATCTGCTCTACAGTGCTTCTTCCAACTCTGAAGCCAGCCTGTTCTTCTGCCAGCAGTTCCTCGGCGAAAGTTTTGAGGCGGTTGAGAATGATTCTAAGCATTACTTTGCTAGGGTGACTTATCAGACTGATAGTTCTGTAGTTCTGGCACTGTTTCAGGTTTCCTTTCTTGGGGAGCGGGATCACTAGAGACTGTGTCCATTCTACTGGCCATTTCTTTTGCTCCCAGATCTTTTGACAGAGTGTAGTGAGGACCTTCGTTGTTACTTCTCCTCCATGTTTTAACAGTTCAGCAGGTACGTTGTCTACACCTGGAGACTTTCCTCCCTTCAGGCCGCGTACGGCTGCTTCCACCTCTTCAGCTAACACTGGCAGGTCTTCAGCCTTCCTGGCCCCAGCCTGGTTGTTTTGGAGGATGCTGGTGTCTGGCTCAGCCTTGTAGTTATACAAGTCTCGGCGGTACTCAGTCCATCTGTTTAGTACAGCAGTGTTTTCCGTAAGGAGTTGGCCGCTGCTGTCTTCGATGACTGTGGCTGTTCGCTGTTGAGTCTTGGTGAGGGTCCTTAGCGTTTCATAAGCCTTCTTGCTGTTGCCATTTGCCATGCCCTCTTCCACGCTACAACACTGGTCTTCAATCCAATCTTCTTTGGCTTCTTTCATCCTCTTCCTGATCTTCTTGTTGACAAGTCTGTACTTGTTTGCTGATGTGAGGTCTTGGCCTCTCTTTTTCTTCCAGGCTCTCCTCTCATCACAGAGATCGAGGATGTCATCGGTGACCCAGGGCTGTTTGCGCTTCATCTGCTTCCCCAGCACTTCTTCTGCTGTAGAAAGTAACACCTCTTTTATATTTCCAGCAAGGGTGTCTACGTCGCAGTCCAAAGTAGCCAAGGCTGCAAATCTGCCTCCCACCTGGGCTTGGAAGAGCTCTTCTACTTCCGGGTCTTTTAGCTTCTGGAGGTCGAATCTGATGCGAGGGTTCTTACTATCTCGTTTCAATGCCAGCTTCAACTTGAGGCTAGTAAGGACGAGGTTGTGGTCGCTGCCAATATCAGCGCCAGGAAAGGACCTCGTTTGTGCTTTGTTAACGCTGGATTTGAATCGTCGAGGCAGCAAGATGAAGTCAATCTGGTTATGGACCAGGCCTCCTGGCGATTGCCATGTCACTGTTCTTGACTTCTTGTGTGGATGGAGGGTATTAGCAACGGTGAGACGGTGACTCTCTGCGAACTCTAAAAGTCGCAGGCCTCTGTCATTTGTTTCTCCAAGGCCAAACTTGCCAGCTGTTCCTGCCCATTGTTGGTAGGCGTCAGGGCCGATCTTTGCATTCCAGTCACCAGATCAACAAATAAAATTCGTAACAAGTGTCCATTTTGCACAACAAAAATAGGATGAAATTTAACTTGCAAAATATAAAACAACAAAGTGTAATACGAAACTATTTTGAACTCTGTATCTATAATGCGAAATTTACATTAAAATGCAAATGTCAAGTTGTTTCCCTTGTTACTAGATCCTCGCATTTTTGTGGTATTTCTGTATGTAGACCTCTTACGTTTTTTTGCGCGGTCTAAACTTATTTTTTTCGAAATAAATAATGGGGACATTATATTTTCGGATTGTGCGTGGCCTTTCTACGTGTAGGAAGAGAGCTTTAGCCATTCAAATGTGAAATATGTGTATTTTTGCTAACAGTCACACACTCTTGCTTGCGGACTGGCTAATGGTTTACCATGATATCCCAGACAGCTTAGCGCGGTAAGACTAGGACATATGGTATGGGGGTGGGGGAGGGTGGGGGAGGGGGAGGGGGGCGGTTTCCTATGTAAAAGTGGTCTTGAAATAGTCCATAAGCCAGTCCTGGCTACCATGCACCCCTCCCCCCACCCCACCCCACCACCACCCCCACCCCCAGTACTCAATAAGATGGGTTTCAAAGTGTACCTTAGTATGTCCTGAGATGTTTAAGCCATGTTCCCCGAAGATCCTTAGGAACACACCAGAGATATAGCCGATGGCGCAAGGGGACCCCCATTCAAGCTCTTCGCGGATGCTAAAATGAGGTTGACAAACATTTTCCTCTAAATAATCAGAATTTATTCCAGAGCCCAAATCAGACAATATTATGTTATGACACACCTTCTGCATCCTCTGCCAAAAAAAGGCAGAATGAAGAGATATTGAATCTCTGGCTCACAGTGAAGGTATTTGTAAACGGCCATTTCCGCGAAATCACAAAAAAGACAAAAATAATGTGTCAGATGCCTTCAGACATTATCTATAGCACTGAGAGTCCATTTTCAGGCTTACACCATTAAAACAGGATGTCACAATTATTATAAACTTGACTAGGGGATTCTATGGTTACTGTGAGTGCCACATGGGTTAATTTTGTATCCCTACCCCCAAGTTGTAAAAATACACAAAATTAATTAGAACAAATTACTAAAGTTATTCCATTTCATTTTGACCTCTCTTTACCTATCAAGTTTCAATAATGTCAGCATAAAGTGCAAGAAAATAAGGAAAGTCGGCATCCTTTACGGTACATTCGTGGTGAATGATAGCTTTTTCCCATTTAAAATTGCTGAATTGGGAAACGTACATTGTTTCCGATGCCCTCAGAAATTTTGTATAAAACTGATAGGCCTTTTTTTTTTAGGTTTTATTGGTTAGGATAGAGTATCACAGTTACTCCCAACCTGAATTTATGATGCTGTGATGCATTTAGGGGCCACAGTGGCTAAATCTGCTGCCCTACCCCCCCCCCCCCCCCCATTTTACCAGTACGCAAAGGAACGCAAAATGATCATAACAATTGCTTATGTCATACTCCTCTGTTTAAATATTTTTGTTGCCAGTTTTATTAACAAAGTATGCATATTGAGCATAACAATTTGTGGGGGACTTGGGTGGGGTTAACTACTTTTTAGTTCCCAGGGTCACCCTGGTCAGCCCCACAGGGTGGGTTTTCCCTCTATTCTGGGGCATGTGTTTCTGTCTCCTTTGGTCAATTCACCCTTATTTTCCTTTTTAAAACTCTCCCTACTGTCTGCTCTGTCTGTAGCTCTTGATATTGGATGTGTGTTGCTAAATGGTCTTAGTTTATTTAGCGTATTAGACCGGCTGGCGACATAAATTCAATATTCTGTTTAGTTTTGGTTTTTTTCACAAGCAGTGCAGGTACGTCCTGAGAAAGTCTTGTTGCCATCGGGACGTTAAGCAGTGTACAACCAACCATAAAAATTTGTGATCATTTCATTAATATCAATGTAAAAAGTCAATTTAATTGTAACTATTTTTAACTGGCTGGTCTTTTAGGTGAAAATTTACCTAGCGTAAGGCGGGTCTAGTAGGGTCTCCCCTTTTCTTTTCATTATTTTCGTCTAGAAATGTGTAAATATGAATATGCGTAATAAAGTTTCATGATTCCTAACAGCCAAAACAATGTTATGAAAATACTTAGTTTCCACATATCCACCACAAGATCACCACTTCCACACCCATGTTTTGCCTTCTTCTTCTGCAACGTTCAATTCCTTAATGGCCGTCTTTAAATCTTATATTCTTCTGGCTGCCAATAAGTAAGCTGTCAAGGGCTCGGCAACATGTTTTCAGAGTTTGGTGTACAGGGGCGTGTCTTCTGGTCAGAACAGCCAGCGGACCGCTTCTCTGTATGGACAGGTCTGGAGAATGTGCTAAGGAGGCTGATTTTCTACGCCACATTCGCATAGGGCTGTTTCCGTATGACCCAGTCTCACGAGGTGAGTCCAGAGTGATCAGTGCGTAGATGAAAAATTGTGGCCTAGCTCTCCCTGATCAGCTTGTTGATGTCGTCTGCCCATGGGCTGCAGCCGCCATTTTGCTGTTGCCAATCACTTTGTTGCTGTAGTGTTTTCGTTTCTTTACAGGATGTTGTGATCTTGAGGTAGTCTGGCGCCTGCTTTGGCCAGGCTGTCAGCCTCTCCATTCCCAGCTACTCCAAAATCCACTGCAGCACTATTTTGTGGACATGGCATCCAGTCTATCTTAAAGCTTTCTGGTGAGGAGATCAGTGGATCAAGCTGCTGCCTTACTCTAGCTAGTGCTCTGCTGCTGTGTTGAGCACCTGCAGATCTGCACGATAGTTGGAGCTGCTGCCGCCAGCTGGTAAGGAGAGGGAGGTAGTAGTGCGGTCTGCACAACAGATGCACACGCCACTTCCTTCATTCCGCACGGCGTCTTGTGCGGACACTGCCTGTGTAGATGTGAGCACAGCTGCTGTGATGGTAGCGCTTGGGCATAATCTCCAGCGAGATGGCTTTGTGCAGTGCCGCGACCTTTGGCAAAGAGTCCTGAAACACCGTTTATGTTGTCTAGAAGGTTCTTTCGAGATGTCCAGGTATCTGAAGGGAGCTCTTCCCACATCTTTGGGCTTGGTTCCAGGACGTCAGTTTTAGCTCTTTGCAGGACCTTCAGTTGGCGGTTCAGACTTGGGCGTTTCTGACGGTTCTTGGTCTGCTCCTGTAGTCTCCAGTGCTGTCGGTGTTTAGTAAGTCTCTTCATCGTGTGTGCTGTTCTGCGTTCTAGTGGCTCCAATGTCCTCCATTTCCTACATTGGTGTGCTCCAGATGGCTCTAAGAATGTCACTGCATCTTGAGAATCTTGTTCTGCATCTTGTCAAGCCTGGCTTTTATGGTTTTGCAGGCAGTGTTTCATGTTGTCGATGTATCTTGGTACCGCACTACTGGTCTGACCGAGCTGGTGTTTGCTTGCGCCAGGATGCTGTAATTTGCGCCAATGTGGTCCCCACCGGTTTCTTCATCAGAGACTTTTTTTCGCAGCTCTAGCTTCCATGGCTTCGATGTGAGGCCTCCACGTGAATCCAGTAATTTATTTGTTGCCAGTAAAGTTGGCCTGTCTGTCTTTGGTACAGGAAGCTCTCCAGTTTCAAGGTGACCTCTTCCATCTGATTGAAAGAGATGGTCTAGCTCAGTTTGAGTGGCTATCTTTCAGTCCAGCAGCTGACTATTGGCAGCATCCTGGATTCTGCAGGATGCTATTTCTATATGTTCTGCTGCACCGCACACTGCAAAGTCATCTGCATAGAGGATGTTCGAGGCGAACCTTGGTACTGCTGTACTGATGTCATTAATGTAGACCAAGAACAGCATCAGACACAACATCTCCCTGAGGTATACCTTCCCCGTGTTTTACAAGACTGCTGAATGTGCAGACGGTAGAAGCTTCAGCGGCAGCCCTTTTTAAACATACCTTAACTAACAAGAATTACAATTAAATTGATGGGTCACATTGAAATTAATAAAATGATCACAAATTTTTAGGCTCAATATGCATATTTTGTTAATAAAACTGGCAACAAAAATATTTAAACAGAGGAGTATGACATAAGCAATTGTTATGATCATTTTGCGTTCCTTTGCGTACTAGTAAAATGGGGGTAGGGCAGCAGATTTAGCCACTGTGGCCCCTACATGCATCACAGCATCATAAAACCAGGTTGGGAGTAACTGTGGTAATCTATCCTAACCAATAAAACCTAAAAAGACCTATCAGTTGTATACAGAATCTTTGAGGGCATCGGAAAGCGTACGTTTCCCAATTCGGCAATTTTAAATGGGAAAAAGCTATCATTCACCACGAATGTACCGTAAAGGATGCCGACTTTCCTTATTTTCTTGCACTTTATGCTGACATTATTGAAACTTAATAGGTAAAGAAAGGTCAAAATGAAATGGAATAACTTTCGTAATTTGTTCTAATTAATTGTGTGTATTTTTATAATTTGGGGGCTAGGGATACAAAATCAACCACTGTGGCACGCCGCACAGTAATTACAGCTTAACTCAGTCAGGTTTATAATAATTGTGACATCCTGTGTTAATGATGTTAGCCTGAAAATGGACTGCCAGTGCTATACAAAATGTCTGAAGGCATCTGACACATTATTTTTGTCTCTTTTTTTGCGATTTCGCGGAAATGGCCGTTTACTGTGTGCACAAATACCTTCACTGTGAGCCAGAGATGCAATATCTTTTCATTCTGTTTTTTTTTTTTTGGGTTTTTTTTTTTTTTAGAGGACGCAGAAGGTGTGTCATAACATAATATTGCCTGATTTGGGCTTCTGGAATGAATTCTGATTTATTTAGAGGAAAATGTTTGTCAACCTCATTATAGCATCCGCGAAGAGAGTGAATGGGGGTACACTTACGCCATCGGCTATATCTCTGGTGTGTTCCTAAGGATTTTCGGGGAACATGGCTTAAACATCTCAGGACATACTAAGGTACACTTTGAAACCCATCTTATTGAGTACTGGGTGGTGGGGTGGGTGGGGGGGGGGGGTGCACGGTAGATCAGGCAAGCTTATGGACTAAAAAGGTTCTGTAGATACATAGTATGTGAATAAAAATTATTGTATTTGCCTGTAAATAACATGCTCATTGATAAACTGAAAGGCCGCATAAAGACTTACATTTAACAGTTGTAAAATTGATTGTTGCTCTCCTCTTTTACACGTGTGCTGGTCTGTGATTTTGGACCTTACGGCCATGGACCATAAGGTCCAAAATCACAGACCTGCACATACATATATGTAGGAAATACTAGCTGCTAATTCCTTAGGTCAATATCGGACGGCGGAGAATGAACCTCTAATCTGAACTCTATCCCAAGCAATAGTCGCACGTTTAAACCTCGATGGACTGATAAGAATAGATGATATAAATGATACTGATCCCGACCTAGGAAGAGACATAGATCCCCAGCAGTCCCTGCAAGGCTGCAGATTGCCGTGGTTCCCGAGAACCGATGTCTGTTGCAGATATGTGGAAGGTCTGTCCTAGCTCTATCCGAAACACTTCAAGTGATCGCAGAATCATGGGGAGAAGGTTCCGCTGGATTACAAGAACCGCGCTGCGCATATGTGCGGCCTACGGACAGAAAAGCTGGTCAGAGTCTTTATGATAATAGAAACCGGCGAGCATTTGTTTGTTGCGGGGTAGCCAATGCTGATTGGGCACTTTTAATGGGGCGTATTGTAGTAACACAGTGAGTCCTAAGACAGCAAAATAATTTGACAGTTGTCGCCTGAAGACTGTTCAGGAGATAGATCTACCATGATAGTTCATGGGTGGGTTTCAGATTAGCATGGAACTTAGCATGAATCACCATGCCGGTCCATAGTATCATGTTGTAGTGTGTCTTGGCTTAATGAATTAACCCCTTCACTGCCGAGAAAAATGAACACCGCCCACCTGCAAGAGGTCTAGATCATCATGGGCCCCCCGGAAACCACTTTGTCTCCATGTTCGTTTGACGGCTGTGGATCTTTAACCTTAATTTAATTCAAAAGAAATTTCAGAACACACAATCTGCGTTCACTGGCGGTGAGGGAGTTCAGGTGAATTCAGTGACTCTCTCTCTCTCTCTCTCTCTCTCTCTCTCTCTCTCTCTCTCTCTCTCTCTCTCTCTCTCTCTCTCTCTCTCTCTCTCTCTCTCTCTCTCTCTCTACCCTTGCAAAATTCTTCCCTTGCAAAAATTATGAATTCACATCTCTGATTTATGACTAATTCCTTCGATAAACAAGGATGTCCTTTAAGTGTACTCGATGTAATTACTGGAGTGTTTTTCAGCGTTCCTCTTAACTCATTCAGCCCTGACGCCGCACTACAGCAGGAGATGGGCTGACCATGATAATTCAATGGTAGTGCCAGATTAGCTTGGCGCCTATCGGCGCCACTTGCTAATCTGGCACTGCCCTTGAATTATCATGGTCGACCCATCTCCTGCAACTGGTGCATAGTCGTCAGATGTCGCCTTCAAAATTTGGGAAATACGACCGTCGGGCTGAACGAGTTAACTAACTAGAAATGCAAACAACGACGAACTGCAAGAGTCAAAGTAAGCCAGGGCATCTGAGGGAGCTCATGGTGTTGTTTGCCTCTTGCTGGCGTCCATTTCAATCCGTGATCCCCGAATGGTTTGGGGTAGCGCTATTTGTTGTTGTACGTGTACAATTTGCAATCGTTTCAAAGGCATGGTTTGTGTCCGCTAGCAGTCCAATGCGCACAAGGTCATCGGGCCGACGTCGGCCCGATGACCTTGTGCGCATTTTGAGTGTGCCTTATTAAAATCCCCCCCCCCAAAAAAAAAAAAAAATAAAATAAATAAATAAATAAATAAATAAATAATAATAATAATAATAATAATTTTTTAAAAAATAAATAAATAAATAAATAAAATAATAATAAAAATTGCGCGCTGTGTTGAATGGAAGTAATTTGGGAGCACACACGTGGCTTTATCTCTAAATCTTCTTGGGGGGGGGGGGGGGGGGGGGGAGTAGAGGATATGGCAATACGATGATTCAAATCTTAACCCTTTGCTTGTCGGTATCGACTTTGGTCGAGATGATTCCTACAGGAATGGTTAATTGTGTCATTCGTGACTGGTAGAAACAAAGTCATCACGACACCGTGACAGTCGATCCGCACATACCCTCGACGAGGCGCATTAACCACAGCGACACCAGCCGTTCGCATGGCGTACAGATTCTCGTGGGGCCCCTCAGGCTGGGGGGGGGGGGGGGAGAGGGGTGGGGAGGGGGGAGGGGGCTCACGGGGATCTATGCCTCTTGAAGATGTGTGGTTTTTGACCAAAACGTGTCTATGAAAATCACTTCTTTTCAGTCACGCTTGCTTTCATCCTCCACGGACGAGCGACCGTGTTTTCGTTCTAAGCGCCGTCTTCCAATACCTCAGCCAGATCCGACCAACCACAACAGGCACAGATTCTCAAGTGCCCCTGAAAAACTTAATGGACTCCCGACAATCTATGCCTCTTGCTCCGACGACACTTCCCTATTTACATCCGCAAGTGGCAGATGTTGACTAGGGTTTAAGCCGCGACTAGCCTCGTGCAGGTTAAGTGTCTCCCGCGCAACTCCAAACGCTCGGTTTAAAACTCAATCAGCACTGGCTGTTTTTTCGTTAGCAATGCTCTGTTACTGGCTGTTTCGATGGGTTAGAAAAAAAATCATTAAAAAAAGACTTTCTGACAAATGTAAATACAATTTTCAGGTTAGTTGATTAGTAAATGGGTGCATGCATATACAAAATTTTGAGTTACTAACCCCAAAAATGTATATTCTGGAGCATAGTAAAGATACCACTTATTTTTCACACTGCACTTCCAAGTGTAATCGGTTATCAGTTCACTTGTGACCCACCGAACAGTTCAATCAGATGCATTCTTCTCACTCTCTGCTGTTTCAAAATCGCTATCACTGTCTTCAGCAGCCTCTTCTGCATCAGAATCCTCAATCTGGATGATTTCTATCACTTCTCTGACAGTAAATTGACGATTACTTTGCGCTCTTGTGGTGAGTGAAGCACACAGAAACGCCATGTTGTTTCGCAAATGTAAGCAAAGCTAGTATGTTCGAAAAGCACGCTCTACTTCAGTAACTGTGAGGCCTAGTGATAAAAATAGGAATGAGGGTCATTGTACGAAAACAGAGCTGCACACTAGGCAGGTTAGTTTCGTATTCAGTAATCCCCAGTTCTTGTAGAAGGCGGCCAACTTCACAACCCGCGATCGCGGTGATCAGTGTGCAAGCGTTGTGCAGGCCATCACCGGGATCGCGGTGATCCGGGTGGAGTGAGTTTTAAGTAACAGCTGGTGGCGAGATCTGTCAGCTAGAGACATAGATTCTCACGAGCCCCTGCAGTCTCGCAGGGGCTCGTGAGAATCTATGCCTCTTGCAACATGGAAGGATCAGTGTTAGAAGGAGAAGAGAAAAAAATAGTGAGATGCCGTCCAAAGATAATCACACGTATAAACAGGGAATTGCAAATTCCATTTGCCTTTCGATCTCAGGATCCATAAAGATGAAAATATTTACCCGACGAAAATTCTCTTTGGAATCGTTTTATCGACAATCTGGTTCAGGGTTTTATGGTCGGGGTAGATTTTCTCACGAGGCGTACAAGGGATTTATGTTTTTAAGTATGCATGTCCACGATATGGGGAAGGGGGGACATCATGACACGAGAGTAGTGAACTGCCGTTATAAAGCCGTTAAAAATTAGTTTGTTTAAATACCTTTTATTCCATTTTATTTTATTTCATTTCATTTTATATTTCTTTATGTTTTTTTTTTTAATTTTTTTAATTTTTATTTATTTTATTTTATTTTATTTATTTATTTATTATTTCATTATTTTATTTTGCTCTTTTATTTTATTTATTTTATTTATTTCATATCATTTTGCTCTTTTTTTTTCTTTTCTTGTGAAGTGTAAATACGATTAAGTGATGGGAGTGCTGACAAAGAATGGGCAGAACTGCAAAAGATGGCGAAAAAAATTGATTTCAGATATTTAGTGTTACATGAAAAAAGGAAACTGCAAACGTTTACTCGTGGCCCTAACGAATGGTATGAACCAACGAAGCACAACACAACGAGCAGAACCAAATGCAAGAGGCAATATCCTCATGAGTCCCTGCATAATCCGCGCATCCAGATGCGGCTGGCTGCGAATGAGATAAGCTATTAGACGATGGGAAATTATAATTTAAGGTGGAAAAAGAAAAAGGGAAAAGATTGGGGGTGGGGAGGGTGGGGGGTGGGGGGGGGGTGGGGGATGGGGGCTAGGGGGGTAGTGGGGGTGGGGGGGTGTTGGGTGTTGGGAGGGGTATGTCAAGCAATACAGTTGATGACTTAGTTTTCGTTATAATCAACTATATAGTAGAAAATTAATGTATTCATGTAGTCTGTAAGAGAAGCCTCTTCTACTCTTGGCTTATTCTAACCCAGGCTGTGCTCACGAGACATCCGCGATCAAAAACACATTTTTTAAAACGCCGGCCGAATGTGGTAATGGGTACATTTGATAATGGACGTTGATTTCATTGATTACGCCGCGAAGCGAAGAAAAGAAGGATTTCCTTCAAAGGAAAGCTCGACAGAGCAAAGATTAGTCGCCCCATGAATGACAAATCTGGTACCCAGTGTCTCGGCCAGCGAATCCCCTTCCCGTCTGCATGAGGCATAGATTATTATAAGCCCCTGCAAATGCAGGGGCTTATGAGAATCAATATATCTTGTTTTGACAATAACAGTGGATCATATCTATGTGTGAATGTCTGTGGTGTATTCAGTTTACATCAGTCTGTATTCCTCGACAGATCTGTTCTTTAGCGCCACAAGTTCTTCTGCGAGACGCATAATATGTTTTATCAAGAGCCTTGCGGTTGGTGGCGTTAACTGATAAAAACGCTTGGCTCTTGCTTTTTAAAAAAATGTTTTTAGGGTGGTCCCATTTAAGTCTACTTTCCTCAAATAAATCGGTTTTTAAAGGATTTTCTTTGACCTGTTAGAGGCATTGATTCTCACAAACCCCCTACACCTATCGAAGATCCGTGATAATCTATGCCTTGCACTTCCTGTGGTCTACGCAGTTTTGGAGGACGAGCACACTGAAGTTTCTATGATATGTATAGCCTCTCCCGCTAGATCACCACTAGGTTGCAGCGGTACAGGGCAACCAACAAGGCGGTACTTTAAGTCACGACTGTTTAAGTGAATTATGAAAATAATCGAGGCTAGAAGGCTAATCCGATGTCTCAACAACCGCTGGACGGGTTCCGTAGCCTGGGGTCAGATCTTGAAATCTTTCTCACCAATCGATCTTGTAACCAGAAATAACACCCTCAGTTTGAGGTAGTCGTGATGTGTGTAGCCGTAAGGTCCAAAATCACACACGAGTAGATGGAGTCGATCTTCGTCAACCAGAGGTGTAGATTTCAACGAATCCCTGTGGCAGGCTGTGAAGGGTGACTCAAGGCAGGAGGAATGTTAACTCATTCTACCCCAACACCGAAGTCCCCAAATTTTGCCGTTGTCCTCTGAAGACTGCACTCTAGTGCAGGACACAGATCGACCATGATAGTTCAAGGGTGATGCCAGAATAGCTTGGCGCCCATAGGCGCCAAGCTATTCTGGCATCACCCTTGAACTATCATGGTCGATCCTTATTTTGCTGTGGTGTGTCTGGGGTAGAATGAGTTAATGTAAATGGTGCAGCAAGAGGCTTTATCTTTATCATCCTCACAGACTGAGGGAGCTTATGAAGATCTGTGTCTCTTGCAGTTGGATAGATTTCGCAACTAAAGTGGACTTAGCCCGTTCAGTGCCAGATGACGCAGGCTGTTTCTGCAATCTTCGTTAATTCAAGACCACAACACCCTAGATGTCCCAGGAACATGGACTGATCTGTCAGCAAGAGGCATAGATTCCCATAGTCCTCCGCATCTGCGGGGGCGAATGAGGACCTATGCCTCTCGCATTTGGGTGGTGTTTAGATTTTGTCGGCACTGAACAGGTTAAAAGTATTTAAAATCTGGAGTTAAATGGGCGGTTAAGATCACAGTGTATTAATTTATTTTATCTACTGTTCTCCATGAGAAAGCAAAACAAAACAACAACGCACAATGTTGCCGTAAGCGTGTACGGTTTTTGGATATAATGAAGAGTCTTTGAAAAACAGTCTGGTCTTTCCTAAAGACAAACCGATTTACAGTCCATGAAGAGTTCGTTTTCTCGATGTATAATAAAGCTACAACAGGCGCTGCCAGTGGACTCTGATTGCAATTTTGGTATCATTGTAAATTCAGCGTCAAAGATCTTCCGCCGTTAAATGTACATGGATACACAGTGGTTTCAGCGAGAGTATAGATCTTCATGAGTCACCGCAACTGCGGGGGCTCATGAGGATCTGTACCTCTTGCAGTTGGGTTGTGTTAAATTTCTCTCGGCTGTGAAGTGGTTACCATCCTGTGCTTTCCCGTGTATATATATCGGTAATGGCATATATAGTTATCGATTAATTAACGTGAAGAATCCCATCTCGCTACCATCCCCAAAGCGCAGTCAAAGCGCAGGATAAACCTCTGAAACGAAGATCAGACACCTCTTTATGTTGTTTGCCACAATGATATTCTATTTCAATGTTCGTTTTTCTTCTTCTAAAAAAAAAGTTATTAAAGAAAGGAGTTTCATCTGCTTTAATGTCTCCTTCTTTATAATGTTCTTGTAATACTAGAATTTAAGAGTCTAGGAATTAGCATCTAGTTGAAAATCTCCGTTTAGCTTCAAGCCTTGGGAACAGACGCGATCGTCTTTCGCAAGGAAAAGAATAACTCATTTTAATCTGCCACTGGAGAGTTACATCCCCTGATCCCAAGGATCGAGCCGTATGTAATATGATACAAATCACATAGACTGCGCATTCCCTCACCCAGAACATGATCACCGGCAAGAAGCATAGATCGTCACGAGCCCCTGCAGTCGTGAGAATCCGCGCTTTTTGCTGGGAGGGGTCGACACACCTCTGCTCGTGCCGAGAAAGTCAAAAGGGGTTTGAGTCCTCGCGTTTAAGGCTGTTCTTATTCTTCAATTATGAGCTAAGCAGTCTTTGTTGCTGCTCAGTAGGTGGCTCAGGTTGCAGTCTAATCCCTTGTTGTTCAAATTCTCAGTGCACATCCTTTTAACCTTTTTCAGCCCCAATACGCTCAAAACAGAATCGAACGTGAGAAACAGTATAGTTTAAGGGCGGTGATGGATATAGCCTGGAGGCGCCATGCTATTCTGGCACCACCCTTGAACTGTCATGGTTCACATGTCTCTTAAATTGTGTTGTTTGAAATCTTCAGAGGAGAGGTACCGAGAATATCGGCTTTAGGGCTCAGCGTGTCGAAGGAACAAGCTCACACTGGCCTGTAATCCTCGATTCACTACCGCTGGTGGCGAATCGAGGGAGACAACCAGTGTGGCATTCAGCCCAATGTTAATTTTGCTCTTTCGGATACGCAACATGTGTAGTACCTGTCGTTATCAAATGAAACACTGACATACATGGGTGGAGATGAACAATGAACGATGAACAAGAAACAATGAGCAATGGACTTTATTTGCTAACAAATGAAGTGATTGGCATCCCTACCACTTTTCGTACTTGCCATTGTTTAACCCCTTCCCTGTCACTTTAAGGACATTTTTGTTTCTGAAGTCTTTGTTCATTCAACGACCAAAAGCCAAAACCGCCCAAGAAACATAGATACAAATTGGTCTCGGCAAGAGGCATAGATCCTCATGAGCCCCCGCGGTCGCGGGGGCTCATGAGGATCTATGTCTCTTGCTGTTGGACCGTGTTCACCTTTCCTTGGCAGTAAAGGGGGGGGGGGGGAGGGTACAACTAACGAACACAACAAAGAACATGCATCATGGAAAGAAAGAAATCAAGAGAGCTATTCCTACTGCAGATCCCGCTTTGCATCTGTGTTCTTGGAATTCTTGGAGAACATCGACTGTTGAGTATGCGCCGGTATAGTAACACATGTGTTGGCTGTTTCTTGCGGATATCTCTGCCCAGTGAAAAAAAAAAGATTTTCGTGAGTCTGATTCTGATTACAATTCTAAACGTTATAGTCACGAACACGTTTTACTCATTCAAAGCGCCCGGCATCAATAACAGCGGAAGTGTCGTATAGCGTTGCCGGCGGCAACTCTATACGACACTTCCGCTGCTATTGATACGGGGCGCTTTGAATGAGTTTTAAAGGAAAATATGTGTCTGCTGTAGCTTCTGTTTGGAAATGTTGACCTGGTTTCGATGCCCTTGCCCCCCCCCCCCCCCTCCCCTCCCCCCCCCCCCCATTCCCCAACTGCACCACCGCCACCATCAGCACCCACAACAACGCCAAACCCTCACCCCTCCCTCCCCGCCCCAACCCCAACTTACCCCCTCCAGTTTTTCGACTTCTTCGGATTCCCGAAGCTTGATTATGCAGTTGTTTCACCCCATGTAATCAGGCTGATTCTGTAGTCCAGTATTAATTAGTCTTTCACCCAAAACCTTTCCATGTGCAAGAGGCATAGATACTCACGAGCGCCTCATACTGCTGCAGGGGCTCATGAGAATCTGTCTCTTGCTTGCGCGTAACAGCCCCAAGAACATCCTCAGATTGAGAGAATCATCCCAGTCGAAAGAATACGACTGTTTGATTTCTGAAGCAGTGTTGCAGACAGTAAAGAGACCTGTCCGGGGGAGGCGGGGAGTGATGATAGCTGGGCGTGGTCGCCTGTCACGGGGAGGGACGAGTTCTGAGCACGAGCGACGTAGGGTGAAGTAGACGGACGGTGGGGGCTGAGGTGGTGGTAGTGAAGAGGTGGAGTAGGAGCGTGTCAGTGGTTGTTTGCTGTGGTGGTGGTGGATTTGGTGTTAATATGATGTGGTTAAGGTTGTCGAATTTATTCTTCGTGGTACCTCTACACAATTTAACAAACAAACAAACAAACAAACAAACAAACAAACGAACAAAAAAACCAACCCAGCAAACAAACAAGCAATCAAACAAACACATGAACAAACGGTCACACTAACACAGACAAAAAGGCAAACAAACAAAACAGGAAGAAAGAAAGAAACCAACCAAACAAACAAAGAAACTCATACCAGCTGAATAATCCCGGTGACCATGGGTAAACAAAAGACTCATGAGAACCTATGCCTCCTGCAGATGTGACAAGGTGGGATTTTTGGTCTGGGGAGAGTGTGATTTGACGGGAAGGGGGAGGGTGAGGCTGGAGGGTTGGGCGCTAGTTGGGTATAATAGGATGCTCTAAATCTGAGTGTTAACACTTTACCGATGGTAGTACTTCAATACGACAAGAACTGAACCAGTACGCAAAAGGCAATCGGGGCGAAGTCGGCCGCAGTGGGCCCGCGCACAGTCGTGCGCGGGCCTACTGCGTCCGACTTCGGCCTGATAGCCTTTTGCGTACTGGGAGGGGTGGGGTAGGGGGGGGGGCGGGGGGGGGGGTGCTCAGATGATGGCCAAGCTAATTTTTGCGGGCTTTATAAGTGACAAGAAGATTATCTAGTGGCTCCCCCTCTCTAATCCACACACCAATGCACGGCGGTGGGTCACTCAGCCTGGACGGGTCCTATTCAGTTCTCTACCATCCGACACTGGTTGTATCACTCAATTCGCTACTCGATAGCGGTAGTGACTTAAAGGAGACAACCAGTGTTTAACCTTCCTGTCCCTCCTACAAGAGAGGTGGATCCTCGTGTCTCCTGAAGCCTCGGCTTAGGCTGTGAGAGTGTTGACTGTTGCTTGATTAGTTCTGGGTTTAACATCCACGGCACCAGAGTGATAATAGGCGAGTTCCCCAGTAGCAAAACAGAATCTGGCCAACGACGGCCGCAGTGGGCCCGCACACAGCCGTGCGCGGGGAAACTGCGGCCGTCGTGGGCCCCCATGTCCTTTGTTTACTGGGTTACGGGGGACAGGGACAACTATTCTGCCGTTACACGTATGTGTCACAAACACTTTTTTCAATATATAACAATGAAAATCTCGCTTTTCTCAAACATTGACATACTGGCTTTTGCCAAATGATTGCTGCGTTGGGGTACGACCCGGCTGTACACCGATCAGTTCTGGCAACAATGCAACTGTGACACATTGATTTACCAGGACTTTCTAAACGCCACGCTAGATAATAAGGGTATGCTGCTGCAATGCTTTTTATACGCCTCACACCGTCACATTTTGGCCACTCGCCGTTCTAGTTGTGTTGTACACGTCATCTGGACGAAAGTGACTCCGCGATTTGCTACCATTCTACTATACGGACGGCTTTGTCTTCTGTGTAACACAGAATTGACATTCATGTTTCCCTTAAGTGACTATTTTTTTTAATTCTAAGGTTACTGGTACAGGGCACACATTACATTCTACTATCGAAATTACCACCATACTTATTCGCATAAGCTTTGCGGCTATGACTTTATAAGTAGTTTGTTATGGATCCCTCTTTACTAGCGTTCCTTCGGAAATGTTGTACATAACAAAATATATCCGTGTGCAAATTCCAGACCGTAAATCGTGACTGCCAGGCGTGACTACAATGTAAAGGAATACCCAGCAAAGAAAAAAACACGCTTATAAAAGACTGTGTTGTATTTGTCCTTTCTAACCCGTTTGGCTGTCGGTAGCGGTTTTTGCCGCGATGATTCCTACAGGAATCATCGCGACAAAAACCGCTGCCGACGGTCACAGGTTAAGAGTGTTCCATTATCTGTTCAGCATTTAGTTGTTTGTCTGCAAAAGACAAAGATCTTCATGAACCTCTGGGAAGCGGCTTTTGTACATGAAAATCTTACCCGTGGTCAAGAAAACAACTATCAGAGACAGAAAGAAGCCTCCGAATAACGAGGACACGCTCTTTTACTACATGTTGTTGTTGTTGTTCTTGTTTCAACAAAAGACAAGAATGACGAGAAGATCATGGAACTACTTATTTCCTTTTTTTAAAAGGTCTGAATGAACTGGTCTGGATTTCATCGAAGTCTGTTGCTGCAAAGGACTAGTCCACTCTGAAGGACACGTTGGCGTCCTAGTTTTACCACTGGTTACCTCCCTCAATCCGTAGCGGACTGAGGGAGGTAACCAGTGGTGAGACTAGGACGTCAACGGGTCTTTCAGTGTACGGTTCAGTCGTCCCATCTCTGGTTACGATTTAGCATCTGACCTTCTTGCTCGGGGTAAACGCGCCTTTAGTGAGGCTGTCAATGGGCGGGTCGTAAACCCTTCAGCTGCTGAACAAGGCGCATGCAGCCGGATTCTGGTTCTTCTGACAGCATTTAGAAAATTAAAAAGTCTGACACGAAAAGAGGAGTCTGGTACTGTTTACATGAAGTTTTATAGAGAACTGGTGTAAAGACGAGGCTGGTATAGTTGTTTTCTTTGTAAAATTGCGTCTGCAGAAGAGTCCGTGAACAATTTAGCTGACAATATAAATGTGAAAAGCTGGTGTAAAGAAGAAGTTTAAAAAGCCGGATGTGGAAAAGGGAGTCAGTAAACTATTTAGCTGAGAATATAAATGCGAAAGCTGGTGTAAAGAAGGGTCTGATATAATTGTTCTCTTTTCAGAACTATCTGTGCTGAGAAGTCCGCGAACGGTTTAATTGAGACAATATCTATAAAAAGCTGATGTAGTCTGATATAAATGTTCTCCTAGCATAACTAGGTGTACAGAAGAGTCCTTGAACAATTTAGCTGAGAAAATATATATGAAAAGCTGATTGGTGTAAAGATTCTGGTACAACTGTTCTCTTTGCAGAACTCATTGACATTGTGCAGAGGAGTCCGTGAACAATTTAGCTGAGAAAATAAATGCAAAAAAGCGGATGTACATAAGAGTCTGATATAACTGTCCTCTCTGCGGCACTACCTGTGTACGAAGTGCAAATAATATTAACTCATTCAGCCCTGACGCACTACAGCAGGAGATGGGTCGACCATGACAATTCAAGGGCAGTGCCAGATTAGCTTGGCGATTGTCAGCGTCAAGCTAATCTGGCACTGCCCTTGAATTATTATCGTCGATCCATCTTCTGCAACAGGTGCATAGTTGTTAGATGACGCCTCCAAAATTCTGGAAATACGTGCGTCGGGCTGAATGAGTTAGGTTCTAACCAAACAACCGGGTTCCATGCAGTGTTTGTATCAGTTATTCAGTGATGATTCGTTTCCGTTATTTACCCCTGAACTACCTGGGCAAGGCGAACGCTACCCATCTGCAAGAGACATAAACCCGACTGCGGGGGCTCATGAGGATTTATGTCTCTTGTTAGTCCTGCGTTCCTTATGCTTGTTTTTGGTCCCATTCAAATCTGTGTTTTTCACGCAAATGTCGGTCAATGTGCAGTGGTTTTAGACGTGCAGTTCGTCATCACAGGGGTTAAATAGATCAAAGCAAATAGTTTATATAGTCTCATATAAAACGACCAAAATACTGGAAACTATACACGCCACCCACCGCGACCAGTCGTTAATCATATTTGAATTTCATTTTACTCTGTTCGTTTTCTGCTCTTGTGGCGTCTTCACGGTGATTGTTTCTGGCTCTGTTTCATCGAACTCAGCCAATCTGCAATAGGCATAGATCCTAATGAGCCCCCGCAGATGCGGGGGCTCTTTAGAATTTATGTTTCATGCTTCCCTCCATCTGCTTTTGTGCTACTCATATACGGAAAGTCATCTTGGGTTTAACTTGCTGCCGTCTAAATCATTTAAACACAGAGCTTGCAGTAAACAAAATCTATATCAAATCTCATTTCTAACCGAGCTACTTGAGTTCTTAAAGTACCATTACGCGTAAATTTGAAGGCACATTTCAGCACCTTTTGTGTTTTTTTATGCCTTTTCGAACCACCTAATGAACTTTCTCAGCAGTTGGGACACGCAGAAAAAGCACACGCTTACTGAATCGCACTTATTTATTCTGCCCAGCCGTTAGCGTGTCAATCTATTCTTAACTGTTTCTCGTACTGATAGCGTTGCATTTATAGAACGGAGCAGAGTCATTGTCAAATTACTTGATATCAAAACGACGTGTGCTAAACTGGATTGTCCTGTGTCTAGATGAACCATAGCTGTGTGTAGCGTTTTGTAACCATCTGTTACCAAAGTGTATCTTTGAACAGTTACGGCGGTAGTGGGCCTTTAAAGCTGTTTTGTATCGGATTACTGAAGGAAAAATTCCCAAAGGTGACTCGGATGTCAGACCATAATTCAGATTGAGAAAAATCCTTGTCTTTATTTGTGGCTGTGTATTTTATCGCATAAATGTTTTATAGAGCTGTGAAATTTAAACCAAGGGTTTCAAGCCGAACAGACAAATGTCAAAAACTGTACAATTTCTTAGGCAATGATGAAATTGAGTTTTTCACTTGTCAAGAGAATTATGTTCAACGTTTTCAGCTTAATGTTCAACGTTTTCAGCTTAAGTAAAGCAGTCAAGCAGTAAAGTGTTTGCACCAGCGTTTTTGTTTTAAATACTTAAACCATTTGACCTCTACTGATGATACAGCTTGGCGGAAATTACGTGTAGTTGGCTTCTTTTTCCAACGAGCGGTGTCGCCAGTAGTCGTCAAGTCACTAACCTTTAGGTGTCGGAAGCGATTTTGGTCGAGGTGATTGCTTTCAGGAATCACCTCGACCAAAATCGCTACCGACACCCATAAGGTTAGCAAAGTCTTCGACAATGCCAATAACTAAAAATACTGTCGCAAGGTTTCGTATGAAAAGAAAAGTAAGAAGAGAGGCTGACACCCTTTAACCCAGTCAGCCCTGACGCACTGCAGCAGGAGATGGGCGGACCATGATAATTCAAGGGTAGTGCCAGATTAGCTTGGCGCCAGTCGATCCATCTCCTGCAACTAGTGCATAGTCGTTAGATGATACCTCCAAAATTTGGGAAGTACGTTCGTCGGGCTGAATGACTGAGTTAAGTACAATGAAAAATGAAAAAAAAAAAAAAAAGCTTTAGAAGTGGTCACAAGTTGTATTGAAGGAAACATAATGTTACGATTGTGGTTGTGTTGTCCTGTGAGAGCATACATGTGTTAATCGTGGGAAACGATCCGATATTATTTGAGCTATCATGGTTATGATTCACGTATCTTTTTAAGTAACATTTTCTTTCGGTCGCTCAGAGCGGAATTCACTTCGTTATGATACGCTAAGTTTAGTCCAGAACGTTCTAGAAAGGTCGCACTGTCTAGTGACCTCGTATGTGTGACGTCGGTAAATTAGCGACACTTCGCAACAAGTTGTTTACTGTGCGCGTGAAGCCGTCAGCCGTTTTGTGTGTGTGTGTGTGTGTGTGTGTGTGTGTGTGTGTGTGTGTGTGTGTGTGTGTGTGTGTGTGTGTGTGTGTGTGTGTGTGTGTGTGTGTGTGTGTGTGTGTGTGTGTGTGTGTGTGTGTGTGTTATGAAGGATCGTGAATGTTCTCGAATTTTCCGACTAGTTTGTGAACTGTCTTCCATACTTTTATGAGATGTCATTTTACCAAGGATTTGGAGCTGAAGTGAGCAGCCAAATTTGTGTAGCCTATTGTAGTTTTTCTAGAAAGATTATTTTAATGAGTTTCGGTTGCGTGTTTCGTTTTGATTGGTTGCGTTGTATGATTTTCGTAGATGATTCTGGAAATTGGTAGTATATATAAAGAGGGCGCTAGGAAAGCACGTTCGTACATTGTCTTGCATTGTCAGTAGTAGAGACACGTAGTTTATCGTAGGTACGTGGCCCGTATAGGGTGTACATTGTGTGAGACGCTGCGTATGAGAAACTTTGTGTTGCCAGTGTGGACATTGCAGAAGAGACTTTGTATCAGTGTTGATGCATTTGGAAGTGCATTGTGTGGAGATCGCATCGCTGAATTAAAATATTGTTGGAACTGTTACTCCTGTATTGTCTACATCCTTAAGCCACGTGTGACGGATTGCAGCTGAATGAAGTTTATTTAAAAGAACCTTACGTGCGTGCGTCTGGTGTGTTTATCAGACTACGACTACGACTCCACCACGTAACACATAAATACCAAATTCGCTACCGACACCGACACTGGGTCCGCAAAAATCGTCGACAAGATTGTTCCAGCCATTGAAACACTGAGTGGCCAGAAGTTTTATTTCTATCTATCGTATTTGTATCTATCGTAAATTTAACGCTAGAGAACATCAGCTGTCCATACAGCACGCACACACGATAGTTACCAGATGCATCGAACGTCTGGAGCTTTTGCTGGCACTCATGAAATTGTATGCCTCTTGTCTGAGCGGTTACCACTTTTCCTCTGCATTGAAGAGTCAAACGGTGTTGCGGCATGTGACTCTGCAATAGTGAGAATTTAATACTTATAAACAAAGACTAACCCTTTGGCTGTCGGAAGCGTTTTTTTTGTCGCGATGATTCCTGCAGGAATCATTGCGACAAAAAGCGCCACCGAGAAAAAAAGGAATACACTTTTTGACAAAAATTTAAACCTCTCTCTGTCTCTCTCTCTCTCTCTCTCTCTCTCTCTCTCTCTCTCTCTCTCTCTCTCTCTCTCTCTCTCTCTCTCTCTCTCTCTCTCTCTCTCTCTCTTTAAATCATCTTTAAATCTAGCTTAACATACTCAGGTAGTACTCTCTGGAATTCGATTCCATGTAACCTTAGAAGTATGTCCCTGCCCTCCTTTAAAGACGGCCTCTTCAAATATCTAAAATAATCCAGCTTTACATGCGGAAAACTGCATGTTCTTAGAATACATACCATGTATCGGCATGTGCATTGACTCCATGTCTGACAAGTAATACCTGCCTTGATGTACTGGCACGCGTATGGCGTGCGTGTGTTTGTGCGTATGTGTGTGTGTGTGTATGTGTGGCTGTGTGCATTCGTGCGTATGGGTGTGTGATCGTGTGTGTGTGTGTGTGTGTGTGTGTGTGTGTGTGTGTGGGTGCGTGCGTCTGTGTGCGTGTGTGCGTTCATGCGTGTGGTCACGTTATGTGATCGTGTGCGTGTGTGCGTGGTCTGTCATAATGTGGCAGATTGCACACGCGTACGCGCACGCACGCACGCATGAGCGCAAGCACGCGCACACCATGTGCGCGATTTATGCAATTTATATGTTGGAATTTTTTATTCATAATTTTTTTTAATTCTCTTTAAAGGTTTTTTAACACATTTTCTTTCTTTTCTTTCGCGCTATATTCATCAGTATTTTGTTTGCTAGCACATAATTGAATTCCTTAGAATAGTGTGTGTGTGTGTTTGCGAGTGAACATGCGTGCGTGTGTATGTGTTTGACCTAGTTATGTTTTAGACCATTGTTTTGTTTATGAAAACGTTGATAAGTAGTTTGTAGCAACGGCAAGTTTGAAAATTGGTCTTGTAACCAAATACT
>BTPG01000004.1:81818474-81830974 GCA_036245525.1 Semisulcospira habei | reverse complement strand
ATCAAATCACCCACCCACCCACACACACACACACACACACACACACACACACACACACACACACACACACACACACACACACACACACACACACACACACACACACACACACACACACACCTTTTTTCTGCCCCATCCTTTTTTGGTGCCTAGATCCGCTTAGATTTTCTGTTGATTCTTTCAAAGGAACCCACATTGGAATCAAACTGGTGGGAGTGGGCACGGGGTAGAGATGGAATCTCTAAGCAGCTCATGGCTCACACCACCCTCCCTATCACCCTTTCTATCTACTCTGAACTCAAAACGGAACTTCACAATTTGTATGAAGTATATTGACGAACGATGACATGACAGACCATTTGCGGCGCACATGTGAAGGGTATGACGTCTACAGCAGTAATTTTTCTGATCCGGATCCTGTTGTGACATCGACGGAAATGCCGATGATATTCTTAAAAGAATTTCACTGATTTTTATTCAAATCTAACAGGCTAAAACAGGAAACCATGCTAGTTCAAAGGTACCACCATATCAGCTTGGCGCCTCCGCTGTGGCGCCAAGCTGATCTGGCGTTGCCCTTGAATTAGCATGGTCCATTCATCTCCTGCAACTGATGCCTCATGAGAGGACGTCTCCGGCTCTCAGCTCGGTTCTATGCTTGAAAGAGTCATGTATGCTGACTAACAAAAGAAATGCGACATCATTCGAGTCATCGGAAACCGAATAATCTCGTATTTCTTTTGTTCGTACTGAAGCGTTTCCGATGACTCGCACGATGTCGCATTTCTTTTGTTTCGTAGTATAGTTATTTATTTATTTATGGTTGTAAGGGATGAACACCAAGCAAACGACTAAGACCATCTCATAGTAATCGGCAGTCATTTTAGATGCAGAATTTATCTGAATAATCAGACACCGGAAATTCACGTGACGAAGAGTGCCTAATCTTTACATACATTATTAATACAGATATTCACGATCCGATTTCTCTTTCAAAATTTCAGTTTTGCTGAGTCAAGCCAAGTTTATTTCTGGGGGCATAAGAAAGTAAAGAATAACAGACATGTCAAACCGCCCCCCCCCCTCTCCTCCCGCCTCCTCCCCACCAGTGCCGTGCGCGGGCCATCGGCGGCCGACGGACTTTTGCGCATTAGATTTACAATGCCTATAGGTGTCGTTTTTATCTGAATAACCAAAACCAGCCCCCCCCCCCCCCCCCACACACACACACCACCTCCACCCCAACCCTCCTCTCCCAGCGCACAAAAAAATTAAAAAAAAAAAGACTGAGTAAGCCGCTGGTGCAATAAACAACAGCATCAACTTAATTTGCTTTGTCCGGCATTGTCCCATTAGCGTAACATCAGTAAGAAAAAGTCCTCGGGCCTACCTCAGAGAAAAACAACAATCGGATTTCCCACACATAAAACCCGCCGCCGCACGCTGCTGTAGTGAACAACAACAACAAGGTTAATTGCCTCGCATGGTATTGTCATAAATTAGCATATCATTAACCCCTTTACTGCCGAGAAAACTGAACCCCACCCTCAGGTATAGATCCTCACATAGCTTATGAACATCCAGCCCTCTCGCTGAAAGTACTTTGCAGCCATGTTCCTTTAACTCATTCTACCCCAGACACCCACACAAGATAAGGATCGACCATGATAGTTCAAGGGTGAGGCCAGAATAGCTTGGCGCCTATGGGCGCCAAGCTATTCTGGCCTCACCCTTGAACTATCATGGTCGATCTGTGTCCTGCACTGCAATGCAGTCTTCAGAGGACAACGGCAAAATTTAAGGATTTCGGTGTTCTGGTAGAATGAGTTAACACGTTCGAGACGTGGCATCCGAATTCGCGGCCTTAGGCCGCGAATCCGGATGCCACAAGTCTCGAAAGAGTTAACGACCGGGACTCTTTGATATTGATAGAACAAAGATCTTCGTCCACTGGCAGTGATGGACGTGGGGTATGCCCTAAAAAAAAAAAAAAAAAAGCGTGAGTGACTTTTTTATCGGTTGCCGTGATTCGTGATTCCATTTATTTCACACTCGTGATACGTGAAAAAGGGTTTGTCGTGAAACGTGATATCCAAAATAAGATCTTCTTGGTCCGTCGACACGTCCTGGATATTTCGTGAGAAAAGTGAATAGACGGTCGCGCGGTGCGTTGCCACTCTTTCATTTCTACTCAGAAATCTTCAGTCCCTCCCCCCCCCCCCCCTCCCCTTCCCCTGTCGAATGATTTTTCGGCCAGCAGAAAGATTTTGTGTCTCTGTTCACATGAACATTGAGTCAGACCCAGCACGCATCCTATGAAGTAAATCGTCGTGAATCCGTGATGGTTACCCCCCCCCCCCCCGCTCCCTCCCAGCTTTCCCCCCCCCCCTCTCAGTGGGGAGGTTAAAGGTTAAAGAACCAGAAAGCAGAAAGTCCTGGTCCGACAGTGCGCGGGCCAGCTAAAGCTGACATCGGACCGAGGATACTTACACAATCCCAGCACTGGGAGTGGGGAAGGTGGAGGGGAGTAGGGTGGAGAGAGTGGTTGCTTCAACTTGTGGAATTATTCTGATAACACTAATGAAAGCTTGGAAAAGCCTTCCGGGCTGGCTGGCAGAACAATATTACAGGATCGTTATTTTCACCCCCACAATCATCTAGTCGTTCGTGTTAGATTGTTCAAAACATGTTGTCCAGGTCTGGATTGATCAAAGTCTCTCTGTGTGTGTGTGTGCGTGTTTGCGTGCGTGTGCGAGTGTCTGTGCGTGTATGTGTGTCTGTGTGTGTTTGCTCATGCGTGCGTACGTGGTTGTGTATGTGTGTATGCGTGCGTGCGTGGCTGTTTACTGATGTGTGTATGTGTGCGCGCGTGCGTAGCGCCTGCGTGCATGCTTGTGGTGAGTGTGTGTTCAGTGTGCGTGTGTGCTCAAATTCGTGCGTTAGTGCGCCAGCCGCGTCTGCGAGTATGTGTGTGCATGCATGTGTTTGCAATTATTGTTTACACGCTCTCTTTGTCTACGCAACCGTGTCTGGTGTTTAAAGCATTCACATGTAATATTGAATCATGAATCAGAGATTCTAGACCATAGCCAACGGCAGCAGCCCCCCCCCCCTCCCCCCCCCCTGCCCCCCCCCCCCCCACACACACACCCCGTTCGCCCCTGATCCCTGGCTAACACACCGCTCAGCATATTCTTGATTTATACAATAAGCCTGTTGACTGCAGAGAAAAAAAAATAAAACGATCCAAATGCAAGAGACATAGATCCTCATGGGCCCCCGCAGTACAAGGGTTTACTCTGCTGCAACTGATCATGAATTTCTTTCTTTGGACAGCCGTTGTGGGGGTCAATGTCTGATGGTACTCACGTGTTGCAAACACATACGTAAATGATGTTCCAAGAGGCATAGATCTTTATAAGCCCCTGCAGGATGCAGGGGCTTATGAAGATATATGCCTCTTGCAGATGTTGAGGAGTTCTGCAATTCTTCAGAGACAATCGCCGTCCTCAGGAGCTCAAATAAATATGGGCACGAATTGCAATAAAACATCACTGACACAATGCAGTGCTTCTACCGAGCAGATCAGTTTTTTTTTTAATTATTATTCATAAATGAATTAAACGAACAGAATGGTGTGATGAAGTCCGATTTCAACATTGACTTAAACCAGCGGACACAGATACCGGTGAGATAAGCATTAATTTGATGGAACTCTAGTGTGATGCCAGCAGTCACACTCCTTCGCCGGAGTGCAATAATTTATTCCGTACGTTATTCTGTGGAGCAGCTGCGTCACATTTTTGTAACTGACTAATTTAACTCATACACCTCTGACACACCACAGCAAGACATGGATCGAGCATGATAGTTCAAGGGTGGCGTCAGAATAGCTTGGCGCCCGCAGGTGCCAAGCTATTCTGGCGCCACCCTTGAACTATCATGCTCGATCTGTCTCTAGAATTGTAATACAGTTCTTCAGAGGACAACTTCAACATTTAGGGATTTCGGTCCTTGTGTTAATAATACAGAGTTGATGAGTGTTTCTTCAGTTTGTAGTCTTGTTTGTTAAATGTTTCCCAGTGTGGTTTTGTGATCTGTGTGCGTGCGTGCGCGCGCTCCCATGCGGTGTGCGTGCGTGCCTGCGTCGGTGCGTCGGTGCGTGCGTGTGTGTGTGTGTGTGTGTGTGTGTGTGTGTGTGTGCGTACACCAAATGACTGAACTGGGTTACTTTCTTTACCATCCTTATGCAATCTGGGTCTGTGTAAAATTTTGGGTGGCCAGATCAGACACCCATTTTTTCTGAGGGTTGTTTCTGTATTATCTTTCATTCAAAATTCAGAAAAAAATATCAAAATACGATGTGCCCATTTTAACAGATTTACTTCATCGTTGTGTTTCAGGGATGCCCTGGGCCTGTGTGTGGACACGGAAGCGGCCGGAGTGTTTTCAGATCAATTTGATTGGTCCAACACCGATGAACGGAGTTCCTTCCCTTGCTTAAACGTCTTTCGTCTCCAACGGACGCACCGGTCATTCTCTCGCATTTGCAGAGGTATTTTATGCAATATTTCTTAGTTAAGAGCACGCCCAAATGTACTTGTTCAGTGCAGTTATTTAACTGAGAGATGCCTCCAATCCCCGTACCCGTTTGGCCCAGAAAAATAAGGCGTCTGCTTTCAAACGTGTCTTCGGCCGCACCGGCCGGGCCTGACCGTTGAGTCTTGTAGTAAATGATAATAGAACCCCACGATTTTAACAAAAGCTTTCTTCTTCAATGAAAGGAATTCGTTCAATAACCCCATTACAAGGTCAATCTGCCACGCGATTTTGTTTCTTCTTTCTTTTTTTTTTCTGACGTGTTAACTTGCCACATGCATGCACAGTAACTATCAGTTGACTTTTTTTTTTAAAAAAAACAAAAATGGCGCCAGATTTCAATCCTCGTTCGCAAAACTGCCTCGCGATTCGAAGAACGAACGTCCACAAACAGGTCTCGTTTAGGAATGTGCAACTGAAGTATCGCTTTTTACTGTATTGCCAGTTTTTAGTTCTCAGGGTCACCCTGGTCAGCCCCACAGGGTGGGTTTTTCTCTCAATTCTGGGGCATGCATGTGTTTCTGTCTACCCTTTGTCCATTCACCTGTATAAATTTGCCTTTTTAAAACTCTCCCTACTGTCTGCACTGCCTGTAGCTCTTGATATTGGATGTGTGTTGCTAAATGGTCTTAGCTTTATGTCTTGGCCCCATGTGTTAGGTTTATTTAACTCATTCTACCCCAGACACACCACGGCAGGATAAGGATCCACCATGATAGTTCAAGGGTGATGCCAGAATAGCTTGGCGCCTACGGGCGCCAAGCTATTCTGGCATCTCCCTTGAACTATCATGGTCGATCTGTGCCCTGCACTGCAATGCAGTCTTGAGAGGACAGGGGCAAAATTTAAGGATTTTGGTGTTGGGGTAGAATGAGTTAACGTATTTGACCGGCAGGCGACATACATGGCAATGTTCTGTTTAGGTGGGTTTTTTTTTCACAAGCAGTGCAGGCACGTCCTGAGAAAGCCTAGTGGCTGTCGGGACGTTAAGCAATGTACAATCAATCTGATTCAAAATGTCAGTTGGTTTACATGGTTGTATTGGACATGTTCTCAGCAACACCATTTTGGTCACACCGGCTCAGGACTTTCTGGCACACACCCAGCGCCGGATGGCAGCAGGATGTCCAAACCCATCAGGATCTATGCTGCAGAATCATGGCCCCCCAGCCTCTGCCACAGAGGGTGCGTCTGGTAGGAGGGTGCATGGACGGCAGCGGAATGCCCCCAATTACAAACTGGTAAGTAAAGTGATTCTATGATCATCTTCATTTTATTGGCTGGCGTGCGTGCGAAGCAAAAGTGAGTTTATGTTCTGGGCCACTGGTCGTCCGTCCGTCGTCCATGGTAAACTTTAACTCATTCTACCCCAACACCAAAATCCTTAAATTTTGCCCCTGTCCTCTCAAGACCGCATTGCAGCGCAGGACACAGATCGACCATGATAGTTCAAGGGTGGTGCCAGAATAGCTTGGCGCCCGTAGGCGCCAAGCTGTTCTGGCATCACCTTTGAACTATCATGGTCGATCCTTATCCCAGGGTGGGATTCTTCCGCGTTTCCGCGGATTTCCGTGGAAATTCTTTCACAATTCCGCTGAAGCATATTTATTTTCCGCGTCTAATAACAACAAAAAAGACGAGAAAAAAAAAAATCTTCTTAAATGGCAAAAAAATCTCAAATGGGTTGGATTTGTATGCAGTTTGGTTCACTATCGCCCGACACTTCCGGTAGCTTTAGGTCGCAGTGGAAAATGGCGGTGAAAAAGGATATTGTCCAAGACAGAGTGCCGTTTAGTGTGCATCTGAACATAAACTGGTACGCACATTCCATTTTTATACTGCAGATCAGGAGTGTCATAACAAAGTCCATTTTCGGGTGTGTTTGGTCTCGCTCCCCCGTGTCGGTTTTTGGATACTTTGGCGAACGGTGGACACGCGTGCCTATCCCCCCCCCCCCCCCCCCCCCTGTCGTTTGATTTTTCGGCCGCTGAAAATGAAGGACATGAAACCACCCCCCCACCCCCCACCCCCCCCCCACCCCCCCCACCCCACCCACCCACCCACCCACCCACCCACCCACCCCCACCAATGTCGTTTGATTTTCCGCGTTTTCTTTCTTACTAGAATCCCACCCCTGTTATCCTGCTGTGGTGTGTCTGGGGGTAGAATGAGTTAACGGTGGCATTTTCTCGGAGACTATTCAAGCCACATTCTTCAAGCTTGGCCCAAGGATACTTTGTGGCAAGACCTTTTTAAACATGCCAATTTGAGTGACCTCTCTCAAAGGGTCACGCAGGGTTGACAAATGTGTGAAAACTGCTTGCATTTTCAGAAAACGTGGATTTTGACTGCTGCAGAAGCCAGCCCTCGTCACCGAGGTCACACATATGTAAATCGGTCATACACGGGATTACTCTTTTTATTCTTGTGCAAGGCCCCTTTAAACCAAAATTGGGCTGTTTCTGTTTCTAAGGCAGCTTTGGTTTTAATCTTTCTTTCTTTCTTTCTCCAGTTGGCAAATGGCGCCTGGGATGGACCCGAGACTGAGAGCAGTGCCAGCGCATCGCAATACGAGGGCAGTGATGACGAGGAGTTTGTTCCTGGCTCGAGCTCACCGGATTCAGAGGGTGTGTCAGCATCAATTGCTGGGATCTCGGACATAGACAGTATTGTATCGACTATGTTAGATTTCATCAAAGTGGCAGGTTTGGGGTGGCCAGGTGTTGGTGACGCTAGTACCAGCAAGGTGCAGTGTGCGTTAGGGGGTGGCAATGAGAATGTGGATAGGCAGGAGGAACATGATGCTGGAAAGAGTGGGGAAAGAGCACTTACAGAAGAAACGGGTGTGCACGTGTCGCAGAGAGGGAAAGGAAAGTACAAATGGGACAAGAAACATGCATGCAAATTGTGTGGCAAGCTTGTCTTGAAAATGAGCACGCACTTACAAGATGTCCATGCAGATGAGGCTGACGTTGCTAAAATTTTGTCGATGAAAAAAGGGACCAAGCAGAGACGTCGAGCATGGATCAGACTACAAGATGAGGGTGATTACATGCATAACGTTGCTGTTCTTCAAAACAAATCCGGATGTTTGATTCCTAAGTATCGCACCAAAACTAGTAAGGCAGACGACCTTCTCGCCTGTAGCCATTGCAAAGAGCTCTATCAAAAAAAGCTGATCTCTGTACACTCAAAACGTTGCTGTCAGAAGCCAGGAGGGTTTCAGATCACTCGGCGAGGGGACGCCGCTCGCCGTGGTCGGCTCATGCTTCCAATACCCTTAGACGTTGAATTTTCCTTCTACCACAAGGTCTTGGCTACCCAGAGAGATGATGAGATAAGCCGTCTCATCAGAACTGACCCCTTGCTTCTTGAGTATGGAAAGAGATTATTTGACCGCAGGGACATTGAAGAACACACGGCTGGACAAATCAGCTCCAGGATGCGGGAGTTAGGGAGACTGTTGAAGATTATCAGAGTGAGGTCAGAAATGAAAATCGCAAGTTTAAATGCTGTGATCAATTCAGCTAGCTTTGATCATGTTGTCCTGGCTGTAAAAGAGCTAGCAGATTTTGATGAGGACACACATCAGTTCAAAAAAGGCAATCTCGCAATGCGCATAGGCCATGCTTTGAAAAAGTGTTCACAGATCAAACAGTCACAGGCATCCAAACAGCTTGGACAGGGTTCAGACGACAGGTGGCGACAGGAGCTCTCTGAGGCGCAGCGGTTTGACTCTGTCTTCAACGGGGACTGGTATGATTGTGTGTCCGCTACAGCAGCCCAGTCGGTCGGGAAAATGACCATGAACAAACCCAAGCTGATCCCATCATGTGAAGATGTGAGGACGGTCCAACAGCTTCTTGAGACAAGGATGGTTTCGGAAGATTATCCGACAGTGGTTAAAGCAACTCTTTGTGCTGTATCACTTTTCAACCGAAAACGAGGGGGAGAAGTTCAGAGAATGAAGGTGTCAGACTTCCAGAATGCTAAGATTGGATCGATCACCAATCAAGATATCTTGAAAGGTCTCACAGAGGTTGAGAAGAAAATGGTGAATCATTTTCAGCGAGTGGAAATCAGAGGCAAGTTTAATAGGAGTGTTCCCGTTTTGCTGACGAAGAAGATGATGACAACTGTGGACAGAATCCTTCAAATGAGGCAATCGGTGCCAGCTCTCGCTGATTCCCAGTACATCTTTGCCACACCTTCTGGTCAGAGGCCTTACAGAGGCCATGATGTTCTGAAGGCCCATGCCCTAGAAGCAGGGGTGTCATACCCAGCCATGTTCACATTTACTCAGTTGCGGAAACAGGTTGCAACTTTGGCTCAGTCAATGGCCATCTCGGAGTTAGACCAGGATCAGCTGGCAGATTTCCTTGGCCATGATATTCGGATACATCGCCATATCTACCGCCAACCTCAAGACGTCCTTCAAAAGGCAAAAGTGGCAAAGATTCTTCTGTCAGTTAACAATGGGATGACAGATTTTGAGAGTTGCATTAGAGCTGAGCTGGGCGATGATGAAGAGATTGACTTTGACAATGAAGACGCATCAGAAACTGGCAGAGAGGTCTCGGGGGGAACAGCACCTGTGAATGAAGCAAGTAGCAAGTCAGCAACACAGGAATCGATGAGCATGACGGAGAAAAGACGTCCAGAGCCTGATGACAATCTAGATAGTTTTGATGATGACAGTACTGCGTCAGCTCCTGTTCGAAAGAAAGCTAGATTTACAAGAAAACCATGGGGGGAAGCTGAAGAGAAAGCTGTTCAAACTCGTTTCAAGACACACCTCGTCATGAACAAACTTCCTGGAAAGGCCGAGATACAGTATGCAATGGCGCTGGAACCTGCACTTAGACATAGGCGCTGGACAAACATTAAGGATTACGTCCGCAACAGACTGAAAAAGTTACAAAAGAAATGAATTGAGCCGCCACTCGCAGCATTTTCGATTTCATACAGATTTATTACATCAGTGTTATTATTGGGGTGGTTTCAGCATGTATAGCCTGCTTTTTTTTTTTTTTTTTTTTTTTTTTTTTTTTTTTTTTTTTTTTTTTATCTGATGGGACGCCTGGATCATTTGTGACCCTCTCTCTCACAAAATCAGTCTTAAGAACTCGCATTTTGGATGTTTTGACATATATGCATTTATGAAAACTACAGTGTTTGCTGATTACTGTGATATATGACTGTATGCTGTAGTGCAAAAATTGTAAAAGCTGTTCTTAAGTGTTTAAAGTTGTTAAAGCCTCCGGCGGCCATTTTGAGAAAACAGCCTGTGAAGTTTCTGTGTGCAGCATAATTGGGGCCAAGGGCAGACTTTTAAAATCATTTTTTACCTATTTAATGGCATTTTTCATGATAAAGATTTTAACCATACGATACTTTGGTGTATGTAGAATACATTTCTCCCAAAAAGTGAAAATGCCCCAGATTGACCCCCCCACCACATATTATTGCGTGTAGTGCTGATTGGCTCGCTGCGAGTTAAGACTGGTTTCGTGAGAAAGGGTCACATTTTGTATACTGTATAACCTTTGGATTTGCAAAACGAAACAGCCGGCTGGGGACAAAAGACAATATAATAAGATAAGAAAACCATTGACAATGTAAAAATTGATTACAAGAGTGTTATTGGGGGGGGGGGGGGATCATTTTGTAATATACTGCATGCCATTTTAAAAACTCTGCAAATGAAAGAATCAGAGCATGGAATTTTCCTCTTTTTGGCGGATTTCCGCTTAAATGAAGCTGCCATTCCGTCGAATTTCCGCCGAAAACAAAATCGTAAAGTCACTATTCCAATACCGTGTTTCGTGATCTTTATGTGGCGGATATCCCCAAATCGCGTATTGAAAATTGAGCGAGGCGTTAGCTTTAGCTCGCACAGGTCACTTCCGGTCTTCAGTGGAGTCGTAGTCTGGTCAAAATACGGCGAAGAGAAAATACTTAAACGCGGAGACAGAATAGACGTCAGACGATTCTGCAGCCAAGAATATTTGGAGATGGACTTGGCTCGAGAAAAGCGTAAACGACGAGCTCCGCGCTCAGTGTATTCGCAAGTTAGCGGCCTGTGGGCAGGCGTATTGCCGCGAACTGCGCAGAGTTGATATTAACTACGCGGCCGCGTAGCACTTGATGCTCACGTGTCTACAGCGAAACACAAGAAAGCTAAAAGCAGTGCCATTGGAAATATTACTCATGATGGTGAATAAATTTATTACAATGTATTTTTTCCCAGTAAAGTTTGATGAAATTATGTTGAAAAATCTATATAACCTTTCTCCAGCTCAGTGACCATGGTACATAGTATTAAATAAGAGATAAAAGGAATCCATACTTACAGCTGATTAAGCAGAGATTATTAAAGAAAGTATATATATTATATAATTAAACTCAAATTTTAAAAAAAAATGGAAAGACATTCAGATGTATTTTGAATAAGCATTTGGATATAAATATTCTGTTGAATACTTTGTTTTAGTATAACTTTTAAACCTTTGACACAAAAAATAAAAAGTGCACCCCAAAAATAAGAAAAAAAAAGCAAGATTTTTAGGTGGTTAAACTGCTCAGTTTCTCTCTAAAATGCACCAGATTGCACAAATTTTAATGTAAATTTTCAAAATTTTTTCCGGGGGGGCATGCCCCCGGACCCCCCTAGTGAAAAGGGGTAATTCCATGCTCTGAAGAATGGTTGGTTGTACTGCCATACCATTTTGCAAATGAAAGAATGGCTGGTTGTTTGTTGGAGACGAAAGACGTTAAATAAAGGCTGAAGTTTCAAGTGATTTCTTATGTTGTCAGTTAGTTAATTAATGTCGGTGTTCTGTTCTGTCATTTTAACTCGTTCTACCCCAAGATCGGAATCCCCAAATGTTGACGTCGTCTTCAGAAGACTGCGTTGCAGTGCAGGACACAGATCCACCATGATAGTTCAAGGGTGATGCCAGAATAGCTTGGCGCCCATAGGCGCCAAGCTATTCTGGAATCACCCTTGAACTATCATGGTGGATCTTTATTTTGCTGTGGTGTGTCTGGGGTAGAATAAGTTGAGCCCAATGTTGAAGTCGTCTTGAGAAGACTGCGTTGCAGTGCAGGACACGGATCCACCATGATGGTTTAAGGGTGATGCCAGAATAGCTTGGCGCCCATAGGCACCAAGCTATTCTGGCATCACCCTTGAACTATCATGGTGGATCTTTATTTTGCTGTGGTGTGTCTGGGGTAGAATAAGTTAAGCCCAAATGTTGAAGTCGTCTTCAGAAGACTGCGTTGCAGTGCAGGACACAGATCCACCACGATAGTTCAAGGGTGATGCTAGAATAGCTTGGTGCCCATAGGCGCCAAGCTATTCTGGCATCACCCTTGAACTATCGTGGTGGATCTTAAATTTTGCTGGGGTAGAATAAGTTACTCACAAACCAGATAGGTGAGGCTAGCGCTGGCAGAATTGTCAGTACTCAAACCAAGGGGAATCACAGCGCTGGACAGACAACAGTTAGATCCCCTGCCCCCTCCTATCAGGCACCTAATCGCCAGCCCACAGAGAAATACGCAGGTATAGAATAAGACAATCATTTCCATCCTCAAAAAGAATGGATCAGGTCTCTTATATAACCCATGTCTTTCTCCGGAACTTAGGAAGTAGGCAGGAGAAACATACATACACAAACATGAAGGTGCGCTACTATATGTGGTCGGGTAAATACCCTGATTTCCCACAGTAGATGCACAGAACATTACACAACAATGTAACGATACAAATTTTGCCTCGAGTTATACGTGATACTCACAAACCAGATAGGTGAGGCTAGCGCTGGCAGAATTGTCAGTACTCAAACCAAGGGGAATCACAGCGCTGGACAGACAACAGTTAGATCCCCTGCCCC
>BTPG01000004.1:81795806-81817974 GCA_036245525.1 Semisulcospira habei | reverse complement strand
GCTGCGAGAATTGAACTCCGTCAGGAGGTTAAGCGCTATATAAATACCCATTATTATTATTATTATTATTATTATTATTACAAAAATGTGTGTGCTCAAGGGCAGTGCCGGCATGACAAGCTTAACGCCATTGAAAGCGCACGATTGCGAAGCCACTACCTTACGAGCTATCTATTATGACCGACTCAGGGCTGAGGTGCATGAGAGAACGTTATTTCTGCGCAAGCCACTAAGCCAGGTGCTCCACTGTATAGCGGAGCACTTTGCTTAGTGACTTGCACAGGGTTTAGAGCTCTTTCAAGCAATTCTGTCCAGGTGTCAGATGCACGAGCGAGTTTAGTCCTGCGCCAGCCACTAAGCAAGGTGCTCCGCTAGAGCGGAGCACCTAGCTTAGTGGCTAGCGCAGGACTAAACTCATTTATAGTGGAGCACCTTGCTTAGTGGCTTGCGCAGAAAGAACGCTCTCTTATGCAACTCAGCTCCATATATGGACGTCAACGTCACTGCTCACCATCTACTGACTGACTGACTATTTTATTTTTAACGTCCCAAAGACGAAACCATCTACAAGGACGAAGAAGAAGAGGAAGGCTATTCTACAACGAGCACATTAGGCCCACCTCTCGCTGAGCCAAGTCCAATGAGTCAGTCACCACCCTCTAAACTTGGCATCGATGACGGCCGGGGCCATCTACAGCATTTTGGCGCTGTCAGCGAAACAGCTACCCAACCTTAACCACAATCGGAGGCAATTTGGACAGATTGTCACCGCTTTGAACTCAGATACGTAGCGATGATGGCGCATGCGTCGCTCTTATCCTCCCCGCCATTCACCAGATCTCGCCATGACGGACGATCTCCCTCAATCTGAGGACGCTAATGGAACCGATCTCTGCCGGCAAGAGACACAGATTCTCATGAGCCCCTTCAGGATGCAGAGGATCATAAGAATCTGCTCCCCTTGCTGACAGAGGTCGGGTTGGATGAGTGACTGTCCTTTCGCCAGATCTCTTGCTTCACGCATCAGTGGGAGTTAATAATTTGGAAAGTACACGATTTGCGAAATTTTCTCTTTTTTAAGTTGATTGAGGACGATTTATGGTTTTATGGAAATAGAGGGGGAAATGGGAGTGTGTATGTGTGAGGAGCTTGGGGGGAGGGGGTAAGGGGGGAGGTACTGAGGAGGAGGGGGGGGGTGAAAGGCGGGTGGGTTAGGGGAGGGGGCAAAATGCGGCCTTGCACGCGGGTGTTGTACGCAGGTTCCCTAAACACGCCACTCCCCTCCCCACTCCACCCCACCATTTGCCAATGAGTTTAGTCCTGCTCCAGCCACTAAGCAAAGTGCTTCGCTGTTTATTTGTTTATTTCAAATACCGACGATACATGGCTTGTGCTTGTGAACGAGAAGAGAAATAAAACACACAAGCTCTTTGACAATTTATATAATCTATTAATCAAATCACACACACACACACACACACACACACACACACACACACACACACACACACACACACACACACACACACACACACACACACACACACACCTTTTTTCTTCCCCATCCTTTTTTGGTGCCTAGATCCGCTTAGATTTTCTGTTGATTCTTTCAAAGGAGGACACATTGGAATCAGACTGGTGGGAGTGGGCACGGGGTAGAGATGGAATCTCTAAGCAGCTCATGGCCCCTCCCTATCACCCTTTCTATCTACTCTGAACTCAAAACGGAACTTCACAATTTGTATGAAGTATATTTACGAACGATGATATGACAGACCATTTGCGGCGCACGTGTGAAGGGTATGACGTCTACAGCAGTAATTTTTCTGATCCGGATCCTGTTGTGACATCGACGGAAATGCCGATGATATTCTTAAAAGAATTTCACTGATTTTTATTCAAATCTAACAGGCTAAAACAGGAAACCATGCTAGTTCAAGGGTACCACCATATCAGCTTGTCGCCTCCGCTGTGGCGGCGCCAAGCTGATCTGGCGTTGCCCTTGAATTAGCATGGTCCATTCATCTCCTGCAACTGATGCGTCATGACCGAGAGGACGTCTCCGGCTCTCAGCTCGGTTCTAGGCTTGAAAGAGTCATGTATGCTGACTAACAAAAGAAATGCGACATCATTCGAGTCATCGGAAACCGAATAATCTCGTATCTCTTTTGTTCGTACTAAAGCGTTTCCGATGACTCGCACGATGACGTATTTCTTTTGTTTCGTAGTATAGTTATTTATTTATTTATGGTTGTTAGGGATGAACACCAAGCAAACGACTAAGACCATCTCATAGTAATCGGCAGTCATTTTAGATGCAAAATTTATCTGAATAATCAGACACCGGAAATTCACGTGACGAAGAGTGCCTAATCTTTACATACATTGTTAATACAGATATCCACGATCCGATTTCTCTTTCAAAATTTCAGTTTTGCTGAGTCAAGTCAAGTTTATTTCTGGGGGCATAAGAAAGTAAAGAATAACAGACATGTCAAACCGCCCGCCCCCCCCCCCCCCTCTCCTCCCGCCTCCTCCCCACCCGAGCCGTGCGCGGGCCATCGGCGGCCGACGGACATTTGCGCATTAGATTTACAATGCCTATCGGTGTCGTTTTTATCTGAATAACCAAAACCGGACCCCCCCCCCCCCCCCCACCCCCCCCCCCACCCCCACACACACACACACCACCTCCATCCCAACCCTCCTCTCCCAGCGCACAAAAAAAATTTAAAAAAAGGACTGAGTAAGCCGCTGGTGCAATAAACAACAGCATCAACTTAATTTGCTTTGTCCGGCATTGTCCCATTAGCGTAACATCAGTAAGAACAGGTCCTCGGGCCTACCTCAGAGAAAAACAACAATCGGATTTCCCACACATAAAATCCGCCGCCGCACGCTGCTGTAGTGAACAACAACAACAACAAGGTTAATTGTCTCGCATGGTACTGTCATAAATTAGCATATCATTAACCCCTTTACTGCCGAGAAAACTGAACCCCACCCAACTGCATCAGGTAAAGATCCTCACAGAGCTTATGAACATCCAACCCTCTCGCTGAAAGTACTTTGCAACCATGTTCCTTTAACACGTTCGAGACGTGGCATCCGAATTCGCGGCCTTAGGCCGCGAATCCGGATGCCACACGTCTCGAAAGAGTTAACGACCGGGACTCTTTGATATTGATAGAACAAAGATCTTCGTCCACTGGCAGTGATGGACGCGGGGTATGCCCTAAAAAAAAAAAAAAGCGTGATTGACTTTTTTATCGGTTGCCGTGATTCGTGATTCCATTTATTTCACACTCGTGATACGTGAAAAAAGGGTTTGTCGTGAAACGTGATATCCAAAATAAGATCTTCTTGGTCCGTCGACACGTCCTGGATATTTCGTGAGAAAAGTGAATAGACGGTCGCGCGGTGCGTTGCCACTCTTTCATTTCTACTCAGCAATCTTCAGTCCCTCCATACCCCTCCCGCCCCCCTCCACTTCCCCTGTCGAATGATTTTTCGGCCAGCAGAAAGATTTTGTGTCTCTGTTCACATGAACATTGAGTCAGGCCCAGCACGCATCCTATGAAGTAAATCGTCGTGAATCCGTGATGGTTACCCCCCCCCCCCCCGCTCCCTCCCAACTCCCCCTCCCTCCTCTCAGTGGGGAGGTTAAAGGTTAAAGAACCAGAAAGCAGAAAGTCCTGGTCCGACGTCAGCAGTGCGCGGGCCAGCTAAAGCTGA
Source organism: Semisulcospira habei (assembly GCA_036245525.1). Taxonomy (NCBI): domain Eukaryota; kingdom Metazoa; phylum Mollusca; class Gastropoda; family Semisulcospiridae; genus Semisulcospira; species Semisulcospira habei. The sequence goes on along the minus strand of BTPG01000004.1, from coordinate 81,814,239 downwards.
CATCGGACCGAGGATACTTACACAATCCCAGCACTGGGAGTGGGGAAGGTGGAGGGGAGTAGGGTGGAGAGAGTGGTTGCTTCAACTTGTGGAATTATTCTGATAACACTAATGAAAGCTTGGAAAAGCCTTCCGGGCTGGCTGGCAGAACAATATTACACGATCGTTATTTTCACCCCCACAATCATCTAGTCGTTCGTGTTAGATTGTTCAAAACATGTTGTCCAGGTCTGGCTTGATCAAAGTCTCTGTGTGTGTGTGTGCGTGTTTGCGTGCGTGTGCGTGTCAGTCTGTGCGTGTATGTGTGTCTGTGTGTGTTTGCTCATGCGTGCGTACGTGGTTGTGTATGTGTGTATGCGTGCGTGCGTGGCTGTTCACTGATGTGTGTATGTGTGCGCGCGTGCGTAGCTGCGTGCATGCTTGTGGTGAGTGTGTGTTCAGTGTGCGTGTGTGCTCAAATTCGTGCGTTAGTGCGCCAGCCGCGTCTGCGAGTATGTGTGTGCATGCATGTGTTTGCAATTATTGTTTACACGCTCTCTTTGCCTACGCAACCGTGTCTGGTGTTTAAAGCATTCACATGTAATATTGAATCATGAATCAGAGATTCTAGACCATAGCCAACGGCAGCAGCCACCCCCCCCCTCCCCCCCGCCACCCCCCCCCCCCCCCCACACACACACACACACCCCGTTCGCCCCTGATCCCTGGCTAACACACCGCTCAGCATATTCTTGATTTATACAATAAGCCTGTTGACTGCAGAGAAAAAAATAAAGCGATCCAAATGCAAGAGACATAGATCCTCATGGGCCCCCGCAGTGCAAGGGTTTACTCTGCTGCAATCATGAATTTCTTTCTTTGGACAGCCGTTGTGGGGGTCAATGTCTGATGGTACTCCCGTGTTGCAAACACATACGTAAATGATGTTCCAAGAGGCATAGATCTTCATAAGCCCCTGCAGGATGCAGGGGCTTATGAAGATATATGCCTCTTGCAGATGTTGAGGGGTTCTGCAATTCTTCAGAGACAATCGCCGTCCTCAGGAGCTCAAATAAATATGGGTACGAATTGCAATAAAACATCACTGACACAATGCAGTGCTTCTACCGAGCAGATCATTTTTTTTTAATTATTATTCATAAATGAATTAAACGAACAGAATGGTGTGATGAAGTCCGATTTCAACATTGACTTAAACCAGCGGACACAGATACCGGTGAGATAAGCATTAATTTGATGGAACTCTAGTGTGATGCCAGCAGTCACACTCCTTCGCCGGAGTGCAATAATTTATTCCGTACGTTATTCTGTGGAGCAGCTGCGTCACATTTTTGTAACTGACTAATTTAACTCATACACCTCTGACACACCACAGCAAGACATGGATCGAGCATGATAGTTCAAGGGTGGCGTCAGAATAGCTTGGCGCCCGCAGGTGCCAAGCTATTCTGGCGCCACCCTTGAACTATCATGCTCGATCTGTCTCTAGAATTGTAATACAGTTCTTCAGAGGGCAACTTCAACATTTAGGGATTTCGGTCCTTGTGTTAATAATACAGAGTTGATGAGTGTTTCTTCAGTTTGTAGTCTTGTTTGTTAAATGTTTCCCAGTGTGGTTTTGTGATCTGTGTGCGTGCGTGCGCGCGCTCCCATGCGGTGTGCGTGCGTGCCTGCGTCGGTGCGTCGGTGCGTGCGTGCGTGCGTGTGTGTGTGTGTGTGTGTGTGTGTGTGTGTATGTGTGTGTGTGTGTGTGTGTGTGTGTGTGTGTGTGTGTGTGTGTGTGTGTGTGTGCGTGCGCGCGGTTTTACTATTATTGGTGTTGTTGTAAGTATTTTATTTTATTTTATTTTTATTTTTTTTAATTTATTTTAATTTATTTTATTTTGTTTTAGCCCAGTGTAGTACATGTTTTATTGTTCACTTGTCATTACGTGTATACACAATAACTGAGTACGCTGTGCTGTTGTTGTTGGTGGTGGTGATGTTGTTGTTGTTGTTGTTGTTGTTGTTGTTGAGATAATAAGACTCATAACTGATTTATGAAGTGAGTCACTTAAGGTCATGAGAGCGTTAAGTTCACTTTGTGTAAACGCCATTCAATGCCGGTGAAAAAAAATATACTGAGGAGCAACAGAAATGTGACATTTTTGTAATCGTCGGAAACACTGTAGTGTTTACGATGATTCCAAAAATGTCGCATTTCTTTTGCTCCTCAGTATATAATTATGTGCGCTTGCTCAAGGTGAAACGCAAACCCACCTCTCGGTGCCGTAAATAATAAATTATAACTTTCCACTGCTTACATGGTCCTGCCAATCGTTAAAATTATTTGGCCAAAGAACTTAGACTTTAAATCCTTGGCCTTTCTGTGCTGTTTGTTAAGAACTTGGAGCATATTTTCCGGCTCACTTAACCCATTCAGCCCTGACGCACTACAGCAGGAAATGTGTCGACCATGATAATTCAAGGGTAGTGCCAGATTAGCTTGGCGCCTTTTGGCGCCAAACTAATCTGGCACTACCCTTGAATTATCTTGGTCGATCCATCTCCTGCAACAGGTGCATAGTCGTTAGATGACGCCTCCAAAATTTGGGAAATACGTGCGTCGGGTTCAGTGAGTTAATCAGTCGTACCCTTAAACGCCAGACAAATGCCTCAATTTGATGGCCGGTGATCCATGACACCGATCTGGGTCCGTAAAGGCTTTCCTACATAATAGACCTGACTCAACGGCATCGCTTTACCGTTGCTATCTTCAGTGTTTGCGCTTGAATGACGTCAGATTGGCAGCGGACGACGCTGATTGGGCAACGGTAGAAATGTTTCGGCGAAATGTTTCGCAAAATAGAGACAGGTTCTATTTCGTGAAATGTGTCGTTTCGCATTTCGTGAAACGGTGAAATGTTGGAGAAATGTCTGAAATGCGGACATTTCGACGAAATGTTTCGTTTCGTTTCTCCGTCTGAGGAAGCCTTAAGAGGTACAGATTGTCATGAGCCCTTGCGGCTGCAAGAGCCCATGACAATCTATGCCTCTTGTAGATGGAAGGGTTTGACTGACTAGTTTGTTTAGCTCCCGAACGAGTAGAGTGTCAGAATGTGTCAACACACCTGTCCGAGCTGACCAGGCGTTCCTTGCGTAAGGAGCCGAAGCCGGACCAACGTACCCGTTTCACTTCCAGCCTGCCCCGGGCAGTGCCTGATTAGCACGGCGTCTGCAGGATCGACCTTGACAGCTCAAAAGTGTTGCTGGATTTGCTTGGCGCCTGAGTATCATTTAGCTATTATGGTCGATCCATCTAGATCTCGCCCCAGGGGAGCTGCGTAGGTCAGGTGGTGGTGCGTTCAGCTCTCGTCCGAAAGACCAAGGATTCGAACCCAGCAAAGGGGAAAAAAATGTCCAGACCCTTTTTCGGTGCCCTGTCTTTTGAAATCACCTTCGTAGTGGACAAGAGACGTGAAGCCCTATGCTATTAACTCATTCGCGACCAGCCGCATCCGGATGTGCGGCTTATGCCGCGCATCCGGATGTGGCTGGCCGTGAATGAGTTAACGTTTGAACGCCTCATCTCTCTTTATCATCCTTGACACGAATTTTTTTTTTTAATGCCAGCGCGCCTACTGTTGCTTCCTTCCGTATAAAGTAAAGTTTCAGTCCAGTTTCAGTTCAGCCTTGAACGTAACGTTATTTAAGATTGTCTTGGCTAGTTTTCTGAGGCCATTTGAATGAGGGTGGCTTAAATCCTGAGCGCGCCACTATGCAAGGTGCTCCTGAAAGAAGCACCTTGCTTAGTGGCGTGCGCATGATGTAAGCTAACCATGCAACTGGCCCCTGATTACCTACCGACAGAACTCATCTCGACCTTTGCCTGTATCTGGTAGAGATCGGCCTGCATTTCCTCTACTTAAAAGGAATGTACTTCTGAGTTTAAGCCTCGAACTCATTTCGCCCCGTCGCCCTACAGCAGGAGATGGATCAACCATGATAATTCAAGGGTAGCGCCAGATTAGCTTGGCGCCTGATGGCGCCAAGCTAATCTGGCGATACCCTTGAATTGTCATGGTCGATCCTTCTCCTGCATCTGGTACATGGTCGCCAGGTGATACTTGTACAATTTAGGAAATGCGGCCGCGAGGTTAAATGGGTTAACTTATTCGAGACGTGCTGTGTACGGCTATGCGCCATCAAGCCGCGCACCCGAATGCAGCACGTATCGAACGAGTGAATGCCACCCAGGCGGCAGGTAATCTGTTATAGGCGCATCCCAGTTAGAACAACTGAAGGATCTTTATTTTTTGTTGGTGCTCATTGGGGTCGGTCCTGCGTCCTTACACGATCTGTGTCCACAATTCAATGTTTACCAGAATTATTCTAAAGGCCCGCCTGGCCCCAGAAACGAAAGATCCTAACCTCTCTCCGGTCGGGCTGGCACAGCGCAAAGCTTAGTCCATTAAGACTGGCAAAATGTTATTGTCCAACGAGTTCATTTTTCCCACCAACTCTATTGAAATCCGCGTATTTGCGAGGCCGGCCAATCTCTCTGTGTACACAGGGCTTGTAAGCGGTTAAAATAACTTGTTTGCTCTTCAGGGTACGCCGTTTAGAGAGGTGTTCGATAACTTTCCCAATACCCTCAAATCCGAAAAGTGGCCAATGTACTGGAAAGGCGAAGGAGTGATCAGCTTACAACCGTGGTCAATTTTACCATGATTTTGTGGTTTTCAAAATTGTAACACATGTCCCCACAGAAAAAGAAAATGGGCACGGATTTATCCTATTAACGTCGTATGGAGGAGATTATTATCAAAAGGACAAGTATCAAGCCACACTGGTTGTCCGTCGACTCGCTACCGCTGATCACTGGTAGCGAATCGTGGTTGACAACCAGTGTGATGTCATGTAGGCTAATCACAAGTTCTCTTGAATCTAAATTTTCAGATTCGTCCTGTGCGTATAGTGCTGGGCAAATGACCCTACGCCAAAGACCTTACATTATAGTATCAGGGGCCAGTTGCAAGAGTGATCTTAATCCTGCCCAAGACACATAGCAAGGTGCACATGACCTTAAGTTCAAAATCTAGGTTATCCCTTTTGTCCAGCATTATTGTAAGCTATAGCGGAGCACCTTACTAAGTGTCTTGCACAGGATTTTAAGCTTAGTCTTGCAACCGAGCGAGAGGTCTGGTCTTTGCTTAGGCTGCGAGCAGGCCCACTTTAGAATTTAAAGCTATCTGCTCCATGAGAGGTTTTGACTGCTAAAATTCGCCCATTATAACGGGTTATTGAATGTTGTCTTGCTTCATCTAAGCCTTTTCTGTCCTTCTTTTGACAATCCACGTTCACAAGCATTCCATAGGGGTTTACACTGCCTATTAAATATAACAAAAGGAACTCTCCTGTGTACAAAAGGAGCAAAAGAGCAGAAAAGTTTTTCGTTTTACGACATTCGAAGTTCAAAATTTAAGTTACTCACAAACCAGATAGGTGAGGCTAGCGCTGGAAGAATTGTACACAAACCAAGGGGAATCACAGTGCTGGGACAGACAAACAGTTAGATCCCCTGCCCCCGCCTATCAGGCACCCAATCGCCAGCCCACAGAGAAATACGCAGGTATAGAACAAGACGATCATTTCCATCTCGAATGGAAATGATCGTCTTGTTCTATACCTGCGTATTTCTCTGTGGGCTGGCGATTGGGTGCCTGATAGGCGGGGGCAGGGGATCTAACTGTTTGTCTGTCCAGCGCTGTGATTTCCCCTTGGTTTGTGTAAAATTTAAGTTAACCTTTGCCCAGCATTATAGTAAGACATACTGATAATATTTATAAAGGAGATATTGCAAACTGTTAACCCTTTTCTGTCTAGAGTAGGTCGCTTTAACATTCGAGACGTGCTGCATTCGGATAATTTAACCCTTTGACTGTCAGTGCGGACGCGGATTTCGCGTCTGACACCACTGCGACCGACATTCGCGTGAAGAACACATATGAAATAGGACCAGACGTGGGCACAAAGAACACAGGACTGACAAGAGACATAAATTTATGTCTCTTGCAGATGGGTAGCGTTCGCCTTGCCCCGGGAGTTAAGGGGTTAAAGTGAAAACTAAATGCATTTTGCCACCAAGAATGGGAATACCCGAGGAAGAAATGCATGTGGCATAAAAGCTGCCGAAGAAAGGCAGCGGAAATTATTCTGACGAGCAAAAGAAATGCGACATTTTTGGAATAGTCGGAAACACTAAAGTTTTCCCGACGATTCCAAAAATGTCGGCACTTCTTTTGCTCGTCAGTATATATAGATGAAACTCAGCCCAATGTTTCTCGCTCGCGAATTGTTTTTGATTGACTTGACTCATTTAGCACAAAAGAAGCGAAACTTGGTGAACTTGACGTTACCAGAGTACTGCTGTTCAAGACGTAGTACTGACCATTAGTACAACACGCGGCCGGTAGCTGTTTGGCTGCTGCCCTGGCTGGCCAATGTGGACACGTGCGGTGATTAAAGACAGATCTGAGAGGCGGGGTGTTTTGCCGTTTACTGAAAGGGGGAGAGATGGTGGGTGTGTGTTCGGGGTGGGGGTCTCTGAGGTGGGGGTAGGGGTGGGGGTAGGGGTGGGGGTAAGGGTGGGGGGGGGGGAGGACGTAGGTATGTAACATCTCTCACTATGAGTTTAGTTTTCCTCCCCTCCCTCTCCCACCCCCCTCCCCCCCCCCCCGGCCCACTCGCCTCCCGACCACCTAAACTGAACAATTCAAACAGATTAACCTTCAGGCGGCTGTAACCCTGCAAATCTCCCGCCACAGAAAAGCGTTACATGCGTCACCTCAAAACATTTTGGATCAGTCACGACTACACTTCATTTCTTTGTTTCTTTATTTACATTACAATGCGTAGGAGATAGACCGACATAACAGTTCAATTGTGGTAGCAGTCTAGTTTGCTGCAGAAAGGTTCAAAGCTGTTCTGGCACTACTCTTGAATTATCATGGTCCGTCCGTATTATCGGGGCTCAACTGGTTAACCCATTCAGCGCTGACGCACTACAGCAGGAGTTGAAAGAAAAACAGAAGATAGTGGTAGAAAACCCTTTCAAAATGGAAACAAGGAACGACGTTTCGGATCAAAGATCCTTCTTCAGTTGACATGGAAACAAACGTAGAACAGAAAAACACGACAGAAAGAAAAGACGTCATCCTGTATAGAGAGAATTTAGAATGACGTAAACACACACACACACACACACACACACACACCACACACACACACACACACACACACACACACACACATAATGACGCAAATACACATGCACAAAACACGTAGCACAATACTTACCGCACATACATACACGTCACTGCATACATTCGCATTTACTCGTGCCTGCTGCCGCTCACGCACACACACACACACACACACACACACACACACACACACACACACACACACACACACACACACAACGGTAGCATCCAGTATCGACAGTGAGGTCAAGTCTGGTACCAACTACCCATCAGGCCGAGCATACATGTTCAAGCCGCGCGGATGGTAATTGCCAAGCCTGTCCGAATGCAGTGACGTGTACTCATGATGTATGTAGACTAAGTTTTGTGCTACGTGGAAGGTTACAAAGTAAAGTAGGTTATAGCACTGTCAGGGGAGAGAAATGTGCATGATCGACCAGTGATCATAGATCTACTGTGGCCAAAGCACACACACACACACACAAAAAGAGATAGGAAAGAGAGGGGGCGCTAAGAAAGTGACCGAAAGCAATGCATATGGAAGCCCGCCCGGCAGTGCATGGAAATTTAAATCTAGGTCCCCCAAGGGGGTCCGGATATTTAGCCGGTGTGGACAGCTGTTTCGGTCTTGGCGATCTCTTTAGCACCCCATCGGGAATACTGGAAGAGGCAGGAAATTCTGCCTACCTGCAATGACAACCACATTTTACTGTGGTGTCTGCAGGGGCATACATTCCATGCCACCACCTAGAGTTAAATCTCCATGCACCCTAAAAGAGAACCTACCAAAAGGGGGGAAGGGGTTGCAGTCGATATTGTAGTAATAAATGAAAAGAAAAGGGGAGACTGCTAGTGCTAATATTTTAGGAAGGTTACAAAGTAAAGTAGGTTATAGCACTGTCAGGGGAGAGAAATGTGCATGATCGACCAGTGATCATAGATCTACTGTGGCCAAAGCACACACACACACACACACACACACACACACACACACACACACACACACACACACACACACACACAAAAGAGATAAGAAATAAGAGATAAAAAAAGAGAGAATTTCCTGAACTATCTCAAGCTATTCTATCACCACCCTTGAACTGTCATGGTCGATCCATATATCTTCCTGGCACCACCCTTGAACTACAATGGTTGAACTATCTCAAAGTATTCTGACACAACCATTGAACTATCATTGTCGAGCCATATATATTCCTGGCACTACCCTTGAACTAACATGGTTGAACTATATCTCCTGAACCGCATTGTAGTCCCTAGAGGACAACTGTCAATTTTAGGAATTGTGATCCTAGCGTTCGATGTGTTAACTCATTCAGCCCGACGGCCGTAATTCCTAATTTTGGAGGCGTCATCTAATGACAATGCACCAGTTGCAAGAGATGGATCGACCATGATAATTCAAGGGTAATGCCAGATAAGCTTGGCGTCGACAGGTGCCAAGCTAATCTGGCACTACCCTTGAATTGTCATGGTCGACCCATCTCCTGCTGTAGTAAAACTGTTGCCGCTAGGGTTTCATGTGAAAGAAAAACAGAAGATAGTGGTAGAAAACCCTTTAAAATAGAAACAAGGCGGAACGACGTTTCGGATCAAAGATCCTTCCTAAGGTGACATGGAAACAAACGTAGAACAGAAAAGAACACTACAGAAAGAAATGACGTCATCCTGTATGGAGAGAATTTAGAATGACGTAAAAAAAATTAAAAAAAAAAAAAAAAAAAAAAAAAAAAAAACATAATGACGCAAATAACGCAAATACACATGCACAAAACACGTAGCACAAATGAAAAGAAAAGGGGAGACACTGCCAGTGCTAATATTTTAGGAAGGTTACAATGTAAAGTAGGTTATAGCACTGTCGGGGGATAGAAATGTGCATGATCGGCCAGTGATCATAGATCTACTGTGGCCAAAGCACACACACAAATAAAAAGAGATAGGAAAGAGAGGGGGCGCTAAGAAAGTGACCGAAAGCAATGCATATGGAAGCCCCCCCGAAGAGGGGGGGGGGGGGGCGTAGCACATATCCACTGTTCCAGCCACTCAGTGCATGGAAATTTAAATCTAGGTCCCCCAAGGGGGGTCCAGATATTTAACCGGTGTGGACAGCTGTTTCGGCCTTGGCGACCTCTTCAGCACACCATCGGCAATACTGGACGAGGCAGGAAATTCTGCCTACCTGCAATGACAACCACATTTTACTGTGGTGTCTGCAGGGGCATACATTCCATGCCACCACCTAGAGTTAAATCTCCATGCACCCTAAAAGAGAACCTACCAAAAGGGGGGAAGGGGTTGCAGTCGATATTGTAGTAATAAATGAAAAGAAAAGAGGAGACTGCCAGTGCTAATATTTTAGGAAGGTTACAAAGTAAAGTAGGTTATAGCACTGTCAGGGGAGAGAAATGTGCATGATCGACCAGTGATCATAGATCTACTGTGGCCAAAGCACACACACACCAAAAAAAAAAAAAAAGAGATAAGAAATAAGAGATAAAAAAAGAGAGAATTTCCTGCCTCCTCCAGTATTGCCGATGGTGTGCTGAAGAGGTCGCCAAGACCGAAACAGCTGTCCACACCGGCTAAATATCTGAACCCCCCTTGGGGGACCTAGATTTAAATTTCCATGCACTGAGAGGCTGGAACAGTGGATATGTGATACGCCCCCCTTTGGGGGGGGGGGGGTGGCTTCCATATGCATTGCTTTCGGTCACTTTCTTAGCGCCCCCTCTCTTTCCTATCTCTCTTTTTGTGTGTGCTTTGGCCACAGTAGATCTATGATCACTGGTCGATCATGCGCATTTCTCTCCCCTGACAGTGTTATAACCTACTTTACTTTGTAACCTTCCTAAAATATTAGCACTGGCAGTCTCCCCTTTTCTTTTCATTTATTACTTCAATATCGACTGCAACCCCTTCCCCCCTTTTGGTAGGTTCTCTTTTAGGGTGCATGGAGATTTAACTCTAGGTGGTGGCATGGAATGTATGCCCCTGCAGACACCACAGTAAAATGTGGTTGTCATTGCAGGTAGGCAGAATTTCCTGCCTCCTCCAGTATTGCCGATGGTGTGCTGAAGAGGTCGCCAAGACCGAAACAGCTGTCCACACCGGCTAAATATCTGGACCCCCTTGGGGGACCTAGATTTAAATTTCCATGCACTGAGTGGCTGGAACAGTGGATATGTGATATGCCCCCCCCCCCTTTCGGGGAGGGGGGGGGGCTTCCATATGCATTGCTTTCGGTCACTTTCTTAGCGCCCCCTCTCTTTCCTATCTCTTTTGTGTGTGTGTGTGTGTGTGTGTGTGTGTGTGTGTGTGTGTGTGTGTGTGTGTGTGTGTGTGTGTGTGTGTGTGCTTTGGCCACAGTAGATCTATGATCACTGGTCTATCATGCACATTTCTCTCCCCTGACAGTGCTATAACCTACTTTACTTTGTAACCTTCCTAAAATATTAGCACTGGCAGTCTCTCCTTTTCTTTTCATTTGTGCTACGTGTTTTGTGCATGTGTATTTGCGTCATTATGTGTGTGTTTTTTTTTTTTTTGTTGTTGTTGTTGGGTTTTTTTTACGTCATTCTAAATTCTCTCCATACAGGATGACGTCATTTCTTTCTGTCGTGTTCTTTTCTGTTCTACGTTTGTTTCCATGTCACCTTAGGAAGGATCTTTGATCCGAAACGTCGTTCCGCCTTGTTTCTATTTTAAAGGGTTTTCTACCACTATCTTCTGTTTTTCTTTCACATGAAACCCTAGCGGCAACAGTTTTACTACAGCAGGAGATGGGTCGACCATGACAATTCAAGGGTAGTGCCAGATTAGCTTGGCACCTGTCGACGCCAAACTTATCTGGCATTACCCTTGAATTATCATGGTCGATCCATCTCTTGCAACTGGTGCATTGTCAGATGACGCCTCCAAAATTAGGAAATACGGCCGTCGGGCTGAATGAGTTAACACATCGAACGCTAGGATCACAATTCCTAAAATTGACAGTTGTCCTCTAGGGACTACAATGCGGTTCAGGAGATATAGTTCAACCATGTTAGTTCAAGGGTAGTGCCAGGAATATATTTGGCTCGACCATGATAGTTCAAGGGTTGTGTCAGAATACTTTGAGATAGTTCAACCATTGTAGTTCAAGGGTGGTGCCAGGAAGATATATGGATCGACCATGACAGTTCAAGGGTGGTGATAGAATAGCTTGAGATAGTTCAGCCATGGTAGTACAAGGGTGGTGCCAGGAAGGTATGGATCGACCATGACAGTTCAAGGGTTACAGTGGTACCAGAACACTGAGCCTGGCGCCTAAAAGGCGCCAAGGAGAATCGTATGCGTCTTGCTGACATCACTTTCTATCTATGCTGCTCAGTGGGCCGATTTGGTCTCTTTGTCCGCGTCGAATTAACGGAAGAGCAGAAATGCAGTCTATACCGGCGTCACTGACTAAGTCATCTATGATCGCTCAACACTGACACTGTTACTGTCTCTTCTTTAGTACATCGAGTATAAATCGGTCTGTCACCAGGTCAGTTGTGAGGCAGAGAGATTAGTCCCCGATCCGCCGCGCACTTCGGTGCCAGAGGGACATTAATAGAATATAATGAATGAATGTGAGGCAGAGATCCTCATCAGCCCCCAGCCACTTGCGAGGGCGCATTAGGTTCGATGCCTCTTGCAGAAAAGTGGCGTTCGCGGAACGGCGGGAAACATTTGAATTAGAGAATGCATTATGTTCAGCCGTATAGCGGATCCTATCAGTTGCCTCGCACCCACGCCAGGCGGCTGCTATTAAATGGCACAGATCTTCATGGCAACCTATATTAGGGGTGCAGGAGATCATAAAGATTTACTTGCCGCTTGCCAGCGAGACTTAGAAAATGTGTATTTCTGCGTGTCCTTGTGGTTCTCAGACGGAGGCAGCTTTGAAGGTGTTAGTCAGCGAGTCAAAAGCGGCTCGCGCGTTCTGCTGAGGATCTGTGCCCGCAGTGATCCGATCGCCGGAAACTGCCGCAAATTTTAGATCCGGCTCAGTGAAGTAAGACCACCGCGCCGCCAAAATGTCTTTCATCTCAAGTGAAAAACAGTTCTAGCACACATGGATTCAAAACTGGCGGAGCGGTTTGAAACGAGAGTGATTCTAAATGACTGATATTGCATCATTCTTCATTCCGTTTAGTTCTACCCACCGACACTGTGTACAATAACCTCTTCTGTCGGAGTAATTCTGATTTAACCCCTTCACTGTCAGTTGACGTGGCGTGTGATTCTTCAATCTTCATTAACTAAACGTACGCCAAAGATACCCAGCCTTCCCGGGAAAATGGTTGAACGTGGTATGAGCAAGATTCATAGATCCACATAACTTATGACTTATAACTGCGGGGGCTCATGAAGATCTATGTCTCTTGCAGTTGGGTCCTGCTGAATTTTTCTCGGCAGTCAAGAGGTTAAATTTGAGACGTGTCGCATCCGAACGTCTCGAAAGGGTTAGAGATCCTCAATGTTAGGAATTTGAGCTCAGACTGCATGGTTTCATGATCATCTATGCCACATCCAGATGAATAAAACCTGCCCGGTTACATTAACTCAAAGACCGCAGTCGCTGAAACCCGTAACCCGTTTAATTCAAAATTATCAAGTTAAGAACGAAGGCACACGCAGTTAGTACCTTGCTACGATATCTTCAAAGAGATCGTGGTGGAAGCAATCACAAACAGGAAGCGTGTATTTATGCTTTCGTCACATCTGTTGAATTAGAGAATTTCGTCATATTCGTTGAGCCCATAGGTTGACCAAATTCCTAAATTGGCTGTTGACCTCTATGTTAACCATGCCCATCCTGTAAACTATTGCTTGAGATAAATTTGACTGAGGCGCCAAGCTATTCTGGTACCACCCTTGAACTAAAATGATTGATCTATCTTGTAATCTGTGATGTAGCCTTCATAGGACAATTTAACTCATTCAGCCCGACACACGTATTCCCCAAATTTTGGAGGCTTCATCTAACGCGGACTATGAATATGTTGCAGGAGATGGATCGACCATGATAATTCAAGGATAGTGCCAGATTAACTTGGTGCCGACAGGCGCCAAGCTAATCTGGCACTACCCTTGAATTGTCATGGTCGGCCCATCTCCTGCTGTAGTGCGTGAGGGCTGAATGGGTTAAAGCAATTTTGTAAAAATAAATAAATAATAAATAAATAAATAATAAATCAGCCCTCGCGCTGGGACCATATGGCGTTGAGGCGCGTCCCCTGGGTGGTGGATAGGGGGTCCCTCGTGAGAGGGGTGCACCGAATGAAATAAGGTGCCGTGAACCAACATGGTCTAAGGGAAGGTGACCCCGACAGAAAACCCCTGGTCCTCCTAGTAAGGGGGTTGGGCATGGGGGTAGCTTCCCCACCCTGCAAAAAAGGAAATAGCTACAAAAACGCCGACGAAAAGACTAACAGTAATTCCTTTCCTGGAGGAGGAAGGTTCTTCTACCAGAAGACTTATGACGTCCTGTGGTGAAAGCCGGAAGTCTTCGGAAGCCACAGGACCGAGCCGCCTCTCTCTATCCAGGGATACAACCATGGGCACATGGAACGTCAAGACCATGTACCAGAGCGGCAAGGCCGCCCAGATAGCAGCGGAAATGCAAAAGTACAACCTTTCCCTGCTAGGTATCAGTCAAGCCAGATGGACGCAGTCTGGCCAGAAAAGGCTGTTAAGTGGGGAGATGATTCTGTATTCAGGTCATGAAGAGGAGAATGCCCCCCATACAGAAGGTGTAGCATTCATGCTGTCACCAGTGGCACAGAGAGCGCTGATGGGCTGGGAACCTCTTGGGCCAAGAATTATCACAGCAGCCTTTAGAACCAAGAAAAAGCTCAAGCTGAACGTCATCCAGTGTTATGCGCCCACTAATGACAGTGACGAGGAAGAGAAACAAGAGTTCTACGACCGACTCCAGAGTGCCTTGGACAAATGTGCGGAGCGAGACATCACCATCGTCATGGGCGATTTTAATGCCAAAATAGGGGAGGACAACACCGGATACGAAGAGGTGATGGGGAGACAGGGACTAGGCTCGGAGATGAGAGAGAACGGGGAGAGGTTTGTAGACTTTTGTGCTCTAAACCGACTTGTCATTGGAGGCAGCATCTTCCCACACAGAAGAATACACAAAGCAACTTGGGTCTCACCTGACCATACAACAGAGAACCAAATAGACCATATCTGCATTAGCAAGAAATTTAGAAGATCCCTTCAAGATGTCCGAGTGAGGAGGGGAGCAGATGTCGCCTCCGACCACCATCTGCTTACCTTAAGAATGAAGCTCAAGCTAAAGAAAAGCCGCACAGACACAACAAGAAGACAGCGCTATAATGTAGGCCTCCTGAGAGAAACTGGAGTTAGAGAAGAGTTCAAACTGGTGCTGTCCAACCAGTTTCAAGCGCTACAGGAGCTAGTAAATGAAGAGGAGGCGGTCACCACAGAGCAGCAGTGGAAGGCAGTTAGAGAGGCGCTGAACTCAACCTGCAAAGACACTGTAGGGTTCAGGAAACACCATCATAAGGACTGGCTGTCGGCACAGACCTTGAAGAAGATAGAAGTGAGGAAGCAGAAGAAAGCAGTTGTCAACAACAGTCGCACGAGAGCAGCCAAAGTAAGGGCACAGGGGGAATACTCGGAAGCCAACCGCGAGGTGAAGAGGAGTATCAGGGCAGACAAGAGGGCCTACACAGAAAGCCTGGCAGCAGAGGCAGAAAAGGCAGCAGGCAGCGGCAACATGAAACAGCTCTACGACATTACCAGAAGATTGTCAGGCAAGTATGGCCATACAGAAAGACCAGTAAAAGACAAAGAAGGCAAGCCTATTGCAGACAGAGCAGACCAACTCGACAGATGGGCCGAGTATTTTGAAGAGTTACTGAACAGACCTAGCCCACCCGACCCCCCAGACATCCAGCCGGCAGAGACCGACCTACCCATCAGCTGTGACAGACCCAGCCGGGAAGAGATCAGAAGAGCAGTGGCATTTTTGAAGAACGGCAAAGCAGCAGGTCCAGATGGCATCCCAGCGAAGTCTCTGAAAGCAGACCTAGAGACAACAGTGGAGATGCTGTACCCACTGTTTGGAAAGATCTGGGAAGAGGAGGTGATGCCGGCTGACTGGAAGGAGGGGTACCTAATCAATCTTCCCAAGAAAGGCGACCTCAGCAAGTGTTCCAACTACAGAGGAATCACCTTGCTGTCAGTACCAGGAAAGGTCTTCAACGGGATCATCCTGGAGAGAATGAAGAGCTCCGTTGACCCCCAGCTGAGAGACCAGCAAGCAGGATTCAGGAAGAACCGATCATGTACAGACCAGATCGCCACTCTCCGCATCATCGTGGAACAGTCTCTGGAGTGGAGCTCCCCGCTGTACGTCAACTTTGTGGATTATGAGAAAGCATTTGACAGTGTGGACCGAGAGACTTTGTGGAAACTCCTACGACACTACGGTGTACCCACAAAGCTCGTCCGCCTGATCAAGAGCAGCTACGATGGCATGACATGTCGCGTGATCCACGAAGGGCAGTTCACCAGGGAGCTCCAGGTCAGAACTGGCGTCAGGCAGGGGTGTCTGCTGTCTCCGTTCCTCTTCCTACTGGCCATAGACTGGGTCATGAAGATGACCACAGAGCACAGACGAAGTGGAATACAGTGGACACTGTGGACACAGCTTGACGACCTCGATTTTGCAGACGACTTGGCATTACTGTCCCACACTCATCAACAAATGCAGGACAAGACCACGAGGCTTGCTGACATCTCGTCCCAAGTGGGCCTCACCATTCACAAACAGAAAACAAAGACAATGAGGCTGAACGCAAACAGGGAAGAACCAGTCTTGCTTGCTGGCACCCCGTTGGAGGAGGTGGAGTCCTTCACCTATCTCGGGAGCATCATAGACAACAAAAAGGCGGCACTGATGCAGATGTCAGAGCACGAATCGGTAAAGCCAGAGCAGCCTTTCTCCAGTTGAAAAAAGTGTGGAGTTCCAGAGAGCTGTCACAACGCACCAAAGTCCGGATTTTCAACTCCAATGTAAAAGCAGTTCTCCTATATGGAGCAGAGACTTGGAGATTGACAAAAACCACAGTCAACAGAGTACAGACCTTTATGAACAGTTGCCTTAGAAGAATTTTGAAAATCCACTGGCCAGAGAAGATCAGCAACGTCAGACTCTGGGAGAGAACAGAGCAGATAACAGCAGAGAATGAAATTGGGCGAAGAAGATGGGGATGGATTGGTCACAGTCTGAGAAAGCCAGCTTCCAGTATCACTAGGCAGGCATTGTCATGGAACCCCCAGGGAAAGAGGAAAAGAGGTAGGCCGAGAAACTCCTGGCGTCGAGACCTCCAAGCAGACATCAAGAGACTGGGAACCACCTGGAGTAGAATCGAAGGAGAAGCACAGGACAGGAGTTGCTGGAGGTCTCTCGTCGACGGCCTATACCCGGGTAGGGGTGACAGGCGTAAGTAAGTAAGTAATAAATCAGCCTCAGGATGTAATGGGTTAACAATGACCAGTAAAAGAAATACGACATCATTCGCGAATGACGCCACATTTCTTTTCTAGTCGGTATGCCTATGTCCCAGTTCAGGGTCCGTGATAATCCTAACAGGTGGTTCCAAGGCAAAATTCTGGCGTGGCATCTACGCCGGTCCACATATTCCTTGTTGTAGGACTTAATGGATTATTTATAATGCATAAGCACGGAAAAAATGAAATCCATACTAAAAAGGTGTTTACAAAAATCCAGACCTTAAAGGTGACTGCCTTACGTGTAAAATGCAGAGAATAAACAACGAAGAAAAAAGCGCGCTCAGAAAACTTGTTTTTTTTATTTACATCGTTTTAAACTGTATTTTCTAAGCGTGCTTTTTTTCTCCGTTGGATTATTCAGACCACTCAGGTGATTACCAAGCGTGTAAAATGCTGAGTATAACCCAACGAAGAAAGAAACACGCATAGAAAAGACAGTTACAACACAATATATTAGTATTTGTGAGTTTTAAACCTATTTTGAAAAAAATGACACAGACACAAATGCACCATTTGTAACTTATCTTGTTGTGACAGGATCAGGAAATTAATGGTGTGCGTGAAACAAATGAAGATCCGATCAAAGGGTTAAAACCCGAAATATTAATAAATTGTGCTGTAACTGTCTTTTTTAAGCTTGTTTCTTCTTTTGTTGGGTCCTTCCATAGAACCAATAAAAACGCCCCCCCCCCCCCTTTTTTTTTTTTTAGGTCATTCAAGGTGCCGCTGGCAACGCTATACGACAACGCTATATGACATTTTCGCAGCTATTGATGCAGGGTGCCTTGAATGAGTGAGAAAAATACTCGTTCTTCTGGATTCTGAGAATCATCGAGACCCTGCGACATTCATCAGTCAGATGAAGGGTGGCGGCATAGTGCGTTCAGAGACACCCTCCCCCCCCCCCCCCCCCCCCCCACCCTCCCCTACACCTCCACCTTTGAGTTTGCATGAAATCAATTTCCGTTTACCAAGTGAGCGTTTTGTATACGTACCCCAGTTCATACCCTCTGACAACGGCTCCATGCCCAGGGGCGGATGGGGTGGGGTGGGTGGGGGTGGTCCCCTGGGGTTCCGCCCTCGCCCCTAGAATTTTTTAACCCATTCAGCCCTGACGCACTACAGCAGGAGATGGGTCGACCATGATAATTCAAGGGCAGTGCCAGATTAGATTGGCGCCTGTCGGCGCCAAGCTAATTTGGCACTGCCCTTGAATTAACATGGTCGATCCATCTCCTACAACAGGTGCATAGTCGTTAGATGACGCCTCCAAAATTTGGGAAATACGTGCGCCGGGCTGAATGAGTTAAAATGCTATATCTAGCCCCTTTCTTTGTCGTCTGGAACCCCTCTCATCGGCTTTTTGATTTTTCGGCCACTGGGAACTGGGAAGCCAAGTCTTGTGTGAGGTTGAAGGTCCCAAACAAACAGTTGGACCCCTCCCCCTGGAGGTAACTGATCCGCCCCTGTACATATGTCATCACTGGAACCCCCGCCCTTTCCTACGCATACCGACCCCATTTCCCCCCCTCCCTCCCTCCTCCAACCCCCTCCCCACAATCCTCCTTTCCACACACACACACACT
>BTPG01000004.1:81789332-81795786 GCA_036245525.1 Semisulcospira habei | reverse complement strand
CCCTAACCACCACCACCTGCTCTACCTAGAGTTCCTACACCACTATTTATGAACACGTCTTGCGTAAATCAAAGATAGATCTTCTCTGGGTCATCATTGGCTTACGGCTAAAGACGAACGAGTTATTTTTCTTTGGGGCTGCAATACACAAAGACTCCGTGGATTATTAGGCCTACCTGCCACACGCAAGCACAGATTCTCTTTAGGGAACAGGGGCCAGTTGCTCGTGTGAGCTTATTCTTGCGCCAGCCCGCACCGGCCAAGCAAGGAGATCCGCATTAACGTAAGGCTAAGCTTAGTCCTGCGCCAGCCACTAAGCAAGGTGCTCCGCTATCGCGGAGCACCTTGCTTAGTGGCTGGCGCAGGACTAAGCTCACTCTTGCAACTGAACCCTGATGCTCAGCTCACCAAGCAGTAACAATTACTGGTTTATTTTAACCTT
Source organism: Semisulcospira habei (assembly GCA_036245525.1). Classification (NCBI taxonomy): domain Eukaryota; kingdom Metazoa; phylum Mollusca; class Gastropoda; family Semisulcospiridae; genus Semisulcospira; species Semisulcospira habei. The sequence continues at coordinate 81,795,344 of BTPG01000004.1, read as the reverse complement.
CTTACTGTCGGTAGCCCTTTATGTCGAGGTGATTCATGTAGGAATCACCTCGACAAAAAGCGCTGTCGACAGCCAAAGCGTTAAACGGCGTGTGAACTGCAACTTGAAGTCTCGGTTGGTTAGTTCGGGTTTAACGTCCACAGCACCGAGGTGATCATGGACGGCCCTGACGGACGGGTTATGGGGGACAGGGAAAAACTATTGTCTATGGAGTACGACCTGAACACTGATCAACTCAGGCGCACTCCAACTGTGCCACTTTGATTTACCAGGACCTTTCAACGGACATGCTATTGAACAAATCCGTTTTTTTCCCCCTGGATTGTGAGTCCAGCTACCGGGGCCGGGCCGGGATTCGAACCCACGACCCGGCGATTCCCTTCGCTCTCCTGCTCCGACGTTTAACCGCCTGAGCTATTTCGGACTCTACTTAAAGTCTCGGCCTGTGGTAAGGACTGTACAATCTTTGTCCAGCACAAACTGCGGGCAGATGTAGATAAACCTCATCTCTCCCAGCATGAGGCAGAGATCTTAGTGACACCCTGCTGGTTTTGGAAGGGGTCATGAGGATATGTGCCTCTGGCAAATAGAAGATGCCTTTGAGGGACATACGGCAAATAATTAGAGACAGCCACTCGCTCACCCACGTCGCGATACACAGAGACCTCGGCAGAACGCAGCGTCGCGATAATCCTTTGATCATCTCCCCTTGACAGGAACTCTTCAGCGTCGGAAGTTAAAAGGGTGTCCCCTGTAGGGGTAAACACCGATACGATAAAAGCACCTGAACAAAATGATAGGTGGGTGTTTCACTTTTGCAGTTTTGTGGTTCAACTCGTACATGATCCTGATAGACAGGCTCATGCAGCGTCGGAGTTTTTGAAAACATATCAGCTTCATCAAATTTATGCATATCTTACTTTAGATCTGAAAACGCCTTCCTTGTACGAAAAAAAGAAAACACCTCACAGACTTATACTGGGCAGCCACACTGTACAGGTGATTATGTGAGCAGGTCTGTGATTGCGAACTAGAAAGCCAGGGACACGTTGCATGAGGAGCTTAGTCCTGCGCCAGTCACTAAGCAAGGTGCTCCGCTATAGCGGAGCACCTTGCTTAGTAACTGGCGCAGGACTAAGCTCCTCATGCAACTGACCCCTGGCTATAAGGTCTAAAATCACAGACTGGCATACACATTGTGGGTCATTTAAACCGTCGGCGAGCCTATATAAACGCGCTTGCAGTCCCGATAAGTCATTTGAATCCTAGCTTTCAGCGCCCTGCGGCTAAACCCAAGGTACACCTTTAAAGACGTGTCAAGTTTGTATTTTGTAATAAAGTGAATAGTGCAACTTGAAATGGAACTGCCGAATAAACAAAATCAAATCAAAAGAAAGCACATCGTAACACACCACCACATCAACCACACACACACACACACACACACACACACACACACACACACACACACACACACACACACACACGCACACACACACACACACACACACGCACGCGAGGTGCGCACGCAATCACGCATGCACGTACGCACGCACGAACACACACACACACACACACGCGCGCGCGCGCGCGTACGTCGACATTAACATTAATTTACTGGCATCTCTCTCTCTCTCTCTCTCTCTCTCTCTCTCTCTCTCTCTCTCTCTCTCTCTCTCTCTCTCTCTCTCTCTCTCTCTCTCTCTCTCTCTCTCTCTCTCTCTCTCTCTCTCTCTCTCGCTCTCTCTCTCTCTCTCTCTCTCTCTCTCCTGTCTAAGATCAAGCGATAAGTTACATCAGTCAAACAGCAAATGACATTATCACAAGTTACTCGATTGATAACACGAAACGCGCGTCAAATCGACTGTCGACGTTTGTCAGCTGTTCGATTGCAGACCCTTTCAATACCAGCACCACCTGCGTAGACCGATTATAAATAATATTTCAAGGGTAGAGGTGACCCCCTCCCGTCGCCCGCCCCCATTCTCCTAAAACAATGAGGGGGGGGGGGAGGGGTAGGGGTGGGAAGATGTTCGCAGACAGCCCGACGTTAGCCCGATGGCCTTTTGCGCATTATGTTTCTAACTAAAGTATGCTGTCAGTGTTGACAACCATAGTTATACACGGTTATAAGTGTTGTACCACAGTTATACCATGGTTATAAGTGTTGTACCACAGTTATACATTGGATATAAGTGTTGTACCATAGCCATAGTTATACCATCCCGGCGAGTTGTAAAACTTAGTAGGCATTTCTACATGAAAACATCTTTGCCGTGGTCGCGAAAGGGGTGATAACACGTAATGAGGCGAAGGCAATAACTTTATTCCTAAAGCAATTCCCTAAATGTGTCGTCCACGATAGCTGATCAGAACTGCACCGCTCGGAAATCGGTCGGTATGGTTCAGCTTGATAAATCAAAGGCAACAAATAATAATAATCCGAAAACGGATTATTATTATTATTATTATTATTATATTATTATTATTATTATTATTATTATTATTATTATTATTATTATTATTATTATCTACATCCAGCCCCTTTAAAGTGTAATTGAGAGATTCTCGGTTTCCCACTATGGCTTTGCCGATGACTCCCAGCTGTACAAACACACTACTCCCGACCAAGTCTCCAGCGCCGCCATCCTAAGCCATCAGAATTGTATCTGTGATGTCAAAGAATGGATGTCATCAAACAAACTTCAACCTAATGATGATAAGACTGAGTCTCTTATAATCAAACCCCCCAGAGCGATCAGTTCAGTTTCCCTCCCCACATCTATGACCACAGGAACCAGCATTATCAGTTTCGCACACACCGCCAAGGATCTTGGAGTAGGACGAAACACTGTCCATGAACCAACAGATTGTCAACACCTGTCGCACAGCCTATACGGAGCTCCTTCGCATTTCTTCTGTCAGACACTATTTGTCCATCAAAGCCACAAAACCCCACATCTGTACATTTGTTCTTTCCAAGTTGGACGGCTATTGTAATTCACTGTGTGCAGGTTGTCCCAAATATCAGATTGACAGGCTTCAAAATGTTCAGAATTCTGCTGCGAGGCTCGTCACCAAAACTGATCATATTACACCCTCCACATAAATCTCTGTGGCTGCAAAAATTCAGTATAAACTTTTTTGTGTCTGCTTCACTGCATTTCCACATCAAGCCCCCCCTTACCTGTCCTCTCTCATACAGCTGTACACTACCTCAAGATAACTCAGATCCTCTATTGACAACCGCACTGATTTTGCGTGTACCTTTTGTCCGTACCAAGTCTTTTGACTAGTGGTCTTTTACATATCTTGGGCCGCTGTACTAAAATGAACTCCCCTTCCATTTCCGCCACAGTGTTTCAAAAGATGATTTTAAATCTGCGCTAAAAACACACAACTCCATTACCCCAACGATTAACATTGACTGCGCAGGATTCTGTTGTAGTTTTGCTGTGGTGCCTGGAATGTATGTGTGCGTGCGTGTGTGTGTGTGTGTGTGTGTGTGTGTGTGTGTGTGTGTGTGTGTGTGTGTGTGTGTGTGTGTGTGTGTGTGTGTTTGTGTGTGTGTAATACTGTGTACTGTTTTTGTAATTGTATTTTTGAAATATGTAAGGCGCCCAGATCTCTCTCTGCGGTTAGGCGCCATAGAAATTATTATTATTATTATTTTTATTGATATTATTATTATTATTATTATTATTATCATTATTATTATTTCATAACACTGTGAGTAGTTCTTAATAGTTGCAAGGTATTTGTTTTGCTTTTTGAAGAAAAAAAAGCAGAATATAAAATTGCACTTTACTTTGCACGTTCCCCCAAACACACCAACACCCAACACCCAACACTCTCCACTCTCTCTCTCTCTCTCTCTCTCTCTCTCTCTCTCTCTCTCTCTCTCTCTCTCTCTCTCTCTCTCTCTCTCTCTCTCTCTCTCTCTCTCTCTCTCTCTCTCTCTCTCCTCTCTGTGCGTGTGCAAGGACATACTTGAGAAGTAAAGTTTCATTTCATTTCATTTCATTTCATTCTCTCTCTCTCTCTCTCTCTCTCTCTCTCTCTCTCTCTCTCTCTCTCTCTCTCTCTCTCTCTCTCTCTCTCTCTAAGCTTATCCTCCCTGATCCGTCTTTATCCACTGATGCCAAGCTGCAGGCCATCGGACTTCTCCCTCTGGTTAAGCACCTCGCACTAAACAAATGTGTACTGATGCACAAAATTCTTAACGGGAAAGCTCCACCTTACTTATCTAGGCTTTTTTCGCCAACTGAAAAAAAATACAGCACCTCCAGGAACAGTCTCTCTATAAAAAGGCCCCGTATAGACCTGTTCAAATCTAGCCTGTCTTATTCACGTGCTCTTTTATGGAATTCTCTTCCTCCCACTATTCAACAAACCACGTCCCTCTCTCTGTTTAAAAGTAGAGTACATGATTACCTTCCTAAGACATCGTTATGCTGATCCTTTCTTCTTCTTTGTTTTTTGACATAATACGCTTCATGTTTTTTAATTTTTTTTTTATTATATTTTTTTTCATCTAGCCTCCAAATTGTTTGTTCAGTTTTCTAACTTGTTTTTGATAGTACACAAATATCATACCTACTTATATGTTAGATAATTATGTGCGCACGTACGTGTGTATGTGTATGTACAAAAGTGCGCATGTGCACGAGTACATGTATACGTGTGTCTGTGTGCGTGTGTGTATGCGTGTGTGTGACGTTTATTATTAGTTAGTTTTTGTTGTTTGGTTGGTGTTCCTTAAGTAGCTTAGCAAGGACAGATTGTAAGAAAGGTCTGCGCGCCTAATATCTCAATCCTTGAAAAATAAAGTTTCGTTCGTTCGTTCGTTCGTTCGTTCGTTCGGTCGTTCTCTCTCTCTCTCTCTCCTCTCTCTCTCTCTCTCTCTCTCTCTCTCTCTCTCTCTCTCTCAGTTCACGAGGTTGGTAAGACAATAAGTTCCATGAAGAATAAAAAAATCTTCCGGGCCAGATGAAATAAGCCCCAAAATACTGAAACTATCACTTCCCTATGTTGTAGAAACAATAACTTATGTCTACAATTTATGCATACAGAAAAATGTTTTCCCAAAAGAACTAAAAAAAGCTAAAGTTATTCCCCTACCTAAAACAAAAGATCTGTCCGATGTTAACAATTATCGCCCCATTTCACTTTTGTCTGTCTTAAGTAAACCCCTTGAACGACACATTCATAAGCATCTGTTAGAATACCTGGAAAAACGCAAATTAATCCACCCCCTCCAGTCAGGTTTTCGCCCGAAGCATAGTTGTCATACAGCCTTATCGCGACTTACTGACACGTGGCTAAGTTCAATGAACAAAGGCGAATTCACAGGTGCTGTTTTCATAGACCTTCGGAAAGCTTTCGACATGGTAGATCATGAAATTCTCCTTTCCAAGCTCAGTATATATCTGGATGGTTCATTTTCAAGTAACTGTTTTCATACATCAGACGGCAGTTCTCAGGCATCTATTCATTCCTTTAAAACAACCTCGTTTTTCGCTTCCTATCTTACAGACAGACAGCAGCGCGTGATAGCCAATGGATCTTACTCTTCAAGTGGTTTAGTAACAAGAGGAGTGCCCCAGGGCTCTGTCCTGGGACCTCTTCTCTTTTGCATATTTATCAATGATCTGCCACTACACTTCACGAATGACAGAATTGAATGTGACTTGTTTGCCGATGACGCAACAATCCACACCCCCGATAAGTGTCTGGAGTCTTTAAATGATCGTTTGCAACAGGGACTGAGTGAAATTTCCAAATGGTGTGAAAATAATGCAATGATCCTTAATCCCACCAAAACCGAATGTATGACGATAGCAACCCGTCAGAAGCATCAGCTCAAGCCACTTTCGCTTAGCCTGGAAATCCAAGACCACACCATTACACAAGTAACTGAACATCGCCTACTTGGAGTTATTGTTGATAACCAGATGAAATGGCAATCTCACATCAATGTTGTTTGTAAAACTGTGTCCAGAAATGTGTTTA